>JARYHS010009186.1:269577044-269614820 GCA_031002005.1 Vandiemenella viatica
GTTATTAAGAACCATAGACGCCTTGGAGAAAGGAGAACCGGCCAAAGGAGAGTTTCAATTGATAGATGGGACATTGTATAAGAACAACTACGATCCACTAGGCCCCAAGTGGCTTCTGGTCGTTCCAGCTCATCTCCAGCCAGCTATTCTCAAGTATTTCCACGACGCTCCAATATCCGGTCATCTGGGATTTGTGAAGACCCTGGACCGAATCAGACGCAGGTATTACTGGAAGGGTCTCTACCGATCTGTCAAGCATTATGTGAGTCACTGTAAAGAGTGCCAGCGACGGAAACATGTGCCGCAATTACCTCCAGGTCATCTAGTACCAATTCCACCTGCAGCAGCTCCATTCCACCGAATTGGGATCGACCTTTTAGGGAGGTTCCCGAAGTCGACAACCGGTAACCGATGGATAATAGTCTGCACCGACTACCTCACGCGCTACGCTGTCACCAAACCTGTGCCGACTGCAGAAGCTCCAGAGGTTGCAAAATTTCTAGTAGAAGACATTATTTTGAAGCATGGAGCACCACGTGTGATGATATCCGATCGTGGAAAGGTATTCCAGTCAAGACTAGTATCAGAGGTCATGTCAAGATGCGACGTTGTCCACAGGATGACAACTGCATACCACCCTCAGACAAACGGTCTCACAGAACGCTTCAACAAGACATTAGCCGATATGCTGTCGATGTATGTGGATGTTGATCAGAAGGATTGGGATACAATACTGCCAGTGGTCACATTTGCTTATAATACAGCAAGGAGAGATACGACAGGCTTCACTCCGTTTTTTCTGCTCCATGGCCGTGAAGCTGAGACCACAATGGATACGCTGTTCCCATTCCAGCCGGACGACACTCAGGATGACTATATAAAACAGCTCATTACTAGGGTCGAAGAAGCAAGACAGCTGGCTCGCATACGAACACTGGCCACCCAGGAGAAGGACCGTCAGCGGTATGACGGCAAGCACCGACCTGTTGCGTACAACCCAGGAGATCTCGTATGGATTTTTACCCCTGTCCGGAAGGTTGGGCTATCAGAAAAGTTACTGAAGCGGTACTTTGGTCCGTATCGTGTCATACGCCGCCGGTCAGACGTCACATACGAAGTCGAGGATTATGAGCCGTCTTCGAAACGACGAAAGCGAAGGGACATTGTTCACGTCCTCCGCATGAAGCCTTACTACAATCCTGACGAGCAGCTAGGCACAACCAGCTTCTTGTTCAAGGACTCTGAGGACGGTTTGGATACTGAGGAAGTCGGACAGGAAGATAATAGTACAAACAGGAGGGGCCCTCCAGAACTGCCATACAGAGGACCCACGACAAGATCAAGATCCAGGACACTTCAGCGTGCCCCAAAAGAAATCTAACAGCGGGACGCTGTTTTCCTCAGGAGAGGGAGCAATGCCGCATGAACGCCAGTGTACCGTCTGCCAGCATGGCGCAGCGGGTAGCGTCACGAATTGCGGTACCGAAGGTCGCCGGTTCAATCCCGCCCACTGACAAAAATTATTTAATTCTGTTTATTATTTCCAGAAGATTCTACATGTTTCCTAAGGTCACTTGTAACTTCTACACATTTCACTTGTTAACTACTCTTGTAATCTCTAGTACGTTCTATCTGTGTATAAATAGAAGAGCATTCTGCCCAAGAGGCAGTCAGTGCTGCGTGTATGTTTGAGTTCTCAATAAACCTGTTCTCAGTTTAAGTGCTGTGTTCATTGACAAGTAACCTTCGAATTCACACCTGCCCCGGTTCCAACGCGACAATATTATTAAACTGTTGAGCAACTCGGAAGAAATGAATTGCCAGAATACTCGATTCGGTAACATATTTGGTCTGATGTCCACTTAAAATAACCTAATAACACACGTACAGCGAACATTAACAAAGACCATTAACGAAAGTGGTCAGTAAAATACGTAAAAAGCAAATAAACTGTAATGTGTAAACTTTGGTCAAGCAACAACATCAGCGAAAGTTTTAATTGAATTGAATGAGAATTGTCGTTCGTGGTTACACCAGAGACCATGAGTAATTTAAGTTTCTTAATTTTTTTTATGTTGCTTTCATTATCGATATGTTACAGAAAGCAGTACCACGTTTTTTAAACCATAAAGTTTATAGATATTTCTTAAACTATGAAACCCTATGTATGTAGGTATTATGGAAATTAATTTGGTAGGAGTTGCTTAGCTATTAAATTGCGGACATAACCTGGAATTTCTTCTAATGATATCTCTGGCCGCTGTTAATTTCCAAGTGACGTCACCGTTTTCCAGCCAACGGCTATCGAGGCGAGTCAGTGAGTGAGCTTAGTAGACACCACCGTGTTATCGCAATCTCGGTATGCCACGAGTTTTGGCACATCAGTGTATATCCTGTTTGACTTCGGTTGGCTGGTTGCTTTGTCGCTTCTCAACTCGGGCTTCTTTCTGCCGTTCTAGCAGTATTAAGCTACTGCAGCCGCTTCTAAATGAGATTACGAGATTGAGAGCCGCCACCTCTGGGCTCGTTACGTACGAGCAACTGCTGGCAAAACAGTCAGCCCCCTTTCACAATCAACGATTTTTGGTCGTGCCATAAAAAGTCGGGAGACAATTTCTGGTAGCCACAGAGTTTGTACCACACGCAACGATTTTCAGTCGTTGCGTGTGGCATTGTTTGTGCGCAGGTTTTTTTTTTATCACTTTGGGCATCATTAGCAGGGTGTTGCTAAGCCTAACGAGAAAATCGTTGCGCTGTGGTTGATTCATTGAAGTAGGAAAATGAAGAAACGTAATCGACCTCTCTGGGTGCATCCGATCAATCACAGAAGAGAGGAAGTTGGCGTCTTTTACACTCTTTTTGAAGAGCTCAGGGATGTTGGAAGTTTTTTTAAAAAAAATTATTTTGGAGTGTCAGTTTCTACCTATGATAATATATGTGAGGCTCAAGGGCATTTTACATCGACAAAATACAAAATTAGATGTAACATTCAACCTATTGAAATGTTAGCTGCAACGTTAGCAAAATTAATATAGTAAATTTCTGTATGGACATCAGTTTAATTTATGGAATTTGTATCAATTAACTTTGTGTAAGTAAATTTGGAAAGTTGTTTCATTTTTAATTTGAATACAGAAAAAGAAAACGAGTTACCATAAAAAGAAGTAAAGTCCACAATCAGAGCTGTACATAAATATTTTGATCCATTTTTTAATACTTTGAGACACCGAAGGAAACTCTCGTAGGACTAAAAGTCGTCTGGAGTGGAGCATTAGTTTGTTCACGCAGTGTATTGCCTTTCCGGTACCACACGACGTCGGCTAAGGACGACACGATCACGACGTTGCCATGTCGTGTCATTGTCGTTCCGTGTGGAAGCTCGCATGCACTTCTTCAGTCAACTAGTCGAATGTGGTAGTACGACTTTTTATCGTACGGCTTTTTATCGTACGGCCAAAATCGTTGCGTGTATAAGGGGCCTCGCGACGTGCGAGGTGTGTAATCTTCCCCCCCTCCTCCCCCACCACCACACGTGACCATAGCGTCTAGGCCGGCGCACACCAACTGTTGAAAGTTGGTTGAAGACTAAGACAGCGGCTTAACATTTTATAAATTCTCAGCAGCGCGTAACCCTTACCAGTTGCTGAAACACCAAAACTTATTTAAATAAAAAGACGGAAGTTGCGTTGCTCAGAATCAAACTTTATCTTTAATAGTCAACATGACGAAGTTTACACATGGCACTCGGCGGCGGACGACCACTAGACTCGCGTTGGATCCGGTTTCATCCGTGTGTACTGTAGCTCCAACCAGAGGGCGTAGGGGTAGCTGCAGAAGAAAAGGACATCAATGAATCGTAAGTACAATGACGCCTTGTCAGAGCTGGTAGAATCATTTGGCAATTTCATATCTATATATCCGTCACTACTTAAGTTACCCACATACTCTGTCAATACAACGGTAATATTCAAAACTATCGCTGAGTATTGTAGAATATGAAATGTTTGTGCTATAGCCATACGTGCTCCGTGCCGCAGCTTTCTATCAGTTCGAGAGCGAATCAAAAAGCAAGAAAGACACAGGGAAACAACGCACAATTCCGAAAGGCTCCTGTCTCATATAGCTTATGCTATCACATGTGTATACTTGTAGACAGTTACAAATGTACAATTACAGTCTTACTCCTAACGTTCCGGATCACAACTTGGAAGGCGGACACAGCAGAGTTGTGCTTCACCTCCATCCGCCGTCTCCACACCTGAGTCTAGTGAGGTCGATTGTCTCTGACAGCGCACCAGCAACGAACAGAGGGGCGCCACAGCTGCAGCATCAAGGGAGGGGCAACCCGACCCGTTCCAAACAGGCACATGCACAGTAGCAGGAGGAACCAGTTGTGGAACTGCACTGTCTGGAACTACCGGGTCCGTCGACGGCTGTGTCGATGGTCACTGCAAGCTCTTACGTGGAGTCCATGAATTATGTGAGGTGTTTTTTTTTGTACACCTCCCCGTTGGTGATATGTGGTGAGATCTAAATTAAAAACGTTGACGTGCTCGGTTACTCTCCGCTGGTGGAGTATCGACTCTTCGACCATCTCACTTGTTGTTGGACTTGGAAAAGAATGTCAATGATCTCAAGCTTCATACCATAAGGAATAAATACAAGATCTGAGAGACACCAAACGATTTACGACAGTGCTTGTCTATAAATATTTGCTATAAATATTTGCATAATTTGTAAATATTTCATTATTCATGGAGTAGTTTTTGACCACAATCGTTCAGATGAGAATAATATGTTTAATCTGTGTTCTTGTTTTATTAAGTTTACTATTAACAATCTTTGCGGCAGTCATTTACTGGATTATTAAAAAAAAAGTAGGGAAGAGGGAAATTATATCGTAGGTTGGCGCAAGAAGGGACGCAATGGAGACTGTGTCTACGGGCAGTATATACCTTTACACTGTACTGACTGTGGCTAAAATACGGCTAAACAAAGAATTGCAATCGACATTGTAGTCATGAAAAAGAAATGGCCACAGCCAACATAACTTACCAAGAGAAACAATGGATAAATTACAAAAAAAAACACTGAAAGAATTTAAAGTTGAAATTTGTAGAGAGCAAAAATAGGAGGCTACAGTAAAGGTGAAGAATAGGTGTGTAGAGAAATTTCCACCGGAGAGGGCGCTCCATCGCAATTAAACATTTTTTTTGTATCATCCTTTGCTATTGTGCGGCGAAATAAAGAAGTGTTTGGCGGGATTAAATTTTTAATTTGAGCGCAGTGCATTTTTAAGCTTACTGTAACATCTGTTCGTTGTTGAGGAATCACGAACTTTTGTGCTAATTCGGGAGGTAGAATAGCTTCTAATTACAGCCCTTAGCGTAACGTGATTAAAGTTTCTGTTTTTACGGATATTGGTCAAACGATTAGGAATAGTGCATGGATGGGGAAAAACGACCGTGGCCACAAGCTGGCGCTCGATTTCAAACATTTTTTTTTTTGGTAAGGGTGTCATGGATTGGAACAAATTACAGAATGAAGTGATCAATAATTTACCAAAAACGCTTAACGAATTTGTAAATCGGAAAAGTAAATGGGGGAGGAATTTAATACACTAATCATAAAAAATAAATAAAAATAAAATAATTAACGAATTTAGAATTTGTAAATCGGAAAAGTAAATGGGGGGAGGGATTTAACACACCAATTATAAAAAAATAAAAAGGGGTAATTAGATGACTAGGGAAATTGGTAACCCATGTCAAAGTTGATATAAGAACATAACACAACAAAATACCGGCGTTACAAATGGTTATTTCAGAGGTTTATTGATAGTAGAATTAATGCCTGTACTTACATCAAGGAATCTTCCACTCATATCCAGATCGGCGACGCAGATTATATGAATCGATAACAGCGCACATCAAGAAAAGAAGAGAACGGCGCAATTCCTTAGGTGTCAGAAATTCGGCCAACGGCGGAAGAGAACGAACATTACAATACGCCCGTCACAGTTCACCGCTGACAGCGGGCTATCGATCTTCTCGCGATGCACAGGGCTGCAATTATAATCCATTTCACGACTGTCCCCATTACTCGGCATGAAAGCAGAGCCATCCATCACGGGCCAAGTAAACGGGTCACCTCAATACCACAGCACGCTCACGTTACAAACACACCGCAGTTTTCTCGTTCTTTTTGGCAACTAAGCGTGTCCCAATTTAAAACTGCGAAAAATAAATAAAATTAACAAAATCTGGTGAGAACTTTTCCTCATGTATCATAACCGACAGGAGAGGGTAAGCCATGCAGAGGTGACCTCTTTACTCGTTCAACTGTTCTGTCAGGACTATCAACGATCCTTTTCAATTTGTTGCTACATAAGATCATACGGAAGTGAGAGAAAACACTAACAGAGAATAACATCTAAGGACTCCATCTGGGACAAGGAAGAGGAAGACTTCAGATAAAATACATCTCGCTTTTGCCGATGATGTTGTCATTATCTCCACAGGTGAAACAGACTGAGTAATGGCGGAAACTCTCTGGATTAAAAATTAAGCGCATCGCGCATAGACACTGCAGAAAGAAAAAACCCACACAAACACTGCAAGGGTTGATAAATTTAAATATTTCGGAGAATAGATACAATAAAATGGAATGGATAACACAATCAGCATAGAAATAGTGGGGAAGATGTAGCTGGCTTAAGGACACACGCACACTAGGTATTAATATCATTCGAATCAAAGATGTGACACAATACAGCAATAATTAAAGTGGAAGCAGTATGGGCATCAGAAAGCCCATCACTAAATTAAAAAGGAAAACGGGAACAATTGGGGAACCAACAAAGGAAAATTTTGAGCCACAAAGGAAGAAAGCCAATTTTCGAGGAAAATTGAAGACGTACAAAAGAAAATTACAGACACAATTAGAAAAAGAGTAAAATTTGATAGATGCTTATACAGAATCGACAACTGTAGTTTATGCAAGAATATATTCGACAGCAAATCTTCTCGGGTTTGCAGCCGGATTTTATTAAAAAGCGACAAGCTTTCGGCCATCATGCCGTTACAAATACCAGCGTCGTGAGGTTGCTAAGCGACACGAGTAAACGACTGGTATTGGTATGTGTGTGTGTGTTTTTTAACTACTTAACGTCTCTTAACAGCGAGGTCTTTAGAGACGGGAAAGGATGAGGGCAAGGAATGGGAAGGAATTCGGCCATGACCTTTTGAAGGAAGCATCCCAGCATTCGCCTGGAGAGATTTGGGAAACCATGGAAAACCCAAATCTGGATGCCCGGACGGGGATTCGAACCGCCGTCCTCCCGAATGCGAGGCCAGAACGCTAACCTTTACACCACCACGCTCGGTCCTGTTATTCGTAACGGCAAGATCGCCGGTACATAATTGTCCTGCTGAGCCAGTTGCCGGAAGCTTGTCGCTTTTTAATAAAATCCGGCTGCAAACCCGAGAAGATTTGTTGTCATTTATTCGCCGGGAAAGCCTACACTCACATATAAGAATATATTCCACTACATTTCTAAATTAAAAAACGCAATAGGGTGGCTAAAAAAAGAAGAGAGGATTTGGAAATACTAAAGATCGCGGAAGACATCATTAACAACAGAGAAGACTTTAGAAAACTCATTGACACTGCACGGTCCTCCGAACAAAACATGCAAAGGTAAGTCTGTCATACAATTGTTTAATAGTAGGTTGATATGGGCTGTATAATAAGGCGAGTGAGTATGTGATTAGCGTTGCAACGATATATCGGTCAACCAATATTTTTTTTTTTTTTTTGTGCTATCAGTCTCTCGACTGGTTTGATGCAATCCTCCATCCTTTCCTATCCTGTGCTAACCTCTTCATTTCTACATACCCATACAGCCCACGTCCTCAATTATCTGATTCATATATTCTAATCTCTGTCTTCCTCTACAGTTCTTACCTTCGACTGTTCCCTCCACTAACAAATTAACCAATCCTGCAGGTCTCAAAATATGACCTACCAGCCTGTCTCTTCTTTCTGTAAGCTTCTTCCACAAACTTCTTTTCTCACCCACCATTTCCAAACTCGTTCATTTCGATCCAAAAATATCGATATTTATCCATCGTACTGACCTTGTAAAATTATCGATATAAATATCGATATTTTTACAAGGTCAATACGATAATATCGATACGATACAGTGAAATGTCGAACGCCACAAATTCTTTAGCACTAAAAAAACTATGCAAATAAATGTATGGGTGGCAGGGACAAAACTTGACTTTGCTAAACACTGATTATCTCAAAAACACAATCGATTCCGTCCTTCGCTACTCTGTGGTTCCACCCCGTTTCGTGAGTGTTATACGTTCCAAATTCATTTACCCCTTTTCGCCTTTTTATTATTTAATCTGTTGCGTTACGCTGGCGTTCGTCGGTTCTTATTTTTCTGTGCGACGTATTACAATAAAATAAAGCGGGTATAAATTATGACAGTCAAATTGATGCAAGTGCTTGTTTTATCAGCGCTGATAATAGCAGTTGAAGGTAAAGGTTTAAGTATTAAATGAAATACTTAATACCGTTATACGAAGTCCCTTCTCGTGCAACTATCAAAATAACATTACGTGTCTACAGTAACAATGGCTATTTCGAAATTACGGTACATCTTTTGGCGCAAAATGAATTAAAATCAATCATGATTGGTATTTGAGTTGGATTAAGATACTCGTATGTTCGAAATTGCAATCAATCATTTACACTCCAAAGCAGCATCGTCGGTACGTTCTGAAAACTTATTCTCAAAGGCAGGAGCCACTGTCACTCAAACTAGGATCAGTCTTCATTGGCAAAGGCTAAGAACACCACTGTTTACAGGATCTGTTGATGTCGAATATTTGCACACCTATTTTTCTCAATAAAATACCTCAAATTTATTATTTGATTTTCATTTACATACTTATTTCTAATACAATATGCACAAATATCGACATTATCTGCTCGATGCGGGCGATATCTGCCTGGCGTCGATATAAATTCCATATATTTATCGATATTGATATTAACTTGCATCCCGAATTGTGAGGTGTTAACGCGAACGCCAGTGCTATGCGGAAGATTCAATGAAATCCTAAACTGATCTCGACTTTATGTAATCAATAGTATTACTAACATCTCTTATAAAAGCATTCAAAACAATGATCACTTTTATAACAACATTTTTCACTAAGTACAGAGGAAATACAAAATATCAACACCAAGCGAAGTGCTATACAATGGATGGAGTTCTGCTATTCGCCTGCGAGAAACAAGGATCTGCTGTCTTAAACAATGTGCCGTATATTCGAACAAAGCACGAAAACTCAAAATTCTATTTGTAAGGTTTAATTCAATTGTGACGGAGCATTTAACCAAGTGAAAATTTATTTACTCACTTAATTTCATATTTTAATTTTTTTTAAAATGTCTTTCATGGTGTGAGTTACATTATTCAGTAAGAAATTAGTAAAGTTATTCCTGTCGGAGACCTCGTAATGCACGAAAGTGAATTGTGCCTGAAATCCAGTGCCATCTTGTGGTCTGCCTTCCACGCACTACTACTATTCTGCTAGCAGCATCCATTCCAGTGCCATCACCAGGGCACGGATCTTTAGGACAAGATATATTTTTTCCTGCGTTCTCTTTGAGCTGTAATACCACTAATTGAAGGTTTCGGATTGTATTTAAATGTATTTCATATGACATATAAATGCACATTCAGTCCATTTTTTCTAGTTTTGTCATATTACGATAATATTTATTGTAATATGGTCATATTTTGAGGAAAAATCTGGTATTTTTTTTTACAGTACCAGGAATTCAGTAGTAATTATATAGGAGAATAAATTAAGGTTATTCACAGAATGTAATCTAATTATGATTTATTTGTTTGCTTATGGCTTTACACCTCGTCGACGTCGAGGTCAATTAGAGGCGGGATGGAACTGGGACAAGAAACGGCAAGGTATTCGGCCAAGGCCTTTTGAAGGAAGCATCCCAGCATTCGCCAGGAGTGATTTAGGGAAAACATGGAAAACCCCAAATCTGGATGTCGGGACGGGGATTCGAACCGGCGTCCTCCGAATGCGAGGCCAGAGCGTTAACCACTCACCCACCACGTGTTGTAGCGTGGAAGAAAAAACAAAACTAACTGTCAGTGAGCTGGTCAGAATTAAAGCTATACATTATAGTCACTCTGTAAAGGTTAATGTTCCGCCGTCTTTTAATCTCCGCAATGCAGCAGCAGCAGCATGCCTGTGTCGAGCCGCGTCAATCAATGTCTCAATGAAATATCCTCAGTCATCGTTAAATCTGCAGTGGATCAGTGAGTAGACCTACTATCATTCCCAAAGTAAAATTTTCTGAAAGTCCAAAGTTACGTAAGGAAATTTAGATGAAAGAGTTCTATTCCGTAAATTATCTGAAATAAAGTGACTTCAACAAAACGATTTAAAATTTAATTTCTCAACTGTGCAGCGAGTGCACGGAAGCAAATTATGCTGTCTACATGAAAGCGACACTACTAGATAAAATAAATGATGTGTAATGAGCATATTTTTATGTACAGTAAATTTAAATGTTTGGTGATATTCTCTCGTTTTTAGGTCATATTTATCCGTTTTTAAGGTCATAATTGCATGCATATTTCTGTATTTTTTGTTCATAAAGATCCGAACTGTAGTCATAACCAGTATACGATTTATAAACTCCTGTCTTACAGTCGCTCCCGAACCAGCTTCTGTCCTTTGCACCCCCTCGAAATCCTGTATTTAAAACAAAAAATGTGGGTCCCATATCGCCGCCATATCCAAGCAATGGTCTGACCAAAGTTTTGTACGCTAGTTCCCTCACTTCTCTGCGACATTCCGTCATCAAGCCCTCCAACAAGTAAGTGAAGGATTTTGAAACCTGTTCGGATCAATTTATTATGAAAAGTTATGCCAACAAACAAATCTTTACCCATTCTAAAAGTTATAAACGAATCGTCATGCATCTGATATCGAATGTGGTGGGTGAGTCGTTAACGCCCTGGCGTCGCATTCGGAGGACGTCGGTTCGAATCCCTGACCTGACATACACATTTGGGTTTTCCATGGTTTCCCCAAATCACCCCAGGCGAATTCAAGGATGCTTCTTCAAAAGACTATGGTCGAATTGATTCCGGTTCCCGTCTCTAATGACCTCGACGTCGACGAGGCGTAAAGGCATAAGTTAATATATATATATAAGTGAGCTTGATAGGTGTCATTGGATTATAGGTGACGCCTAAAGGGAGTGCTAGCAGAGTACTAGCACTGCAGGGGATTCATCCGTGGTTTGCGCGGCACATATACGCAGAGGATGGTACTGAGCTGAACAAAGCAGTGCGGAAGATATCAGGAACGATGAAAACCACCCTCTCTTCAGCTTGCCAACTCTCAGTGACAGCCAGGCTGGCTTGTACCGCACTAAGTAGTATGTACTGCATCTACCTACCAATTATTGAAATATGCTACAATTCACTCCAGAACCACACACTCAACACAGCTCCAGTGAAGATCCGCCTACCCGGAAGAACGTGGACTGGGCTAAACAGGGTGAGGGCCAATCACGGGAGCAGGGAGTCGCTTCATCCCCGGAACGTGACTGCTATTAGAAGAAAAACAAAACACAAACGCGTCACTACGCACACAGAGCTAAGCGCGGGGTGAAACAGCGCGAAAATGACGGTGACTACATCGAGGCAGTCAGCCCCATCCACAGAATAAGGGGTATCCTTAATTACGTGAGGTGTTTTTCCGGAATTCCGGACCCCCTACCTCTGGTGAGATTTGGTGAGATCTGGTGGGACGCCTCCCTTAAGATGGCGTGAGATTTTGACGGGAACGCTCCCCTGTAAATCGACGTCGGAAGTTTTTTGAAACCTGTTCTTTTTTTTTTTTTGTTATCTCTTTTGCTTCCGAGGGCGGTTATAGCCTCCCTAGGGTAGGTTTTCGCGTCGTTTATTACCCTATTTTTTAGTTCTACTATCCTTCAAGAATTTGAAAACCTCACGTGATACTTCAATCGCCCCCCCCCCCTCTCCGTTGGTGAGATTTCGCCTGATCCGTCCCCCCTCCCATTTCACCTCACATAAATTGTACTCTATTCCCTAGCGTTCGCTGCAGTTTGGTTGTTTCGAATTGGAGATCTATTTCAGTGAGGCAAAACCTAACGAAACGAACGGATTGTAAATGAGTTTTCCGTGGCATGCGGACTCTTTTCTCCGATAAGCATACTGCGGCGATAGAAAACTTGAGGGCGATTGTTTGACTTGCAAATCCGCCACTATAGCGCAGCCTTCCGTGTCGTGTGCCCAGTCACCTTGCCCGCCTGCATTACGGCCCTCATAAACCGATCGCCCTCTCTTCCAGGCTCATCCAAGGTCCCTGCTCGATATGCCCATAACAAGAGCACTGCACAAACCATATACTCAACTCAGACCACAACCCTTTCTTCTTTCTGAATTAAAAAACAAATTACTAAAAAATTTTTCAACAGAACTCAACATACGTTCTCCGAAAACTGTCTTCTAGGGATACATACATTTTGAAAAGAGTCAAATACACTATAGTGGAAAAATTCTTAAAATTTTCAAAAGTATTTTAATGAAATATTTGTTGATCGAGTCATCAGTATCTCTGTTGATGATACATAAAAAAATCTGCTGAAGTGTCAAAATCATTGATTTAGTTCTTTTGCAAACGGAAAACATGAGAAAATTTTGTTTATATATTTGTCATTCTACATATCAATGTAAGTATTAAAAGATATTTCGCATCAGTACTTTCGGAAATGAAAAGGGAATGGTATTTTCATGGTTTTTCGGCGAGAGCTGTTATATGTTATGAAGTACTAAGGAAAAGCTTTTATATTTGGTCAGACCATTGCTTGAATACGGTGGTGTAGTATGGGACCCACATTTTCGGTATCAAATACAGGAGTTGGAGAGAGTACAAAAAATAGCTGCTAGATTTCTTTGTCAGTAACTGATATGATAAAAAAAAGCTGAATTCGGAATGTGGAAGATAAAGGCAATCATGGTAGTATACAAGGCGTATATTGGTGATGAGGCACGGAAAGATATTGGTGTAAGAATTGAAAGTAATGCATGGAAGGGAAAGATGACCATGACCACAAGCTGGCACTCTATTTTATTCATAAGGAGTCGACAAATTTTATTTTGTAGGTAATGGAGCCAGTGATCGGAATAAATGACTAAAAATATGATGAATAATTTACCAAAGATGCTGAAAGAATTGAAAATTAAAATTCGTAACTGGCAAAATGGTGTTGGAATTTAACAGTCAAATTTATTTATTTACTTTTACAGCTTTATCAATCCTTGTTTCAGGACGTGGCCTCTTTAAGCCAGATGAGCTGTATTTTACAATTTAATGTTACTTAACATTGTGGTAATTCCTTCCAGGTTGATCGATCTTGAGCAAATCTCTTCCAGTTCACGCCTGTTCCTCGTCGAATGTCCTTCCATTTCATCATCCAGAACAAATACTTTATTCAGTCTCCAATTAAACCAACTTTAATTATTTAGACCCCTATAATATTTCAAAATTTTATCCTATGGTCGTGTTAAGGTTTGTAACGACTAAAATTGACTGCAATTACAAATTAAAAGTTTCAGAAGCTCTGAAGAAACAGTCCCTTACATCATCTTTCATTTCATTTGTATTGTTTCTATATATATAAGTTTATTGTTCAAGGTTTCCATTGGTTTAATTATTTTTTGGTTTAATTCATTTTATTTTTCAAGAAAAAAGATAATATTAGTATACGAGCGCATGGTGTTTTGTGTTGAAAGAGCATCTTTGGCAGCTGAGTATGAAGAAAGAGTCTGGCAACAAAAGATGGCAGTATAGCGGACGGACGGATCGTACGTCGGGATATAGGCTACTGTTGACGTATTTGATGAATACTGAAGGAGAATCTTATTTGTGAGAGCAAGTGTGGAACAATAAAGAGAACGTTGAACCATATATGGTGTTGGTGTTGAATAAACGGTATCAATGGTGGAACGGCCAGAAAGAGAGTTATTCTGTTTGTGAAACAATCCTATAGGAAAAATCTGAGGGAAGTAATCTTTTTCTGGTGTCTTGTTCTTCTTAAAATGAAATAAATAAAATGTTTTTTGGTTATTTTATAAGCTGTGTTTAAAAAGTGAATCATTAACTACCTAGTTTAATTTGGTTTGGGTAAAGAGATACTAATTATTTGATTTTACATAAATAACTACGCAGCATTTATATTACGAGAGTAAGAAATTGCTTCATTGGGTCGGAGGTGAGTATTACCACCCAGAGCAAACCAAATACGGCAAATTCTACAGACAAAGATAAATATTAATTTACAAGGGGTGTGATAGAGGAACGGACAAGTGAGCCGCTAATTCTTCTTTCTTCCTTGTGGCTGTACGGCTCGTCGACTCTGATGTAATTAGAGACAGAAAAGGTCTGGGGGAAAAGAACGGGAAGGAATTCGGCCGTGCCATTTCAAGGGAACTCTCGGCATCCATCCAGAGAGATGTCAGGAATCCATGGAAAACCCGAATGTTAACGGGGATTCGAACGCGCGCCCTCCGGAATGTGAGGCCAGAGCGTTAACCGTTCACCACCACGCTCGGTCCGGTTTGTCACTGTGATGGCACGGAAATCAAAGCAATGAGAACCAAAGACGTGAACGGGGAAGACACAAGACGAAGTTACTGGACGCCGTTATCATAATAATGACACAAGAATTTGCACTAAATTCCGATACGTACGCTTAAAGCCTTCTATCATCGGCTACTGTGAAGGTATCGTGATAAATGCATCCCTATGAATAGCTCCCACTATGTGAAAAATACAATGAATTCCGTTTGTCAACTTTTAACTGAAGAGTAGACATGCAGGAAAATAAAAATTTCTAACATGTTCTCGTCTTTATATTATGTAAATAGTATAACGTTAATGTTAACTATCTTCAATATAACTTTATAAGATAAGTAAAAGACATGTTACGTGAATAAATAACACAACGCCAAGTGAGGTGCTACATATAGGACCGCGTTCTTTCATACGCCTGCGAGAGGTACGGATCTGCTGTCTTTAACCATATACCGTATCAGTCGAACAAAAACTCAAAAGTCGATTTGTAACGTTTAATTTAATGCTTATGGAACATTTAATCGATCGAAAAAGTTTCTACTTACATAATTTCATATTTTGACTTTTTTTAAAAGTCTTTCAGTGTATGAGGTAAACTATTCAGCAAATTAGTCGCCGAGTTATTGCGGTCCCAGATATCGTAATCCACAAAAGAAAATTTTCCCATATTTTGGCTGAATTCGAGTGGCAGCTTTCTCGTCATGGTAATCACTTCCCTTCCATCCACTACTACTAATTCTTCTGCCAGCAACCATCCAAGTCTGTCATCCAATCGCGTATCTACCAAATGTGCTTCTGTCCAACTACTGCAATCACAACAAAAAATGTGTGTCGCATGCTATACCACCGCATTCAAGTCTGGAGACCAGTTCCCTCACTTCTCTGGTAAATACCCTCGCACCCTCGCCAGTAAATAACACGTGCCTGCTGAAAACCACCAACTTGATTTTTTTTTAAAAATATGCAAAGACTGGGAACAATCTCGTAGAAAGAAGATACAGGATGTGTGTGTCAGATTCTAAGTCATGCACGATTGTTTTATTTTATTTTTATTTTGTAGAGGGAACAGTTGAAGATAAAAACAGTGCGAGGTGCTGTTGCAGACCAGCGTGTGAGGACTAGAATTACATCTTCTTTAAGCCTCGTCGACGTCGAGGTGATTAGAGGCGGGATGGGACTGGGGACAAGGAACGGGAAGGAATTCGGCCATGGCCTTTTTGGAGGAAGCATCTCGGCATTCGCCTGGAGCGATCTGGGTAAACCATGGAAAACCCAAATCTGGATGCCCGGACGGGGATTCGAACCGGCGTCCTCCACTCACCCACCACGCTTGGTACCACTATATCTGTGGGCACTGTGTTTGTATATATATATTGAACCACCACATACCAGAGGTGATGTTTAACTGCATAGATTCTTTTAGTATTATTATTTTCCGATTTTATTTTGTTTACTTATTTACTTGTGCTTACTCAGATTTATGTTGTGATAGTTTTAATCTATTATTCTGCTCTTTTTGCAACATTTTGCACTGCTAGGGGACTAGCTCTCATTTAACGCCCCCGTCTCCCTGTCCTGTGTTTGGAATTTACCCCCACCACGTTCCTGACTAACAGTCGTTCTGTGAGTTAGTCTCCCACACCACCCTCCCTCCATAATGTTCCCCTGTTGACAAAGGGCCAACTACAGAAATATTCATTGTTTTTCCTGTGTTTTTTTATGTGTTCACCACAATGAAACCATCAACTGAGGTAAGTGGATATATTATATTTATACATGTACTGTAGATAGTAATTGTAATAACACACATGTAAAAACACATTTACAGCCACTGATGATGATGCACACAACGAGGACGAAACGCGTCTGGGGAATAAAATAAAAACCACCAAAACATTTAAACAGCTGTTTTTAGAGGGAATTATTTATAAATTAAAAACCGTGGAGGTAGACAGAGACTCGAATATTTGAAGCACATATTGAGACGTAGATTGTAAGGGGTGTGTTGAAATGAAGAAGTTAGCGCAAGACAGGAAAAGGAAGAGGATTGCATCAGCATAGTCGAGTGAAACAGGCGGAAAAACAATAACAAACAAAGAAAAGAAAATTGTACGAAACTTTTAGAAGAGGAAAGCATGGATTTGTAACACCACTAGTATGCGTGATGTTTATATGCGGTATTGGACATGATGTTAATAGCCGTTTAAAGTTGTTTACCGACGGTGAAATTTTAAGTAAATAAAGCGTTCTGTTGACTGGTCAGCGGATTTCCGCCCTCAGTCCTTATTACTTTGCCATACGACCGACGAGGAGATTGAGCTGGGAGTCTCTGGTAGACAGACCACGCAGTTATCCGACAACATTTATCGGACAGCACGTCAACGACTTGTGTCAGTTACGAATTCTGTGAAGCCACCGACGTACTTTGGTCGTAATTTATAGTATGGGCGAGATCACGCAAGTAAGGTGCCGTGGTGACGTCCGTTTGAATTCTTTCTTCTGTCGTGCCGTCAGGAAATGGAATGCGCGGAACGGAGATTAGGTTTGGCGGCAAGCTGCTAGTTGCAGCTCTAAGTAAATTGCAGAGTGCGGATGCATATGAGAAGGGAATAAAACTCTAATGTGGCACCAGGATGCAGTGATAAACAACCAATATGATGCTGTGTGGTTATAATGGCTGACACGATTGGGAATACAGGTAAATTACTGAGCGGCAGATTAGACCAAAGATGCAAGTTCAAGTGGAGGTAAAGATTACAGCGCACGAAGTAGGCTATGATATCTATATCTAAATCTATACTCTGCAATTCACAAATACCGTGGGTGGCAGAGAATGCTAAGCACTAATCAGTGCATTCCAATCCCGAACAGAACGAGGAATGAAGGAATACATAAATTTATCAGTACGGCATCTCATTTCTCTAATCTTATCCCTTCGCTCATTGCGATCTAAATAGGTTGATGCAAGAAGTATTTCACTGCACTGGTAAATTAAAGAATTTCGCATATTCTCCAGCAAATTCAGACGAAAACGACGTCGTCTGTCCGCCAAACAATCCCAGCCCAATCCACGAATCAGCTCTGTGACACTTACGTAAGGACTGTAACTAGCAGTCACGAATCGAGCGGCTCTCCTCTGTACTTTCTCTAACGTCTCAATCAATTCCTTGCGATACGGATCCCAAACTCAACAACAGTAATCCAGATGCGGACGCACTAATGTTTTGTACACTATTTCCTATGTATGAGCATTACAATTCTTCAAAGCAAGAGATGGAACATTCATCCATCCTGACCTTTTTTTTTAACTGCTTTACGTCTCTCAACAACGTGGTCTTTAGAGACGGGAAAGGATGGGGGCAAGGAATGGGAAGGAATTCGCCCATGGCCTTTTGAAGGAAGCATACCGGCATTTGCCTGGAGTGATTTGGGAAACCATGGAAAACCCAAATCTGGATGCCCGGACGGGGATTCGAACCGCCGCGGCCGTCCTCCCGAATGCGAGGCCAGAACGCTAACCGTTACACCACCACGCTCGGTCCCGTCCTGACATGTTTCCGGTCACTGCGACCTTTTCTTCAGAAATCTCTCTTCGAGTTTTTATCTCTCGTTGATGTTGGTTTCCAGTTTGATCTTTTCTTCTGAAGTTTCGTGCCCCTCTCACAAACCTCATCTCCGCAGAGTGTAATCTCTTTATGTCTCTCTGTCCAAGTCCACGTTTCAGAGGCATAGGTCAGTATTGGACGGTAGTACTTTTTTTAGATCAAGTTTTTGACTTCCTTCCTTGTGTTCCGTTTCCAAATTACACCCGTCATCACACGATAAAACTGTCAACTCCTCCTTATTCTCTGTCCCGCATCCTCTTCCATCTTTCCGTTGATTCCTAACGAAACAACCACTTTACCCACTCCAATTTCTTACCGTCTCGTGATTCATTCCTTAATTGTTGATTTAAACTTGACGTGTTTCGTGTCCACGCTTGTGGCGCAAACAAAAACTTAAATAACAACGGGTTACTCACATTTCTACCTGCGAATATAGCGGACGAGCCACTGAATGTAGAATCGCTTTCTGACGAGAGGTAGCTGCAAGACGTGATAGGTCAGACATCGCACGAGTTGATGAGGTGACGTGGGCATTCACCCCTCAATAAATAACACCACCCACACACAACACCGTCGGAACGATTTCGAAAATGTCAAACATAAATAACAGTTCTCGAGTCGAGACACAGGATCCAACCAACGTAGTTTATCTGATCTACATCTACATCTACATATATACTCTGCAATTCACAAAATTGTGGGCGGCAGAGGGTGCTCAGCACCAAAGCTAATCTCTTTGCTGTGCATTCCAATCCCTAATGGTACGTGGGAAAAAAGAATTCATATAAGAATCAGTCCGTCACCTTATTTCTCTAATTTTATCTTTCCTGTCCTTCCGACTCAAATAGGTTGGTGGAAGAAGTATTTCACTACACTCAAAAGTGAAAGTGGGAGTACGCATGTTTTCCAATAAGTTTAAACGAAACGTGCGTCGTCTATCTACCAGAGACTCCCAACCTAATCTACTAATCAGTTCTGTGACGCTTTCATAAGGACTGTAGCAAGCGGTCACGAATCGAGCGGCTCTTCTCTGCACTTTCTCTATACTTTCCATCAATCCCTTACGAAACGGGTCCCAAATGGCACAACAATAATCCAAATGTGGACGCACAAGAGATTTGTACGCTATCTCCTTTGTTTGTTCATTACAATTTTTCAAGATTCGACCTATGAATCGCAGCCTAGAATTTGCTCTACCTACTAACGAATTAATGTGTATGTCCCATTTCATGTTCCTTTGTACTGTTGCTCCCAAATATTTCATAGAATCGACCATATCAATAACTGAACTGTTTACCTCGTATTTCTGAACAATCGGATTCTTTTTGTTAGTTATGCTCATTGTCTTGCACTTTTTACAATTTAGAGTAAGTTGCCACTCAGCGCACCAAGCCAAAATGACATCCAGATCGCGCTGAATTTCTTACTTCCCTATAAATAACCGCATCATCAGCAAACAATCTAAATAGGCTTTTCACTTTGTCTCCGAGATCGTTTATAAAAATTAAGAAAAGAAGTGGTCCTATTACACTTCCTTGAGGTACACGCGATGTGACATCTAGATTAGAAGAACTTTCTCCTTCAACGACAACATACTGCGACCGACCAGTTAGAAAATCCTTTATCCATTCACAAAGCTGATCCGATATACCGTACGCTCGAAGCTTCGCTAAAAGGCGGTTGTGTGGCACAGAGTCAAAGGCTTTCTGGAAATCTAAAAAAAAAGTAGTTAACAGTGAGAAGAAGCGATAAAGAAAGTAAAAACCCAACTACTTTAAGTCCAAACTGAAAGAGTTTCTGCTTCAGAACCCATTTTACTCTGTAAAGAATTTTCTTCTTGGAATTTGGTAACTAAGAATGACTGATAAAATAGTATATATGGTGTATGGAAGGGGAAGGTGACAGAGTTGTCCACAATTACTAAAATGATATATGGTTTTTCTTTCTGTTGAAACTTTTGAGAATTTAAGTAATTATTGTGTTTACAAAATTCCACTCATATATAGTAACTAACATGGGATAGCATGCATTCAAAAACTGCTGTGAAAAATTATCATACTAACAGGTTGTTAAGTAATTGACTGCTTATGAGTTGTTGGTAATATAATTGATATTGTTAATAAGTGTGTGTACTGTTCCACATAAATAGCAACTAACATGATATAATATGTAGTCGCAAATTACAGTGAAACTTATCATGGTTACTGGTTGTAAGAAAATAACTGATTATTAGATGCTGGTAACAAGTGTATACACTGTTCCACATAATAAGTATTAATTAACTCGGGATTGTATTTGTAGATTACAGGAGATATTGGTTATACTAATGGGTTGTAGCTAACTTGTTGTCAATATATAATAACATTATCAATTATATAGTAATATTGACATTACAAATAAGTGTATGTACTGTTCCACATCCCCGAGATTACTCTCACATGGGATGAAAGTGAACATATCTATCTATCTATCTAAAAGAAAAATTTCCATGTGGCATTAGTGTTCAGGGAGAAAAAAACAGTATGCTACGATTTGCTGATGACATTGTCCTGTTAGCAGAAAGGGCTGAGGACATTGAGAAATTACTGAATGGCATGAACAAAATACTGATAGAAGATTTTGGTCTGAATATAAATCAAAGCAAGACTAAAGTGATGAATTGTAGCAGAAATGATACCAATACTAGTAGATTAAATATAAAAATAGGATCGGATGCAATAGGAGAAGTGAGTGAGTTCTGTTATTTGGGAAGCAAAATTACAACCGATGACCGAAGCAGGAATAATGTTAAAAGCAGAATAGCACTATCAAAAAGAGCCTTCATGAAAAAGAGAAATGTTTTAGTTTCAAATATTGATCTAGAACTTAGAAAGAACTTTTTAAAACTCTATGTGTGGAGCACAGCACTTTACGGTAGCGAAGCATGGACTTTAGGAATACCAGAAAGAAGGAAAATTGAAGCATTTGAAATGTGGTGCCACAGAAGAATGCTGAAAATTAGGTGGACAGACAAAGTAAGAAATGAACGAGTTTTAGAAATGATGGGTGAGGAAAGAAGTTTGTGGAAGAAGCTTACAGAAAGAAGAGACAGGGTGGTAGGTCATATTTTGGTTAATTTTTTAGTGGAGGGAACAGTCGAAGGTAAGAACTGTAGATGAAGACAGAAATTAGAATATAATTATGGAGTAGATAATTGAAGAAGTGAGTTCTAAGGGATATGTAGAGATGAAGAGGTTAGCGGAAGATAGATAGGAAGGGATGGAAGACTGCATCAAACCAGTCGAAAGACTGACGACAGCAAAAAAAAAGTGAGAAACTGCTGTCAAAACGCACGTCGGAAATATTGTCTGCTGCAGCACAAAATACTGTAGTTAAACAAATCGAAGAATAAATTCAAAACAAATATACATGTCGGTATCCAGCGCATTAAATTATGCGGGAAACGACGGTGTCATGAATTACAGGAAAATGGAAACTGTTTAAACACCATGCGATAAGCATTCAGATTAAAATTTATTCAAAAGTTATTTAGAAAAGTGATTTATGTTTGGCTGCACCTGAAGTGTGCTTCACAATGCGAAACTTTAATTTATTATAAATTTTTTGCACTAAGCTGGCTGTTTTAAATCAAATTTGGATCCAGAAAGGACCATGAATCGCCTCATGAAAGACACCTACGCAGACCAGACTACAACTAAATGCCATAAGTCAAGGAACGGCGTTGCGCAAATTTACAGATACTGCGCCAATCCCGTAAAAGAGAATAAACAGCCTCGTGGCTCTATTTCTAATTCTATCACCAATATCTTTCCAAGCCTCATCATCAATGTATTCTCCCAGCACTCTCTTCACCCTCCTCCTGTCTTCCAATGAATCCCAATCCACTTCCTTTATCATATCAGTTACTGTGCTAATTTCTGGAGACAACTCTATTGGCCCTTCTTTGCACCTTCTCCAACTCCTGTATTTGATACTCAAAATGTGGGTCCCATACTACACTACCATATTCGAGCAATGGTCTGACCAAAGTTTTGTAACCCAATTCCCTTACTTCTCTGGTACATCCCCTCCAATAAGTGAAGGATTTTCAAACTTTTCGTACCATCCGCCAGATGTGTCCTGCCCAATGGAGTTTATTGCCAAATTCAATCCAAGATACCGTATTTACACTTTAGGTCTTCAACAATCAATTCCTTCCCCACCATATACCGTATTTACACTTTAGGTCTTTAACATCCAATTCCTTTCTCACCATAAACCGTATTTACACTTTAGGTCTTCAACATCCAATTCCTTCCCCACCATATACTGTAGTTAACACTTTTACAAAATGTATTTATTTTATTTTGGCCAAAGTAGTGAAAACCAATGTATTAAAAAATGCACTATTTGTGCATCCATATATACAAAAATTAACTGTCGAAATTATGAGAAAAATTAACTTTGTTTTTAAAATAATATTCTTGCGTTTATGACAGGTATTGTCAGTATTATTATCATTATATTATCAAAGTTTATATGTATGATTAATAGTAAACACAATAATAATAACTCATTATGTTTGAATTTTTCACTAAAAATATGTCTATAGTGGGTCTAAATCAAATATGGGGATAAATAATTCTATATGCGGCCCGCGGAGTTATGATGCATTTACAAAGAGGCCTACAAGATCATTTGGGTTGGTCACCCCTGCTGTAGTTGTTACAAAAGTAAACATTATCGTATTTCATGAACAATATGAAAGATAATAATATAACTTATAATGATTTTTTTGTGATATAATGTGGTGTGGAGAGAAGGAGCGAAAGAATTACGTTATCTACAGGGGTTGCAGCATGGCGATTGTTTGAGTACACAAGTAAGTCACGTTTCGAGTCTGTCTATTGACAATCGTCTTCCGTTTTAATTTAGCCACATTACGTCATATAATTTGCAGACGATCTAACTTTTTACTGTAAACAATCAACTCAGTCATTGATCGGAATAATGAACGAAGGTAAGAAAGAACGACAAAGATTTGGTCAAGGAAGGTCAACCACTGACCTGATATTTACAGAGACGCAACTACAAGAACGTCACTGTGAGTGTGGCAAGGGTCAGCTGGTGGCGGATGATAGTCTCGGCAGAAATAGAATGTGGGAAGTAATGATACAAAAACCAGTAAAGAAGGAGATGCACGAAACAAAGAAGGATTTGTACAAGGATAATTAAAACTCTGTGAAGTGGGAAAGGATTAAACTGGATGGTTCCATAATATGTGTTAAATTAGCCACCCTTCCGCAGTTGCTTGTTAAACAGTTGTAAATGAAAACACCGTCTCTTAGGGGACGTGAGGTGTTTTTCCGGAATTCCGGATTCCCCCCTCCCCCCCCCCATCTGGTGAGGTTTTGTCGGACCCCCCCCCCTCTAAAATCACGTGAGATTTTGACGGAACACCCCCCTCCCCTACCAATCGACCTCGCAACTATTTGAGACCTTTCCATTTTTTTTTTTAGGCCTCATGTTCCGAAGGGTGCATATAACCCCCTAAGTTCGGTTTTTGGACCAAAAAACCACCTATAAATTCGACTTTCGCGTCATTTGTCGATTTTTTTTTTTTTTAAACCCTCACGTGAGATTTCCGTTGATCCCCCCACCCTTCCACCTTCCCGCTTAGTGAGGTTTCGCGAGATTTCGCCCCCCCCCATTTCACCTCACGTGATTAATGGACGCCCCTTTAGCAACTAGTTTTTAATTAATATAGACTCAGACGCGTTTCGCCCTTATGGAACGGGGCATCGTCAGTGAGAATTATGGTCAAGACATTTACATGCTGGTCGGGAACAACTGAATGTGCATTTTTTTTTACAACCATAACTGTTGCTGTGGTTCCACATAACTACTTTAACCCTTTTGGAGGTCACTATACCACTGTGTTAAAATTTATCGAAATTTAAACTTTTAACACAGTGGTATAGTCACCTTCAAAAGGGTAAGAGTAGTTATGTGGAACCACAGCAACAGTTCTGATTTAAAGAAAAAATAATGCAAATAGAGCTGCTCCTGACGAACATGTAACTGTCTTGACCATAATTCTCACTGACGATGAGCCGTTACATAAGGGCGAAACGCGTGTGACTCTATATGAATTAAAAACCAGTTGCTAATAGACGGCGTTTTCATTTAAAATTGGATGGTGCCAGTTGATAAATGGAATAAAAGAAGGAACTGCCCTCTCAACACTGCTATTTGTCGTGCTTATCCTATTATATAAAACGCTAACGTGGCGTCTGCGTGCGTCGTCTATAGCTGCTTTTCCTATTGGCTAACGAACGGCCAATCATCAACCACCCTATTACGTTCGTACCACCATCTTGCTTTTCGTTTATTTACAGCTAGACGCTGAAATTCATATAAGGAGAAGGAGATTCAATATTTGCACTATTTTATCCATATCAGTTAGACACAGAAATTGAGAAGGGGATTCAATATTTACGCTACTTTATCTGCATCAGTTATGAGCATAACCTAAGAATTTTTTTGGCAGAAGGTGAGAAGCAATGAAGTTTAAAAAAACTAGGAGAAATGTACATAATGCGAAATGTATTTGTCACATAAATAACAGTTACCCGTTTACGAAATTATAGTCTCCGTAATCTAAAGTGAAATGCATTTTTTTATTTTAAAATCCTAACAAAATACTCTGATAATCTAACGAGAATAACGTATTCGTATAACTAAAGATATCATTAAGGATGACGTATTCGTTTCTCCTTATAAGCTTTTCCATAATAAATTCCTACTACCATTATATATGATACCCTTAGTTTTTGATACATGTGTTAGCTATTAAATGAGATTTAAGATAACTTTTTTATCAGATTTAAATCATCAAGGATATGACACTCGCAATTCAACAACGATATTATTGCCGCAAAATAGCAGTGATATAATAAATACTGAGAATAGGGAAAAAAATTAATACCAGGCAATTATATGTCACAAAGTTACAATTATTACGTTCGATTAAATTTACATATTGCTTTTTATTTATCTACGACAACCAGATGCAGAAATTAATGTAAGGAGAAGGGTTTTCATTATTTACGCTATTTTACCTGCCTCAGTTGTAAGCACCAGTTTAAACCGTAAACTAAGAATTTTTTGGCACACGATAAGAACAATGAGGTTTATTAAAAACGCAGAGAATCGTACATACGTAATCGCGACATGTATTAGTCAAATAAATAACAGTTATTTGTTTTCGAAATTGTAATTGCCGTCCTCTAACGTAAAATGCATTTATTTATGTGAGATCGTAACCAAGTGCTCTGATAATCTAACCAGAGTAACGAATTCATATAACGAAAGATATAATTAAAAAATATTATTTTTCTTACAAGGTTTTTCAGAATGAATTCCTGCTAACCACCATAGGTGATACCCATCATTATTCATTTGAGGGTAATAGAGGCTATGATTTTCGAACGCAATATTACTGGAGGTTGTGGTTAAGTTTACCAGAATCGCAACTGACACATTTTGTAACAGCATAATTCACTCTGAAACGAGTTTTACAAACCAACTAAACTGCTTTCATAAGCGCCATGTTACTAAATGTATTAATTATTGCGGGTGGAAGTAGTTTCATATTTAACATGCTGAATTGTACCTGGACCAGGAATAAAACTGATATTACATGGATAGCAAAAGTTTTTGGAATTCGTAATCTAATTTTATTTAATTGGTTCTTACTTCCGGCGTCATTAATTCAGTAGAAGTTACTACTGTATGGCTATGTGAACGGCAAATGAAATATGTAGAACTTTGCAAAATCAAGGTCATTAGTATTATGTAATATCAGTTCCGTTTAATTAACCAACTGCAAAAAAAAAATGAGCTGCCAGAATATTGCGTTCAAACCGTCATTTTTGACGGGCTCGAAGCTAGTACTATTATTTAAAACGCTAACGTGGCGTCTGCGTGCGTCGTCTATAGCTGCTTCTCCTATTGGCTAACGAACGGCTAATCATCAACCACCATATTACGTTCGTACCACCATCTTGCTTTTCGTTTATTTACAGCTAGACGCTGAAATTCATATAAGGAGAAGGAGATTCAATATTTGCGCTTTTTTTATCCGTATCAGTTAGACACAGAAATTTAGAAGGGGATTCAATATATACGCTACTTTATCTGCATCAGTTATGAGCAAAACCTAAGAATTTTTTTGGCAGAAGGTAAGAAACAATGAAGTTTATTAAAAACTAGGAGAAATGTACATAATGCGAAATGTATTTGTCACATAAATAACAGTTACCCGTTTACGAAATTATAGTCTCCGTAATCTAAAGTGAAATGCATTTTTTATTTTAAAATCCTAACAAAATACTCTGATAATCTAACGAGAATAACGTATTCGTATAACTAAAGATATCATTAAGGATGACTTATTCGTTTCTCCTTATAAGCTTTTCCATAATAAATTTCTACTACCATTATGTATGATACCCTTAGTTTTTGATACATGTGTTAGCTATTAAATGAGATTTAAGATAACTTTTTTTATCAGATTTAAATCATCAAGGATATGACACTCGCAATTCAACAACGATATTATTGCCGTAAAATAGCAGTGAGCAGTGATATAATAAATACTGAGAGCAGGGAAAAAAATTAATACCAGGCAATTATATGTCACAAAGTTACAATTATTACGTTCGATTAAATTTACATATTGCTTTTTATTTATCTACGACAACCAGATGCAGAAATTAATGTAAGGAGAAGGGTTTTCATTATTTACGCTATTTTACCTGCCTCAGTTGTAAGCACCAGTTTAAACCGTAAACTATGAATTTTTTGGCACACGATAAGAAACAATGAGGTTTATTAAAAACTCAGAGAATCGTACATACGTAATCGCGACATGTATTACTCAAATAAATAACAGTTATTTGTCTTCGAAATTGTAATCTCCGTCCTCTAACGTAAAATGCATTTATTTATGTGAGATCGTAACCAAGTGCTCTGATAATCTAACCAGAGTAACGAATTCATGTAACGAAAGATATAATTAAAAAATATTATTTTTCTTACAAGGTTTTTCAGAATGAATTCCTACTACCACGATAGGTGATACCCATCATTATTCATTTGAGGGTAATAGAGGCTATGATTTTCGAACTCAATATTACTGGAGGTTGTGGTTAAGGGGGATTCTACGATATCCGAGGCACTGAAATTTTACATATTTGATGGTTGATTCTTATAGATCTCGACGAGACAAATCGAAAAGGAAGAATAAGTGTTTTTGGTATCTCGCTTAGTTTCCGAGATATCAGATGTTTAAAAAAGGAAAATACACACATAACTACTAATTATTATCTAAGAAATATGTATTGTTACCTGTTTAAAATTAACGTAGATACATTGTTCCATTAAAAAAAAAAGGATTTCGTGTATATCTTCCGTGTACAAATTCAGAAACGATACAAAAAAAGTCAGTAATGAGTTACACTCAGCGCTGCCATTATGTACTATAGATATTGCTTTATTGTAAGCTTCCAACGATTTTGTACCACAGATATAGCTGTACTACCTAGGATATTATTAATTTTACATATCTGGCATGGCTGCAAACTTGTTAGAACGAAAATAATTAATATTAACATACAAAACAAAAAATATTGATAAATTTAATATTTTTCATGGAAGTATATCATGAACATCCATCTTCTAGTTATTACATACTAAATAGATGAGTACGAAAAAGTCACCCCAAGCGCTGACAAATTCTTCCTGGACAACTTCCGCGTTGTATTCATATCTGTGAGGCCCGTGCGTAAGGCGAATGAGGTTAGGTTGGAATACGGCCTGGACCATAAGGGAAATGTCACATCTGTGAGATTCGGGCATAAGGCGGTTGAGGTTGGAATGCGGCCTGGACCAGAAGGAAAATGTCACCTATTCACTTCTGTGAGGTCCGTGACTTCGTGTATAAGACGGTTGCTGTTAGATTGGAATGCAACCTGGATCAGAAGGAAAATGTCGTCTATTCACTTCTGTGAAGATCGTGCGCAGGTCGGTTGCGGTTAAGCTGGAATGCGACCTGGACCAGGAGGAAAATGTCGTCTATTCACATCTGTGAGGTTCGTTAGTAGGGCGGGTTGAGGTTAGTTTGGAATGCGGCCTGGACCAGAAGGAAAATGTCTATTCACATCTTTTTTTTTTTGTAACAGTTTAACGTCCCTTTTTAACAACGTGGTCTTTAGAGACGGGAAAGGATGGGGGCAAGGAATGGGAAGGAATTCGGCCATGGCCTTTTGAAGGAAGCATCCCAGCATTCGCCTGGAGTGATTTGGGGAAACCATGGAAAACCCAAATCTGGATGCCCGGACGGGGATTCGAACCGCCGTCCTCCCGAATGCGAGGCCAGAACGCTATCCGTTACACCACCACGCTCGGTCTATATTCACATCTGTGAGGTTCGTACGTAAGGCGGTTGAGGTTAGGTTGGAATGTGACCTGGACCTGAAGAAAAATGCCTATTCACACCTGTGAGGTTCGTGTGTAAGGCGGTTGAGGTTAGGTTGGAATGCGGCCTGGACCAGAAGGAAAATGTCGCCTATTCACATCTGTGAGGTTCGTGCGTAAGGCGGTTGAGGTTAGGTTGGAATGCGGCCTGGACCAGAAGGAAAATGTCGCCTATTCACATCTGTGAGGTTCGTGCGTAAGGCGGTTAAGGTTAGGTTGGAATGCGACCTGGACCAGAAGGAAAATGCCTATTCACATCTGTGAGGTTCGTGCATAAGGCGGTTGAGGTTAGGTTAGAATGTGACCTGGATCAGAAGGAAAACGTCGTCTATTTTCATCTGTGAGGTTCGTGCTTAAGGCGGTTGAGGTTAGGTTGGAATGTGACCTGGACCTGAAGAAAAATGCCTATTCACACCTGTGAGGTTCGTGCTTAAGGCGGTTGAGGTTAGGTTGGAATGTGACCTGGACCTGAAGAAAAATGCCTATTCACACCTGTGAGGTTCGTGTGTAAGGCGGTTGAGGTTAGGTGGAATGCGGCCTGGACCAGAAGGAAAATGTCGCCTATTCACATCTGTGAGGTTCTGTGCGTAAGGCGGTTAAGGTTAGGTTGGAATGCGACCTGGACCAGAAGGAAAACGTCGTCTATTTTCATCTGTGAGGTTCGTGCTTAAGGCGGTTGAGGTTAGGTTGGAATGTGACCTGGACCTGAAGAAAAATGCCTATTCACACCTGTGAGGTTCGTGCTTAAGGCGGTTGAGGTTAGGTTGGAATGTGACCTGGACCTGAAGAAAAATGCCTATTCACACCTGTGAGGTTCGTGCTTAACGCGGTTGAGGTTAGGTTGGAATGTGACCTGGACCTGAAGAAAAATGCCTATTCACATCTGTGAGGTTCGTGCGTAAGGCGGTTAAGGTTAGGTTGGAATGCGACCTGGACCAGAAGGAAAATGCCTATTCACATCTGTGAGGTTCGTGCATAAGGCGGTTGAGGTTAGGTTAGAATGTGACCTGGATCAGAAGGAAAACGTCGTCTATTTTCATCTGTGAGGTTCGTGCTTAAGGCGGTTGAGGTTAAGTTGGAATGCGGCCTGGACCAGAAGGCAAATGGCGTCTATTCACATCTGTGAGTTGCTTGCGTAAGGTGGTTGTGGTTAGGTTGGAATGCAGCTTGAACCAAAAGGAAAAGTCGTTTATTCACATCTTTGAGGTTCATGCACATGCCTAAGGCGTTTGAGGTTAGTTTGGAATGCGTCTAATAGTGGATGTAGCTGTGGATGTTTTTCACGCAGTTCGGAATAAGAAGCACCGCGAACATACGCTATCAGTTTTACTATATTGACAAGAATTTTTTTATGGTGACTGTTGGTAACTGAAGTAGTTACTTCTAGATAAAGGCACTATAAATTTGTATTTATAGATAAGCGTCTTCAAGTTCTTAATCGATTCTTTGCTCATTATGATAAAAATACATCAAACTAAATACTCCAAAAAAATCTAAAAATTCATATAGCCTAATTCCCAATAAGTTGGCAGACTTGCGCATTGACTTAAATTACTAGCATCGTATGCGTTACAGCAATCTATGGTACAATTTGACATGGCTGAACGTAATTTATTACTGAATGTTTTTAGTGTCGTTCTGGATTTGTACACGGAAGACATGCACGAAATACTTTTTTTTAATGAAACAATGATCTCTGTTGTGTATCTGCGTTAATTTTAAACAGGTAACAATACATATTTCTTAGATAATAAGTGGTAGTGAAGTGTATATTTTCCTTTTTTAAACATCTAATATCTCGGAAACTAAGCGAGATACCAAAAAAACTTATTCTTCCTTTTCGATTGGTCTCTTCGAGATCTATAAGAATCAACCATCAAATCCGTAAAATTTCAGTGCCTCGGATATCGTAATATTGCCTGGTTAAGTTTACGAGAATCGCAACTGACACATTTTGTTACAGCATAATTCACTCTGAAACGAGTTTTACAAACCAACTAAACTGCTTTCATAAGCGCCATGTTACTAAATGTATTAATTAGTGCTGGTGGAAGTAGTTTCATATTTAACGTGCTGAATTGTGCCTGGACCAGGAATAAAACTGATATTACATGGATAGCAAAAGTTTTTGGAATTCCTAATCTGATTTTATTTAATTGGTTCTTTACTTCCGGCGTCATTAATTCAGTAGAAGTTACTACTGTATGGCTATGTGAACGGCAAATGAAATATGTAGAACTTTGCAAAATCAAGGTCATTAGTATTATGTAATATCAGTTCCGTTTAATTAACCAACTGCAAAAAAAATGAGCTGCCAGAATATTGCGTTCAAACCGTCATTTTTGACGGGCTCGAAGCTAGTGGGTGAAATATTGAAGAATGTGATGCAGAGCATTGGGTAAAGGCAAGCGAGAGAGATGTTACTTGCTGGTGACCTACGAAAGAAGATGAAAGAGAGGTGCAGGCTGATCGGAATATCTGGGAGAGAGTAGCTGCGTGAAGTGATGATCGTGACAAGAACGAAGAGCATGATAGATACGGACATATCAGTCGGAAGAGAGCAACTGAAGCAAAGAAACTTGAACGTGCAGCTACATAATTATGGTATGTACTCTGCAATTCACAAAACTGTGGGTGGCAGAGGGTGCTTTCTACTCCGCGCACGAGGGAATTCACGCACCCAACCATCACCGCGGCACTTCATTTTTCCTATCTCACCTCTCCTGTCGTTACGTGTGACCGACGTAGGTTACTGGACGAAATAATCTATCGCACTCCTAAGTGAAAGATGGTGCACGCGACTTTACCAACAAATTCAAAGCAAGCCTACGTCGTCCGTCTACCAAATAATCCCAGACCAATCCACGAATCAAGTCTGATGCAGAGAATAATTCAAATATCTCAGAAGTTGGATTGAAGAAAATGAAGAAAAGAGGATGGAAGGAAACGAAAGGGGAAGACGCAAGGACAGATTTTTTAAGACTGTTAGAGGCTTGCTACGGAACAAAGTAATTTATCAGACCTACTTTGCGCTAATTTTGATATACGGATCGGAAACATGGGTGATGGAGGATTGGGACAAAAGGATGGTGCAAGCTATGGAAAGAAAGAAATAGAGTAGGAGTAACGAGAACGGGCGTAAAGAATAATGAATAAATTTGGGAGGTGATCGGGCAGGAACTGTTACAGTGGGAAGAGCATGGCCGAGGAGAAATTACCGGGGAAGATGCTGGACAAGGAGCTGAAAGGAAAGAGACCGAAGGAACGATGGGTGGAAGGTGTGAAGAGATGTTTTGAGGAAGTTGGATCGAGGAGAATAGAAGCTATGGAAATGAAGTATTACAGGAGTGGAGTAGGAGTAAGGAGAAGGAACAGAATGAGGAATTAGAAACTCGGGGAGATGATCAACGGGAGAAACAGTTACAAGAGGTAATACAGAAATGAAGGTTTCAGTCATGGGAACGATTGGGAGAGGTGAAGACACCAAGAAACATGGTGGTCATGGAACTGAAAGGGAAGAGACCTAGAGGAAGACCGAGGTACAGTTGGGTGAAAGGTGTTAAGAGGCGTGGTGAGGAAATTGGATGAAGGAGAAGCTATGGAAATGAAGTAAGAACGCAGACTTTGCCGGCGATTGCTCGCAATGAAGTCTTCACGTGTTTACTGCCGGATTGTGTTGTGAAGACACGATGTTTCGAAGTCCGGCTCCGTCGTCTTCCTCAGGTGCGAAAACATCTGTACTGGTCAGCTGATCAACAGATACTAGGACAGCTCAGGTACCGCACCTCTTTACAAAGGTGTGAAGAACAGAAACGCCATCTCCGCCTAGGACGATACAGCAAGTCAGCGATCGGCGAGCACGTGTACGACAATGACCAAAGGGTGGACTTCAACAACGTGGCGATATTGGCTAGGACCTCATATTTTTGTGATTCAATAGTGAAAGAAGCGATTGAAATTCGATTGGCCGAAATGTTCAACAGAGGTTAGTGAGGCATTGGCAACTCTCCGCAGAGAGCGTGGTACGCTGTCCTGCAACCGCCATAGATGGCTCAATATTAGCTTCCGCGGGCCGCAACGAACAGCTGTGCTGGTAGTTCTACCTGTGAGGACGACGGGCGGCCTCTCCGGCTCTGGGCGGCGCTGCGCGGGCGGCAGGCGGTCGTTCTCCTGGCGCCACCTGCGCAGGCAGTGCTCCTCGTGGATGTGCAGCGAGGCGGGGGTGAAGCCGCGGCCGCACAGGTAGCACAGCACGATGCGCGGCCCGCGGCGGGTTTCGGGGGCGGGCTGCTGCTGCGGGGGCGGCTGCTCCGGGGGCCGCTGGAGGCAGTGCGCCTCGTGGATGGCCAGCGAGGCGCTGCCGAACAGCCGCCCGCAGTGCCGGCACGGCTGCCCCACGCGCACCGCCCCCGGCGCCGCCCCCGCCGCCGCCTCCAGCTCGCTACCACCCGCCACCTGCAACCGTCCACAACTACAGCCTAGGAGCTCCAATAAACTCTAAAAAAAATTAGGGGCTACCATGCGAATGGCAAGTCACCACAGAAACATCTCCTTAATGTCGGTTCTCAATACAGTGTGTTTCTAAATGAATATCGGAGATTTAATGCTTTGTAGTATTTAAATTATAATTAATTCTTGGAATGAAAGAGCAACTCAAACAGTTATACCTACACGCTTACAAGTGTTCAATGCGAGCACCTCTCGTCACACGGCACACATCAAGTCGATAGCCCATTTCTTCCCCAACGTTGATTAGTGTGTGTGGTGTAATTGTTGCAGCAGCTGCCTCAATCCTGTTTCTTAGATCGGGTACGTCAGCTGGTAGTGGAGACACATACACACGATCCTTTATGAACCCCCACAGGTAGAAATCACACGGCACCCTTTGCGGCCAGTCTAGCGGTCGTGTACAGTGACGTTCAACCAATCGCGTACGTCGTTATGCCAGTGAGACGGTGTACCATTTTGCTGCCAAATGAAGTTAATTGGTTCGTATACTACCAATTGGGGAATTAGCCATAGTTGTACAGCATCAAGTTAGGAAGTACCAGTTACAGTTGTTTCTCCAAAGAAAAAAGACCCATAAACTTTCCACCGAGATACGGCACAAAAACATTAGTTTATCAGAGTCTCGGTGCAATTGCACCATCTCGTGAGGATTTTCTGAGCCTCGGATGCGCACATTATGAGTGTTTCACATGTCCACTAAGGTGAAATGTCGATTCGTCACTGAAAACAACATGAAGCCGAAAATTTTGCAACAACATTTCGTGTTAATAATAATAATAACACTATGTGAACACTAAAGGTTTTAAACAGTTCAATTTCATGTTTAAATATGCACTACTAAATATCAAAAACGAATGTAAACGGTGTCCAGCTGCAGGTGGTTCCAGCTAAGAGCTTTCTTCAGAGGCTCGTGGAAGAAACTTATGTTTCGTTGGTAATGTCAGTTTCAAGAGATAAAGGGCGTACCGTAATCCGCAACACGAATTAAAGAGAGGCTTAGATTTTCTAACATCTGGTTAGGACAGGCCACAAAATCTCTCTGTTATTCAAAGATAAAACTTTTTGTCCGAGATGTCAAGCCGCGAAGATGTGCTACTCACAGACAAACACTTAGGTTAACAGGGTAGCGTGGACACGGTATATCACATGGTATATCCAAGAGAGAGAGAGAGAGACGAGTGTGGGACGTCATCAGTGGATATGACCAATAGTAAAGCCTGACTCCTGGAGCTTCGTGACGTATGCAACAATGGTAATGGGTTGCCTCCAACACAAGAATTTGTTAATTATATTATTTTGTATTTATTAACATATTATTATTATTATGAATTTAATTCGATGGATCACACGCTTCGGAGGCAATTCACTTGTTCAGCTAACTACCCCATCTTTATTTTATTTTTAACTAGCAGAGTTCCCGGCGTTGCCCGGTATGATCTAGGTTGATTTGAACACTCAGTGAATATTGAAGTTCATAAAAGATGTCAGTTTGTGCACTTGTGAATTAAATTTCATGTCAGTCGCTACATTTTTGTATACGTATTGAAACTGTTAACCCCCGGTGTAGCAGAAATGAGATGGGGTTGATTTTGGTAATATAATTGATATTGCTAATAAGTGTGTGTACTGTTCCACATAAACAGCAACTAACATAATATAATATGTAGTCACAAATTACAGTGAAACTTATCATGGTAACTGGTTGGTAAGAAAATAACTAGTTATTAGATGCTGGTAACAAGTGTATACACTGTTCCACATAATAAGTATTAATTAACTCGGGATTGTATTTGTAGATTACAGGAGATATTGGTTATACTAATGGGTTGTTGCTAACTTGTTGTCAATATATACTAATATTATCAATTATATAGTAATATTGACATTACTAATAAATGTATGTATTGTTCCACATCCCAGAGATTATTCTCACATGGGATCAAAGTGAACATATCTATCTATCTATCTATTCGTGCAATATTTTTATCCGCCCTATCAGGAACATGTGTACTAAGTTTCATCATAATAAACATAGCGATTGGTGCAGCAATAGAAACAATGATTTTTTCAGGAAATGTAGTAAAGACAGAATAGCTCATCAATAAATTACAATAATAATAATAATAACACTATGTCAACACTAAAGGTTTTAAACAGTTCAATTTCATGTTCAAAGCCACCAGATATGCATTACTTACTATTAACAGCGACTTTAATTAACTTCCAAACATCGGAGAATGTTGTCGTGCGGCCTGAGACCGTAGTTTCAAAAAGCAACAAATTTTTCAGAAGGTTCTACACTAAAAGTTTTAAACAGTTCACTTTCAAGTTTAAATATGCATTACTAAATATCAAAAACGAATGTAATTTGACTTCCAAACATCAGAGATTGTAGCAGTGCGTCCTCGGATAGTTACTTCAAGAAGCAAAGAAGATATCGAAAGTTTTTTTCCATTATATTATTAAAATTAATATTTTCCACTTTACGTAGTTTCCTCTTCGCTTTCGATATAAACATATATGAGGTTTAAAGACTAAAAACCAAAATTTAAGAAATTAAAAGTTACACGGCATAATATGGCTATTACTTTTTACGATGTATGACGTATGGATCGTATTTCAGTTGTTGTTTTGTTTTGTTTCAGGCTGTACGTTCAGATTTTCACTTACCGCTCCGGCGTTATGTTTCGTTCGAGTATAAATCATACCAATTGAGATTCTAATCTTTAAAACGGTGAAAACTACATCGAAATCTGCGCAGCAGTTTTTGAATTTTTCTGGTACAAATATACCCGGTTTTAGTTTTTTACAGACATAGATTATATTATACAATTTGACTGTTAAATTCCTCCCCCACCTACTTTTGCGATTTAAGAATTTTAATTTTAGATTTCTTCAGCGTTTTTGGTAAATTATTCGTCACTTCACTTGGTAATTTGTTCCAATCCCTGACACCCTTACTCGCGAAAGAAAATTTTCGCACTCCCTTATGCATGAAATCGAGTGCCAACTTATGGTCATGGTCGCCTTTTCCCTTCCATGTTGACTTGTTGGAGCGGCTCGAGAAGGCGGCAGAAGAAAGCACAACGTGACTGACCCACTGACACGATACGAAGTTTAATGTGCGGGAATGGAGGATCTATAGAATTAACGAAACAGGTGTACTCCTCATATTTTCATTCAGTGATGTCATATGGCATAATTTTTTGGGGAAACTCTTCACAAAGTAAAAACGTTTTCATAGCACAGAAAAGAGCTATTAGGATGTTGTGTACGGCAAAATCAAGAACTTCTTGCAGACCAGTTTTTAAAAAGTTAATGTTCTTACAATGACTTCTCAGTATATATATTCTGTCATGTGCTTTGTCATAGGTCATTTTAACGTGTTTACTTCTAATTCACAGGTACAAAAATTTTAATACAAGAAATAGAATTAACTTGCACATAACACAAACATCTCTGCCATTAGCACATAGAGGAGTTAATTATTCTGGTATACATCTGTTTAGTAAACTTCCCAAGGGTATAAAACAGCCTGCAGATAATACAGATATATTTAAAGAAAAACTGAGAAATTATCTTATTGACAACTTCTTCTACCCCATTCAAGAATTCGAACAAAATAATTAATTGTAGTCAATATGACTTTTGTAAAACTCAGTTGTAAAAATTAATGTTTATTTTTATTCTCTTTATTTGTTTTTGTAACATATGATTGTTTTCATTATGATTATGACTCATATTGTATGTATCTGTATCAACCATGATATGTTTCATATCCTAGAGGTCCTTCCTCAGCAGGGATCCATGAAACAAGATTGGTAAATAAAAATAAGTGGGAAGCAGGGATTCTGTTTCTGGCTGCGCTGGGACGGTGGAACTTGTATGCAGTGGCGTGACTTAGTAATTTGTGCATGTCACTTTTTCGAGTTAGTATGTCTTCCAGGTTGACATCTGATGGTACACAGCCAGAGTTCCCACTTCTTAAAGTGACTGATGCTGCCTGGTTCGCCCGCGGATACTTTTCGACGTATTTCCCCTTATATTCCACTCAAGCTTGACTTGCAATTCGGGAGGACCGGGGTCAAACTCGGTTCGGCCCTCCTGTCTGAGGTTTTCCGTGGTTTTCCTCAGACACTGAGATGGTCTCGTACAAGGTCACGGCCGACCTTCCATCCCCCCTCCCTCCCCGTGGTGTAGTAGGCTGAAAAGGATCTCCGCGATCCTCCAGCAGCCCGCCTCCCAGCCTTCAGCTGGGAGAGTGTATATTCTACCGAAGCTTAGACCCTGAGCTAAGTCGCGTGCTTTATGATTAGTTTAACCTGAGATAGCCGGCGCCCACGGACTCAAAAACAACTAAGCCGTTTCAACTACCTTAATGTTTTTCTTTTTCAGTGGTACGTATGTAACTTGTTAAAGTT
>JARYHS010009186.1:269615820-269639698 GCA_031002005.1 Vandiemenella viatica
TTACGAATATAGAGTGTAATACTAAAATATTTGAACATTTCAAGAAAGGTCTTTTTTAATGTTGCGCATCTCTGAATTGGGTAACAGACTCATTACGGATTACCTGATTGGGTATCCGTCGGATGACAGGTTCTCCAACTCCAGATTTGTACTGGTGCTTTTTAGTTCTTACTAACTTCATCACGACTATAATATAAAAACTCATGAGAAGGTGCAAATTGTGAAAGTTTAGTGGGGGTTTAGAGCTAGAGAAATTATTTCCTTTAAATAATCTTTATGTGTATCAAATGAAATCTTGCAAAACCCATCAACTCTCAAAGGTTTGCGTTTTCCTTTTTATTCCACGATTTGTGAAAGCTTTTGCCGAATAACCATGGAAAACACAAATCACTCCATCATTCCGAAACTAATGATCCAAAAATTCTTTGAAAATGTGTAGCGATATATACAGGGCGTTCGCCGGAAAACGCTACCCTCCCAGTCTGTTGCGCGGCAACTTGGTCGGTCAGTGGTGCCAGCAGCTCCCGCCACACGGCACCGTGAATCACCGCACTGTTTAAACCTCGCTGCCCCAACAGTGCAGTGCAGTGACCCTTACATTGTAAGAACGGTTTCTTTGCATGTAGATAGTTTGTGACTTCAGTCTCTTATTAATCAGTGTTGGAATAAACGTTTCTTTGCGGTTTGGCTGGTTGGGGCTTCATACTATTAATCTGTACCGTGTTTGAGTGTGAGTAAAATTATGGTACGTTACAGTTGCAACAAAGAATCTCTACGATACATATGTGAAGAAGAAGTCGTTTAAAAAGTGTCGCAGTAAATTTCGTCGCGAATTTCCTGGCGCTAACTGCCAGCTAATCAACAATTCTGCGTCTGGTTAAAAAAGTAAGAGAAACGGGTTCATTTTTTAACAAAAAGAGATGTCGGTCAACGTATTCTCACAGAGGAGAAAATTGACGATATCGCTTTCGACTAGAACAGTCACCCAAAAAATCATTAAGTCAGTTAGGGCAGCGTGTGTCTCGAAATATGTTCAGAAGATGTGAAATGTGCATTACACAAGAGGGTCAACACTTCCAGCATCTTTTATAAGGTAAGCTAATGAATTACGTCACATTTAAATGCTTAGCACACAAGTTTATGAAGTTTATGAAGCGTAATTATTATGAAATAGTCCGCGGCCGATGGTTCGAACAATGCCGGAAACTGACCGCTCGCTCGCCGGGAGCAGTTTTTCCTTGTAGCGCTAACAGTGGGTTGCGTTTCCCGGCGAACGCCCTGTAGTATGTTAAAGCTTTCAGGAAAAGCAAATCGAAACTTCTGATGTTTGCAGTTTTCGCGAAATATTTAAATAAGTGATTTTGACTGACCTCATACTTCATCAGATAATTTTTTCAACAAATTGATCATACGTATCATTCGACGGTGAATTTTATAAATTGCATAATGAATATTTCTAGAAAATATTTTTTTAAATTTCAAACTTATCAAATACCCACATTAACTGTTTCTTCAATTTAAATATTTTGTTTTGATTTGTATATTCCATTTGAAAAACAACTTCGCAAAACGTATAATGAACTCTAATTAAAAATAATTTAAAAAAATAAGAGCTGTAATTTTTATGAAATAAATTTAATACTCAATCGGTGTGCGAAATCCTGAGAGCGCAACATAAGCTCTCACTTTGCAATGCTAGTTTCAATCTTCTTCAGATATCATACATGTTTCGACTATCACCCATAATTTTATTTCGCATGTAATATAGTTGGATTAGATATGTCCAAAGGACGGAGGAAGAAATAATAGCAAAGGCCTATTTCCATATGAACATCAAGTGTAAAAGACTTGTTGGAAGGAAAAAGAAATTGACCAGCTTTAGAAAGATCTAAAATATATAGGACTATTCACGAACATCAGCTATCCATGGACAGGAAGTGGATAGTGCTTGTGACCAATACCTGGAGCTGGAGAGTGATTATGATAGTGAATTGTTCTAGTTTTATTTACATTTACTCAATTTTCGTTATCTTGGTTTTGTTTATATTTAGTCCAAACTTTATTCGTGACATTCCGTAATTTTCGATTTATAATAGAACAAGGTGTTCAGGAAATAAGTATTGATTATTTTCTATTAATATTTAAACCAGACTCATATCATCGACTGATCCGTTTACTTTTTTATTTTTTAAAATATCTGTGTTGACACTACAAACCCTTTAATTAGTGCTTGTCTCTCACGATTCTCTACGGAAACAGGAACACAGTTTCATACTTGAAGCATATTTATTGTACGCATATTCAAAGAATTACATAGGCTAAAATTTAAGTATTTTTAACAAATAATTCCATTGCCTTGCTACTGTGTCATGAGTACAGCTAAAATTTGGTTCTGCACGATGCAGAGATATATATATAGAAATTAAGATTCTTTGGACACATCGATAACTAATGCCGATTCTATTACCAATAATTTTGACGAAGCAACTGAAAAAAAAAAAAAATCGACGAGATGTTATTATCCTATTACTATGCAGTACGATCATTAACGTTCTAATGGAATTATTAAACATTTCAGTAAAATAAAAAAGCTTTGACCACTTCATTAGTATCTCTGAGACCGAGTTGTTTGTTGAGTCTGTTTGATGAGATGCATTTTAGATTCCTCATAGGGCTTTCTGTATAAAAATAATACATCATCGTTGGAACGGTTGATTTACTATTTTGCGCGCTTTTCATCAAGCGATTTATTCATCTAGACGATTTAAAGGTTCTGACATCTCTTTCAATATACTAGGGCGCTGTTTATTCTCATATTGCAAAGAATAAAAACTTGCTTCACATTTGTTTGGTGTCAGTGCGTTTAACAGCTGATAGAAGTCACATGACCAAAAGGACGGCGGTAAGCAGAGTTTGTTTTTAGTTATGAGTTATGAGCAATGGGGCATGAAATGTATTTCTGTTAGTTATCTAAAGGGTTGGTTTAAATGAAAGTATTTTTCAATAGCCTATTCCCACATATTGTAATGCTACTATAGATCACGATAAAATTAGAATGCTTAATGCTACTGAAGTAGTGATTTGACAGTGTGGCACGCATGAAAGTAACGTAAATTAAGAATAAATGGTGAAATCGTTGCACTGCATGCTGTACTGCTGAAAGTCATTTTTAATTCTATACCAAGCTGCATATATCGCGATGCATGAGAAACACATTCATCCGCATGAAGTAATGACGTCAGGAACATGGCGCTCAAGAAAGCAACGGAAATTAAAATAAATACTAGAATCCTTACGCATTAGGGCTCAGCACGGAATTTCCATTATTATTCTTTACAGACTAACCTGCAGCCTCCGCTTAAATCAAAATGGCCAATCTGTAGCGCGATGTGTGACAGAATACATATTTATCAGAATAAAAGTTTCGTTTCTTATTTATTACATATTTCCTCATCTGAGTTCTAATCCACCTTTTAGTCTGGTTCGATGCTTGAAGAATACGCGTTTTTGAAACATTAGAGAAATACGGTAACGATTACTGATTTCAAAATAAGGCAGTTCTATCATTACCGTGGCGCCACAATCTGGTGATGAATTCTTGCAGAATTCGACGAAACAAATCAAAAATAAAGAATAATTTGATATCTCGCTTGGTTTTCGAAATATAACATGTTAAGTATCAATTATAGGTATAGCTCCTTATGCTTTTGGTGACGTTTCTTTTGGTCCAGGCAGTATTTCAACCTAACAACAACCACTAGGAAGAAAATAAAACAACCTATAGTGTATTTCCACCGTGTAGATATAGTGGTTTTGATGATTTTTTTTTCTGGTCCAGGCTGGATCTCACCCTAACCTCCTCACTTTTGATATACAATATCTCGAGAACTAAGCGAGATTTAAAAAAAAAATTATTCTTTACTTTCAATTTGTCTCGTCGAGTTACATAAGAATCCATCATCAAATTGCGTCGCCACGGTTATCGTAGAATCCCCGAAAAAATAATAGTATTCATGCTGAAAGTCCTTGTCTTATCACAGTCAAACATGCTAAAATATCTTGGTAGATTGTACAATTATGCCGATTAAAATTATTTATTTGTTAAAAAACCAGCCAACCTAGAAATACTATCATTAAGTGTAAAAAATAAGGTCGTTACTACTTTTCGGACTGTGAAATATTTCAGTATACATAAAATATTATCCGCATTGCATTTAGATAAAATTTGCAACTGAAAGTTTAATAACTGCTCCTAGAGGAAAATTTGAAGCAATTAGTAATTAATTCGAATTTTTCTTTTACTGATCATGCCAAACGTTGGTAGAAACAAGAGAACATGTAAAGCAGTGTTTTACCGCATAAATGAGATAGCAAATAGTGAACTCCTTTTGCAAAATTATTCATCGATTGTTTTTTGGTTGCGCAATTTAAAATTCCAGAAATATCTTACCTGTAGCACTCCATCGCACCGTTAAGAAGTTTTATGGCATGACTACAAATAGCGGATGGATTAATACTTTTTATTTTTGAAGCATGTGTCTGATTGTTTTGCTGTCTTGAATTTAATTATGCTGACAGTTAGGAGTTATCTGCCAGGTGGTTAAAGTAAGCGAGACAGCTTATTATGCTGTTATTTCGGGGTGTGTTTTTGTGTAGCAATGCGACCACTATTAATAAAGCTGCTGAGCAATTTACACAATGATTAATGTGATTGCATGGAAATTAGGTCTATGAAAAGGCGGGTTTCCGGAATTTCGTACAGCGCTTATTAAATAAACAGCGCGATAGCACTGCTTTTAGACTAATGTGGCATGTACAGCGACGGAAGCTGTTGTACAGGTGTGCCAACCTTGACATTTAGCGCATAGAGAATTTCGCTTCCCCCTCCCTTCACGCATGTCAGAACTGCCGCCCCTCCCTCCAATGCTCCGGTTCGTCTACCACCCCCGATAGTGACGTCATGTGCGGTCTCCCCTCCAACGGGCCAGAGCGCGCTGCGGTCGGTAAACAGTGGACAGTCTGCGCGCAACAACCGCCGCAGACGTGTGGCTGCGCGGGCGAAGTGGGACGTCTTTGTCGCGCTCTCTGAACTTAACGCACATCTTGCTGTACGATCTGTGGTAAATTAAAGGGTTTACTTTTTCTGACTTTAGTTTTACAATCGGTGGTTTGGATTTGCAGTAATTCGATAAAGAAAAGAGGTGTAATGTAATGTTTTTCTGCGTTGTTAAGTAATGTAATAGTGAATTCTGTGAGGAGGAGGTAGTTTGTTATTGTGACAGTTAGGAGTTATCTGCGAGGTGGTTAAGGTAAGCGAGACAGCTTCCCGGATGAAGGGAACCCAAGGAGAGGCACCCGAAGTCGCCCCGCGCTTACCAGATTGTAAGCCAAATAGTCGTGCAGCGCCCCAGCAATGGCGTGGTGTCTCCCATAGCGAACAACTTCTCGACGGCGGACATAGCGTGCATGGACGAGATGTCGCACGGGGGGCAGCGGGGCGGACGAGGGGCAGGCGGGCTCCGCAGCAGCAGCAGGCGGAGCCCAGCGCGGACGAGCTGGAGCGGCGCATGTGCCCGCGGCCGCTGACGGCAACGCTCGAGCGCCCGCGCATCATCAACATCGCGCTGCTGGGTAAGATAGACATGACGCTGACCCGCAAGTGCGCGCTGTCCATAGCGAACCTGTGCATCGCGGATGGCGCCAAGCGTAACGGGGCGTCGCTGAGGCAGGGCCGCGGCGGCAAGACGCGCAAGTTCGCCGGCAGCGCCGCGGCGGCGGCCACGCTAACCAAGGTGTGTCGCCGCAGACGCAGGAGTCAACAGCAACAGCAGGCCCGCGAGCGAGGACGAGGCCATGTCCTCTCCGCAACGCGCCGCGCGCAAGGCGCAGCTGCGGGCGCCCGCCTCCAAGAGGCGGCCCGCCCCCGGGGGCGGCGACGTGGAGCCCGCCGTGCCGCTGCCCTGCACCACGTGCGGCCGCCCGGAGCAGCCAGAGAGGCTGCACAGCCACCCCTCGCCAAGACGCAGGTAACCACAAACCACGCTCTCGCCTCGCATTCGGCAGGACGCGCGTCCGGGCTTCCAGATTTGGGGTTTACACGATTTCCCCAAATCACTCCAGGAGAATGCGGGATGCTTCCTCCAAAAAGGCCATGGCCGAATTCCTTCCCGTTCCTTGCCCCCCAATCCCATTTTGCCTCTAATAAACTCGACGTCGACGAGGCGCAAAAAAAAGAAAAAAAAAATGAAAATCACGCCAAATCCCTGACCCGGCGTATCGGCAATCTCGGCATCTTCGCAAAGTTATACGCTTCACAAACAAAACTACACACCTACCACACAGAACACAGATTATACGACGTAGGGTCAAAAAGTATTTTTGCCTTATTTTCCTTCAAAATACTCTCCTCCCGCTTAATTTATTCTTCTCTATTCTTTCAATAAGTTTCTCAACTCCAGTGTTCTCTTTGACACTCTCAATCCTCTCTCTCTCTCTTTTTTTTTTTTTTTTACAGAATAGTATCACGTGCTTGAGAATTAAAGTAGTGTTGTAAACTCTTGAAATCGGGCTGTTCATTCTTTAGAAAATTTTAAACATCGTTAATTCTGACACACTAAGCAATAACAACATTCATCTGTCTCCAACAAAATATCTTTTTATATCCAGTTCATAGATCATAATTGTGGCAGAAAGGATACGATCTGAAAAAATACAGAACTTACTTGCTACTAAAACAACTGTTACAGTAATACGTAATTATTGTAGTCATATCTTCTATAGTTGCTTGTTAGAATAGTAAATATTGTTTAATTATTACGCCAATCCAAACCCTATTCAAATTAATAAACAAAAACTCACACAAAAAGCACTAAATGCATAAATTCCACCAAAGCATTAAGTTAACAGCAATTTACATCTGGATCCTTTACCACACATATGCATTTTAACAAAACGAAGTAACTCACACGCAAATACAATTACGAAATTCAAACTCCCCGCTCAAAAACTACCAATAGAGCAGCGCCGGAAAAACAGCGCGCACAAGTTGATAATGTTGAAAGTCAAAACAAAACTGTGGATCAAAATAATAAGGATCCAATTAGTGCAATTAGATATAAAATGGCTGAGAACACAGGTGACCAACAACCACACCTTGTAACGCTTTGCGTCGCTTGTCGTTGATTTGATTGTAATTATAATTATGAATAACTCAATTCTTTAGATCAAAAATATATCGTTTATTTTATATCATTCGGTCTACTAGGAATTACAATGGAATTGGTTATTCTCAGAAGATGCAGGTTCGTTTTTAGGCAATGTTTTTCTCGAGCATTCAACTACTAGTCTACTCATAACTATCATCTCACAATTCCTAATCTCCATAGAGCATCTCTTTAAGAGTACATATTATTAGTTTTTTATCTACTCTCAGAGATCAAAAATATAATTTTCTTATGCAAATATTTCTGTTCTGACACAACCTCGAAACGAAATGTAAATGTAAGTTACAATATGTTTTCCAATTTTATGAAATGTAAACAAAACCTTCTACACAAAACTAAACCGATAATATGTGTATATAAGTGTTAATTGCAGTATGATTCATATATATAATACTATATATATATATATATTAGTTTATTATATGTAAACAAATACCGTCTGTACAAAAGTGATAATCGTTACAGAAAAAATTGTAGGTTGAAGATATCTCTACGAGAGGCGAAACGGTTTCGGTAGTAAATAAATTGGAACAACAGTTGTAAAGTTTCCTGCTTATTTATAAATTAACACAATTATATTTACCAATTTCCAGTATCGGATCAGTACTGCAAGATGTTTATTTATCCTCTAAATCCATTACTGTGTTTAATACCACGGCTGAAAGTAAATATCTTTTAAATGAAATCAGTAATTTTTCAAATATAAACTCAAATAGTTTATTACACTTTCAGAATAACAATTACTTATCTTTTGGCATCGTCTATACAAACATTATTCTGACTTAACACAATATTTACAGTCCACTTATACAATTACATTTCTTCTTGCCCTCTGGGTAATCCTTTTAATATTAAATTGCAATTTTGTGTTTCTCCCGCCAGGATTATTATTCGTGTTTGTGAAGCCATATCTTTAAGCACCTACTCCTAACCAGAGATTCTCTTCTAGCGCGACGGTCTCTGGCCTTGAAAGAAAAATTTCCAAAGTTACTACATACAATCAGGGGCGGATCCAGGAGGGGCTATGGGGCTCAAGCCCCCTCACCCCAAGAAGCATATAGGTTACCCCGAACGACATCGTAATTTTTGGGATCTTTTTTTAGTTCTACTGTTCTTATAAGGGCGCCAATGTTGACATGAGATTTTCTGTCCCCCCCTCCCCTCTCATATAAAGCCTAACCTCGCCAAGTCAAGCTCCCAATACCAAAATCCTAGCACCCCTCAAAACCAAAATCCTGGATCCGCCACTGCATACTCTACTCTACTATATATACTATATTACTATTGCGATTCACTAAAAGTGTATGGCGGAGGGTGCATTGCAGCTATCCGGGAATATAATGGTTTGGAAGGGATATGGCAGAAGGCGCCCATGGGCTGTTGTGAGGAACCATCCCAGCATTCACGTGGAGTGATCTGGGGAAAATCATAATTAATTAATAAAAAATTGTTCTTATAATAATAAATGACACGATTCGTGAGGCTGTGTACCTTACGAGTTGTAGTATCATCCTCATTAGATAGTGTTTATTATTAGTGTCATGTATGCCACCTTATAGCGCATTGGTCGCGTTCCGCAGACGAAGCAGAAGCCGCAGGTGGCGCCTCCGCAGCCACCCAAGAGCTCGGTGCGCAAGCCGGTGCCCATCAACTTCCGCAGCTCCGCCAAGTCGCCGCCGCCTGCTGCGACGCGCTCTCCGAAGAGGCCGCAGGAGGCGGCCAGGCGGCGGCGCCGCAGCAGGCGGCAGTCGCGGCCGCCGCGCCGCAGCAGGCGAGCCCGCAGGCGAGGTCCGGCCGGCCGCGCACAGTGGTCTGCTACCTGTGCGGCAGGGAGTTCGGCACCACCTCCTACCCGCTGCACGAGCCCCACTGCCTCCAGGTACAGCCCATAAAACAACCAGCAAGCAAATAACAGCGGCCAGAGATATTATTAGATATTAGAGCATATGTGCACAGTTTAATAGCAACTTAATGAAATCAATTGCCAGAATACATTCATTAAGTTTCCTTTTCGTAACATTTCATTCTTAAAAAATTATGGAAAAACTTTACTACTGAAAAAACGTGGAAGTACTTTCCAGTAACATTAAAAACTTTCGCGAATGGTATACGAAGAATTATCGAGGTTAGTGGTTTGTGATAGGAGAAAGAAGAACCGCCTCATTTATAGCAATTGTTTATTGTCAGCTGAAACAGATATTTGGCAAAACACAACGTCTTGGGGAGCGTGCATAAACCACGTAGCTCCATTTTGGCCTCCCCTCCACGTAGCCCTACGTAACTTTTGCCTCTAACCCCCCCTCCCCCACGTAGCACGTAGCTTTTTTCGCTTTTGATCCCAGAAGACATTTTGTACTATTTTCTCATGTCAGAGTATTGTAAATTACATACGGAGTAATTAACCGGGGGAAATAAATCCACATGCTGTTGTGTGTTATGTTCCTCATTTTAACTGTGAAAAATGTTATGAAAGGAAAGCTACGTGGCCTGGCTCGGAACCCCCACGTAGCCCACCCAGCGTAGCCTTCCAGCCAACCCCCCCTGGACCGAGCCACGTAGTTTGTGCACGCTCCCTTGTGAAATATCACTTGTGCTCATTATATGGGCAATAATTTTAACTATACTCTGTTAAGAGAACAGTACAAATTGTCTTCTGAAATTAATACTGTAAAACGCTAGGGGGGGGGGGAGAGGCAAAAGCCACATCAGACTACGTAATGGGAGGGGTACAATCGAAGGGAGACCAAAATGCAGCCACCGTAGTTTAAGTGTCGCGTGGTAGCGACTGAGCGGCGACACTTACCCCAACTTGAGGGTTCGTCCTAACACGCACTCACTGTCGGCTGAGGTTGGAGATGTTCCAGTCGGCATCTGAAAGTACCTGGCTAGGAATGGAAACAGAGACTCAGCATTACTTACTTATAAGACGTAGGTAGCTCCTTGGATTATTATAAAAACTGATGCTACACAGGTCGGAGGATGTAACGATAGTGGATCATCGGATGCAAAATGGTAGCCATTGCTTCCGGAGCCAGCGGAGGGGAGCGCGAAGAATTTGTCTAAAAATGGAAAGCTCGGGTTATAGCAGGACTGCCCTATGTACTTCCCTTCCAGTTGGCATTTTCACGAGAATTTCGTTACCTTCCTCGTCCCGAGATTTTGTACTGCACGCAAAGGTCGGTGGTTTTGTTAATCCACCACAATAGTTCGTAACGCGTGATACGGATACGCCACGATTCTCACTTGTCACGAACGGAAGGGCTGCTGTCTCACTCGTCTCCTGTGTGTCCTTTAAGGGTCGAATTACGAAAAATTTCTTTTTAATGTATGATTTGATCAAAGCGGAGACCTTACTCTCTAAAATAATACCTCATTTATATATATATATATATATATATATATATATATATATATATATATATATATATATATATATAAATGAGGTATTATTTTAGAGAGTAAGGTCTCCGCTTTGATCAAATCATACATTAAGAAAGAAATTTTTCGTAATTCGACCCTTAAAGGACACACAGGAGACGAGTGAGACAGCAGCCCTTCCGTTCGTGACAAGTGAGAATCGTGGCGTATCCGTATCACGCGTTACGAACTATTGTGGTGGATTAACAAAACCACCGACCTTTGCGTGCAGTACAAAATCTCGGGACGAGGAAGGTAACGAAATTCTCGTGAAAATGCCAACTGGAAGGGAAGTACATAGGGCAGTCCTGCTATAACCCGAGCTTTCCATTTTTAGACAAATTCTTCGCGCTCCCCTCCGCTGGCTCCGGAAGCAATGGCTACCATTTTGCATCCGATGATCCACTATCGTTACATCCTCCGACCTGTGTAGCATCAGTTTTTATAATAAATCCAAGGAGCTACCTACGTCATTATAAGTAAGTAATGCTGAGTCTGTTTCCATTCCTAGCCAGGTACTTTCAGATGCCGACTGGAACATCTCCAACCTCAGCCGACAGTGAGTGCGTGTTAGGACGAACCCTCAAGTTGGGGTAAGTGTCGCCGCTCAGTCGGCTACCACGCGACACTTAAACTACGGTGGCTGCATTTTGGTCTCCCTTCGATTGTACCCCTCCCATTACGTAGTCTGATGTGGCTTTTGCCTCTCCCCCCCCCCCCATAGCGTTTTACAGTATTAATTTCAGAAGACAATTTGTACTGTTCTCTTAACAGAGTATAGTTAAAATTATTGCCCATATAATGAGCACAAGTGATATTTCACAAGGGAGCGTGCACAAACTACGTGGCTCGGTCCAGGGGGGGGGGGGTTGGCTGGAAGGCTACGCTGGGCTACGTGGGGGTTCCGAGCCAGGCCACGTAGCTTTCCTTTCATAACATTTTTCACAGTTAAAATGAGGAACATAACACACAACAGCATGTGGATATTTATTTCCCCCGGTTAATTAACTCCGTATGTAATTTACAATACTCTGACATGAGAAAATAGTACAAAATGTCTTCTGGGATCAAAAGCGAAAAAAGCTACGTGCTACGTGGGGGGAGGGGGGGTTAGAGGCAAAAGTTACGTAGGGCTACGTGGGGGGAGGGGGGGTTCACAGGAGGCCAAAATGGAGCTACGTGGTTTATGCACGCTCCCCAAGACGTTGTGTTTTGCCAAATATCTGTTTCAGCTGACAATAAACAATTGCTATAAATGAGGCGGTTCTTCTTTCTCCTATCACAAACCACTAACCTCGATAATTCTTCGTATACCATTCGCGAAAGTTTTTAATGTTACTGGAAAGTACTTCCACGTTTTTTCAGTAGTAAAGTTTTTCCATAATTTTTTAAGAATGAAATGTTACGAAAAGGAAACTTAATGAATGTATTCTGGCAATTGATTTCATTAAAGTTGCTATTAAACTGTGCACATATGCTCTAATATCTAATAATATCTCTGGCCGCTGTTAATTTGCTTGCTGGTTGTTTTATGGGCTGTACCTGGAGGCAGTGGGGCTCGTGCAGCGGGTAGGAGGTGGTGCCGAACTCCCTGCCGCACAGGTAGCAGACCACTGTGCGCGGCCGGCCGGACCTCGCCTGCGGGCTCGCCTGCTGCGGCGCGGCGGCCGCGACTGCCGCCTGCTGCTGCGGCGCCGCCGCCTGGCCGCCGCTCTGCGGCCTCTTCGGAGAGCGCGTCGCAGCAGGCGGCGGCGACTTGGCGGAGCTGCGGAAGTTGATGGGCACCGGCTTGCGCACCGAGCTCTTGGGTGGCTGCGGAGGCGCCACCTGCGGCTTCTGCTTCGTCTGCGGAACGCGACCAATGCGCTATAAGGTGGCATACATGACACTAATAATAAACACTATCTAATGAGGATGATACTACAACTCGTAAGGTACACAGCCTCACGAATCGTGTCATTTATTATTATAAGAACAATTTTTTATTAATTAATTATGATTTTCCCCAGATCACTCCACGTGAATGCTGGGATGGTTCCTCACAACAGCCCATGGGCGCCTTCTGCCATATCCCTTCCAAACCATTATATTCCCGGATAGCTGCAATGCACCCTCCGCCATACACTTTTAGTGAATCGCAGAGTAATAGTAATAGTATAGTATAGTATAGTAGAGTAGAGTATGCAGTGGCGGATCCAGGATTTTGGTTTTGAGGGGTGCTAGGATTTTGGTATTGGGAGCTTGACTTGGGCGAGGTTAGGCTTTATATGAGAGGGGAGGGGGGGGACAGAAAATCTCATGTCAACATTGGCGCCCTTATAAGAACAGTAGAACTAAAAAAAAGATCCCAAAAATTACGATGTCGTTCGGGGTAACCTATATGCTTCTTGGGGTGAGGGGGCTTGAGCCCCATAGCCCCTCCTGGATCCGCCCCTGATTGTATGTAGTAACTTTGGAAATTTTTCTTTCAAGGCCAGAGACCGTCGCGCTAGAAGAGAAGATCTCTGGTTAGGAGTAGGTGCTTAAAGATATGGCTTCACAAACACGAATAATAATCCTGGCGGGAGAAACACAAAATTGCAATTTAATATTTAAAAAGGATTACCCAGAGGGCAGAGAAGAAATGTAATTGTATAAGTGGACTGTAAATATTGTGTTAAGTCAGAATAATGTTTGTATAGACGATGCCAAAAGATAAGTGCATAGTAATTGTTATTCTGAAAGTGTAATAAACTATTTGAGTTTATATTTGAAAAATTACTGATTTCATTTAAAAGATAATTTACTTTCAGCCGTGGTTTAAACACAGTAATGGATTTAGAGGATAAATAAACATCTTGCAGTACTGATCCGATACTGGAAATTGGTAAATATAATTGTGTTAATTTATAAATAAGCAGGAAACTTTACAAACTGTTGTTCCAATTTATTTACTACCGAAACCGTTTCGCCTCTCGTAGAGATATCTTCAACCTACAATTTTTTCTGTAAACGATTATCACTTTTGTACAGAACGGTATTTGTTTACATATAATAAAACTAATATTATATATATATATATATGAATCATACTGCAATTAACACTTATATACACATATTATCGGTTTAGTTTTGTGTAGAAGGTTTTGTTTACATTTCATAAAATTGGAAAACATATTGTAACTTACATTTACATTTCAGTTTCGAGGTTGTGTCAGAACAGAAATATTTGCATAAGAAAATTATATTTTTGATCTCTGAGAGTAGATAAAAAACTAATAATATATGTACTCTTAAAGAGAAAAAGCAACGAGTTGTAAGTTGCTATGGAGATTAGGACTTGTGAGATGATAGTTATGAGTAGACTAGTAGATTGAATGCTCGAGAAAAACATTGCCTAAAAACGAACCTGCATCTTCTGAGAATAACCAATTCCATTGTAATTCCTAGTAGATCCGAATGATATAAAATAAACGATATATTTTTGATCTAAAGAATTGAGTTATTCATAATTATAATTACAATCAAATCAACGACAAGCGACGCAAAGCGTTACAAGGTGTGGTTGTTGGTCACCTGTGTTCTCAGCCATTTTATATCTAATTGCACTAATTGGATCCTTATTATTTTGATCCACAGTTTTGTTTTGACTTTCAACATTATCAACTTGTGCGCGCTGTTTTTCCGGCGCTGCTCTATTGGTAGTTTTTGAGCGGGGAGTTTGAATTTCGTAATTGTATTTGCGTGAGTTACTTCGTTTTGTTAAAATGCATATGTGTGGTAAAGGATCCAGATGTAAATTGCTGTTAACTTAATGCTTTGGTGGAATTTATGCATTTAGTGCTTTTTGTGTGAGTTTTTGTTTATTAATTTGAATAGGGTTTGGATTGACGTAATAATTAAACAATATTTACTATTCTAACAAGCAACTATAGAAGATATGGCCTACAATAATTACGTATTACTGTAACAGTTGTTTTAGTAGCAAGTAAGTTCTGTATTTTTTTCAGATCGTATCCTTTCTACCACAATTATGATCTATGAACTGGATATAAAAAGATATTTTGTTGGAGACAGATGAATGTTGTTATTGCTTAGTGTGTCAGAATTAACGATGTTTAAAATTTTCTAAAGAATGAACAGCCCGATTTCAAGAGTTTACAACACTACTTTAATTCTCAAGCACGTGATACTATTCTGTATTTGTGCAAAAAAAAAAAAAAAAAAAAAAAAAAAAGAGAGAGAGAGAGAGAGGATTGAGAGTGTCAAAGAGAACACTGGAGTTGAGAAACTTATTGAAAGAATAGAGAAGAATAAATTAAGCGGGAGGAGAGTATTTTGAAGGAAAATAAGGCAAAAATACTTTTTGACCCTACGTCGTATAATCTGTGTTCTGTGTGGTAAGTGTGTAGTTTTGTTTGTGAAGCGTATAACTTTTGCGAAGATGCGAAGATTGCCGAGTTACGCCGGGTCAGGGATTTGGCGTGATTTTCATTTTTTTTTTCTTTTTTCTTTGCGCCTCGTCGACGTCGAGTTTATTAGAGGCAAAATGGGATTGGGGACAAGGAACGGGAAGGAATTCGGCCATGGTCTTTTTGGAGGAAGCATCCCGGCATTCTCCTGGAGTGATTTAGGGAAATCATGTAAACCCCAAATCTGGAAGCCCAGACGGGGATTCAAACGCGCGTCCTGCCGAATGCGAGGCGAGAGCGTTAAGTGGTCGGGGGTTGTGGTTACCTGCGTCTTGGCGAGCGGGTGGCTGTGCAGCCTCTCTGGCTGCTCCGGGCGGCCGCACGTGGTGCAGGGCAGCGGTACGGCGGGCTCCACGTCGCCGCCCCCGGGGGGCGGGCCGCCTCTTGGAGGCGGGCGCCCGCAGCTGCGCCTTGCGCGCGGCGCGTTGCGGCGAGGACATGGTCTCGTCCTCGCTCGCGGCCGGCTGTTGCTGTTGACTCCTGCGTCTGCGGCGACACACCTTAGTTAGCGTGGCCGCCGCCGCGGCGCTGCCGGCGAACTTGCGCGTCTTGCCGCCGCGGCCCTGCCTCAGCGACGCCCCGTTGCGCTTGGCGCCATCCGCGATGCACAGGTTCGCTATGGACAGCGCGCACTTGCGGGTCAGCGTCATGTCTATCTTACCCAGCAGCGCGATGTTGATGATGCGCGGGCGCTCGAGCGTTGCCGTCAGCGGCCGCGGGCACATGCGCCGCTCCAGCTCGTCCGCGCTGGGCTCCGCCTGCTGCTGCTGCGGGGCCCGCCTGCCCCTCGTCCAGCCCCGCTGCCCCCCGTGCGACATCTCGTCCATGCACGCTATGTCCGCCGTCGAGAAGTTGTTCGCTATGGGAGACACCACGCCATTGCTGGGGCGCTGCACGACTATTTGGCTTACTATCTGGTAAGCGCGGGGCGACTTCGGGTGCCTCTCCTTGGGTTCCCACTTCATCCGGGAAGCTGTCTCGCTCACCTTAACCACCTCGCAGATAAACTCCTAACTGTCACAATAACAAACTACCTCCTCCTCACAGAATTCACTATTACATTACTTAACAACGCAGAAGAAAACATTATAACATTTACGACCTCTTTTCTTTATCGAATTACTGCAAATCCAAACCACCAATTGTAAAACTAATGTCAGAAAAAGTAAACCCTTTAATTTACCACAGATCGTACAGCAAGATGTGCGTTACGTTCAGAGAGCGCGACAAAGACGTCCCACTTCGCCCGCGCAGCCACACGTCTGCGGCGGTTGTTGCGCGCAGACTGTCCACTGTTTGCCGACCGCAGCGCCTCTGGCCCGGTTGGAGGGGAGACCGGCACATGACGTCACTATCGGGGGTGGTAGACGAGCCGGAGCATTGGAGGGAGGGGCGGCAGTTCTGACATGCGTGAAGGGAGGGGGAAGCGAAATTCTCTATGCGCTAAATGTCAAGGTTGGCACACCTGTACAACAGTTTCCGTCGCTGTACATGCCACATTAGTCTAAAAGCAGTGCTATCGCGCTGTTTATTTAATAAGCGCTATACGAAATTCCGGAACCCCGCCTTTTCATAGACCTAATTTCCATGCAATCACATTAATCATTGTGTAAATTGCTCAGCAGCTTTATTAATAGTGGTCGCATTGCTACACAAAAACACACCCCGAAATAACTGCATAATAAGTTGTCTCGCTTACTTTAACCACCTGGCAGATAACTCCTAACTGTCAGCATAATTAAATTCAAGACAGCAAAACAATCAGACACAATGCTTCAAAAATAAAAACTCATTAATCCATCCGCTATTTGTAGTCATGCCATAAAACGTCTTAACGGTGCGATGGAGTGCTACAGGTAAGATATTTCTGGAATTTTAAATTGCGCAACCAAAAAACAATCGATGAATAATTATGCAAAAGGAGTTCACTATTTGCTATCTCATTTATGCGGTAAAACACTGCTTTACATGTTCTCTTGTTTCTACACAACGTTTGGCATGATCAGTAAAAGAAAAATTCGAATTAATTACTAATTGCTTCAAATTTTCCTCTAGGAGCAGTTATTAAACTTTCAGTTGCAAATTTTTATCTAAATGCAATGCGGATAATATTTTATGTATACTGAAATATTTCACAGTCCGAAAAGTAGTAACGACCTTATTTTTTACACTTAATGAATAGTATTTCTAGGTTGGCTGGTTTTTTAACAAATAAATAATTTGTAATCGGCATAATTGTACAATCTACCAAGATATTTTAGCATGTTTGACTGTGATAAGACAAGGACTTTCAGCATGAATACTATTATTATTTTCGGGGATTCTACGATAACCGTGGCGACGCAATTTGATGATGGATTCTTATGTAACTCGACGAGACAAATTGAAAGTAAAGAATATTTTTTTTAAAATCGCTTAGTTCTCGAGATATTGTATATCAAAAGTGAGGAGGTTAGGGTGAGATCCAGCCTGGACCAGAAAAAAAAATCATCAAAACCACTATATCTACACGGTGGAAATACACTATAGGTGTTTTATTTTCTTCCTAGTGGTTGTTGTTAGGTTGAAATACTGCCTGGACCAAAAGAAACGTCACCAAAAGCATAAGGAGCTATACCTATAATTGATACTTAACATGTTATATTTCGAAAACCAAGCGAGATATCAAAAAAAATTATTCTTTATTTTTGATTTGTTTCGTCGAATTCTGCAAGAATTCATCACCAGATTGTGGCGCCACGGTAATGATAGAACTGCCTTATTTTGAAATCAGTAATCGTTACCGTATTTCTCTAATGTTTCAAAAACGCGTATTCTTCAAGCATCGAACCAGACTAAAAGGTGGGATTAGAACTCAGATGAGGAAATATGTAATAAATAAGAAACGAAACTTTTATTCTGATAAATATGTATTCTGTCACACATCGCGCTACAGATTGGCCATTTTGATTTTAAGCGGAGGCTGCAGGTTAGTCTGTAAAGAATAATAATGGAAATTCCGTGCTGAGCCCTAATGCGTAAGGATTCTAGTATTTAGTTTTAATTTCCGTTGCTTTCTTGAGCGCCATGTTCCTGACGTCATTATACTTCATGCGGATGAATGTGGTTTCTCATGCATCGCGATATATGCAGCTTGGTATAGAATTAAAAATGACTTTCAGCAGTACAGCATGCAGTGCAACGATTTCACCATTTATTCTTAATTTACGTTACTTTCATGCGTGCCACACTGTCAAATCACTACTTCAGTAGCATTAAGCAGTTCTAATTTTATCGTGATCTATAGTAGCATTACAATATGTGGGAATAGGCTATTGAAAATATACTTTCATTTAAACCAACCCTTTAGATAACTAACAGAATACATTTCATGCCCCATTGCTCATAACTCATAACTAAAAACAAACTCTGCTTACCGCCGTCCTTTTGGTCATGTGACTTCTATCAGCTGTTAAACGCAACTGACACCAAACAAATGTGAAGCAAGTTTTTATTCTTTGCAATATGAGAATAAACAGCGCCCTAGTATATTGAAAGAGATGTCAGAACCTTTAAATCGTCTAGATGAATAAATCGCTTGATGAAAAGCGCGCAAAATAGTAAATCAACCGTTCCAACGATGATGTATTATTTTTATACAGAAAGCCCTATGAGGAATCTAAAATGCATCTCATCAAACAGACTCAACAAACAACTCGGTCTCAGAGATACTAATGAAGTGGTCAAATTTTTTTGATTTTACTGAAATGTTTAATAATTCCATTAGAACGTTAATGATCGTACTGCATAGTAAATAGGATAAATAACATCTCGTCGATTTTTTTTTTTCAGTTGCTTCGTCAAAATTATTGGTAATAGAATCGGCATTAGTTATCGATGTGTCCAAAGAATCTTAATTTCTATATATATATCTCTGCATCGTGCAGAACCAAATTTTAGCTGTACTCATGAACAGTAGCAAGGCAATGGAATTATTTGTTAAAAATACTTAAATTTTAGCCTATGTAATTCTTTGAATATGCGTACAATAAATATGCTTCAAGTATGAAACTGTGTTCCTGTTTCCGTAGAGAATCGTGAGAGACAAGCACTAATTAAAAGGGTTTGTAGTGTCAACACAGATATTTTTAAAAATAAAAAAGTAAACGGATCAGTCGATGATATGAGTCTGGTTTAAATATTAATAGAAAAATAATCAATACTTATTTCCTGAACACCTTGTTCTATTATAAAATCAGAAAATTACGGAATGTCACGAATAAAGTTTGGACTAAATATAAACAAAACCAAGATAACGAAAATTGAGTAAATGTAAATAAAACTAGAACAATTCTGTTACTTCATCATAATCACTCTCCAGCTCCAGGTATTGGTCACAAGCACTATCCACTTCCTGTCCATGGATAACTGATGTTCGTGAATAGTCCTATATATTTTAGATCTTTCTAAAGCTGGTCAATTTCTTTTTCCTTCCAACAAGTCTTTTACACTTGATGTTCATATGGAAATAGGCCTTTGCTATTATTTCTTCCTCCGTCCTTTGGACATATCTAATCCAACTATATTACATGCGAAATAAAATTATGGGTGATAGTCGAAACATGTATGATATCTGAAGAAGATTGAAACTAGCATTGCAAAGTGAGAGCTTATGTTGCGCTCTCAGGATTTCGCACACCGATTGAGTATTAAATTTATTTCATAAAAATTACAGCTCTTATTTTTTTTAAAATTATTTTTAATTAGAGTTCATTATACGTTTTGCGAAGTTGTTTTTCAAATGGAGTATACAAATCAAAACAAAATATTTAAATTGAAGAAACAGTTAATGTGGGTATTTGATAAGTTTGAAATTTAAAAAAATATTTTCTAGAAATATTCATTATGCAATTTATAAAATTCACCGTCGAATGATACGTATGATCAATTTGTTGAAAAAATTATCTGATGAAGTATGAGGTCAGTCAAAATCACTTATTTAAATATTTCGCGAAAACTGCAAACATCAGAAGTTTCGATTTGCTTTTCCTGAAAGCTTTAACATACTACAGGGCGTTCGCCGGGAAACGCAACCCACTGTTAGCGCTACAAGGAAGAAACTGCTCCCGGCGAGCGAGCGGTCAGTTTCCGGCATTGTTCGACCATCGGCCGCGGACTATTTCATAATAATTACGCTTCATAAACTTCATAAACTTGTGTGCTAAGCATTTAAATGTGACGTAATTCATTAGCTTACCTTATAAAAGATGCTGGAAGTGTTGACCCTCTTGTGTAATGCACATTTCACATCTTCTGAACATATTTCGAGACACACGCTGCCCTAACTGACTTAATGATTTTTTGGGTGACTGTTCTAGTCGAAAAGCGATATCGTCAATTTTCTCCTCTGTGAGAATACGGTTGACCGACAGTCTCTTTTTGTTAAAAAATGAACCCGTTTCTCTTACTTTTTTAACCAGACGCAGAATTGTTGATTTAGCTGGCAGTTAAGCGCCAGGAAATTCGCGACGAAATTTACTGCGACACTTTTTAAACGACTTCTTCTTCACATATGTATCGTAGAGATTCTTTGTTGCAAACTGTAACGTACCATAATTTTACTCACACTCAAACACGGTACAGATTAATAAGAGTATGAAGCCCCAAACCAGCCAAACCGCAAAGAAACGTTTATTCACAACACTGATTAATAAGAGACTGAAGTCACAAACTATCTACAATGCAAAGAAACCGTTCTTAACAATGTAAGGGTCACTGCACTGCACTGTTGGGGCAGCGGAGGTGTTAAACAGTGCGGTGATTCACGGTGCCGTGTGGCGGGAGCTGCTGGCACCACTGACCGACCAAGTTGCCGACGGCAACAGACTGGGAGGGTAGCGTTTTCCGGCGAACGCCCTGTATATATATCGCTACACATTTTCAAAGAATTTTTGGATCATTAGTTTCGGAAATGAATGGAGTGGATTTGTGTTTTCCAATGGTTATTCGGCAAAAGCTTTCACAAATCGTGGAATAAAAAGGAAAACGCAAACACTTTGAGAGTTGATGGGTTGCAAGATTTCATTTGATACACATAAAGATTATTTAAAGGAAATAATTTCTCTAGCTCTAAACCCCCACTAAACTTTCAACAATTTGCACCTTCTCATGAGTTTTATATTATAGTCGTGATGAAGTTAGTAAGAACTAAAATAGCAACCAGTAACAAATCTGGAAGTTGGAGAACCTGTCATCCGGACGGATACACCAATCAGGTAATCCGTAATGAGTCTGTTACCCATTCAGAAGATGCGCAACATTAAAAAAGACCTTTCTTGAAATGTTAAATATTTTAGTATTACACTCTATATTCGTAACTGCACCGCCAATGATAACGTGATTCCTTTATGAATGAAGTGTTAATTTATGCAGTTTGTCTTCTCTTCTCTGAATCTTCACACAATATGGTCCAAGCCTCATCGGAAACTCGAGCTTTGTATTATGTGTTGTCAATCTCTTAGTAAATTTAGGGGCATAAGCTCTCCCCTCCCTTCCTGGACTATTGTGTAAGATTACGCCATCCCATCCCATCCCATATTGAAATATAAAAAAAGTAAGAACATGTGAAGACTTGTTTGCGCACAAAAAACCTTTGCTATTTAAGTTAAAAAGCTTAAAATATACAGGGTGTTACAAAAAGGTACGGCCAAAGTTTCAGGAAACATTCCTCACACACAAACAAAGAAAATATGTTATGTGGACATGTGTCTGGAAACGCTTACTTTCCATGTTAGAGCTCATTTTAGTTTCGTTAGTATGTTAGTACGCTCTCCTGACCTCAACCTTCTTGACTTCCATTTATGGGGGCATTTGAAAGCCCTTGTCTGCGCAACCCCGGTACCAAATGTAGAGACTCTTCGTGCTCGTATTGTGGACGGCTGTGATACAATACGCCATTCTCCAGGGATGCATCAGCGCATCAGGGATTGCATGCGACGGAGGGTGGATGCATGTATCCTCGCTAAAGGAGGACATTTTGAACATTTTCTGTAACAAAGTGTTTGAAGTCACGCTGGTACGTTCTGTTGCTGTGTGTTTCCATTCCATGTTTAATGTGATTTGAAGAGAAGTAATAAAATGAGCTCTAACATGGAAAGTAAGCGTTTATGTCTCACTTGTCCCCAGCTGGTGAGCCCTGCTTTATAGCAAACACGCCAGTCACTCGGTTACGTCTATCTTCCAGTGGAACACAACTCAACAACTTCCTTGCCTAGTGAGTGTGCTCCACTAGTGCCACCCTAATCAGCCGAGAGCGTTGCCACTGTTATGTAGCCCACCTTTCTTCATTCCCTTCCACATCCACTCAGGATTTTAAAATCGTTCATTTTCACCTCCCAATGTGTGTGCGAGTAGGAAGATAAGGATGGACCAAGCCGGATAAGCTCTTTGGACAACCGTAAAGAGACTCCACTCGTCCGCGTGACGTCACAGTTGGATGGCGGGAAATTCTAATGGACCAATGGCGGCCAAGGTCGTATGACGTCACACGTTAGTTCCTCAACCGGCCGCTGGGAGGGCAGCATCTCCCAAGGGCTTAATTTCTTTGGGCGCAGATATTCCACACCGCCCACCCAAGCCCTGAGGCAATGGCTATTTCTGTTCTGGAATGCGCGCGTTGTGAAATGTGTACACTGTTTCAACACACCTACGGAAATTCCCACTCGACTGTTTGCTTTGACGAAATATGTACTCTACCAGTTGTGCAAGCGGTATCTCTTGTGTAAGCGCGGAGTGAGAGGCTCCATGCGACGCTATAAAAGGAGCGCCCGTGGCCAGCTCTGGCTCTGTACCGTTGCGAACCTTGCCGTGTGCGCTTCTAGCAGTTACCGCAGTGTGTGTTTCTCGCAGTGTTCAACACAATGTCTCAGTCTTATGAAGGTAATAAGTTATAATTATTATTATTATTATATGTGTGTGTTTGTGTGTATGTATCAGTGATACTAAAGATGAATTTTCTTTTACAGAGCTCCCAGTTCTATCTGCTGCTGATGTGGAAGAGTACCTCGCAAACAGTAAGCTAATTTCCTTATTGTTAGTAGTATTAGTTTAAATTATTATTATTATTATTAAGACTAATTTTTCCCTGTTTCAGATCTACAACAGATCTCACCGCTGTTTAGCGATGATTTAGATAATGGTAAGTTTTTGCATCTAAACTGGAATATTTTTGCTGTAGATGTTTACTTGTTGCATACTATAATTTATTTTCTATTGTAGAACCACGAGTTGTCTCAACTCCGGAGCTGCTGTTGCTATACACTTTAGGTATGTATTTGACTGTAATTAATTTTTTTAATTTCTCGTGCGTGTGTTGATACTAAAAGAAAATTAATTTGTTCTGTTGCAGAGCCTGTGAATGCTACTGATGGTTCTGACAATAATTTTGCAAGGGGTAAGTACTTTATATATTTCTTGCTGTAGATAATATTGTTTGATTTTTTTCTGTAACCAACTAAAATTTTTTTTTTGTTGCAGAGCCTGTGAATGCTACTGATGGTTCTGACAATAATTTTGCAAGGGGTAAGTACTTTATATATTTCTTGCTGTAGATAATATTGTTTGATTTTTTTTCTGTAACCAACTAAAATTTTTTTTTGTTTGATTATTTTCTGTAACCAACTAAAATTTTTTTGTTGCAGAGCCTGTAAATGCTTCATCCTCTGAGCTGGCGAGGTATTTTGCCAATTGTAAGTTAAAAAAAATTCTTAACTGAATTACTTTAAACCTTTTTGGCTGTGCAGTAAAAAA
>JARYHS010009186.1:269640698-269772410 GCA_031002005.1 Vandiemenella viatica
GGGTAGTTTTTCGCAGATGTTTATCTTATTTCCTGACGCAGTTAGGAAAGAATCATGGATACCTTATACTAATAAGCAATGTGCAGTTTCGGTACGCTTAAAAATAAAATACAAGTAAAGATAGATTTCTAAATAAAAAAAAAAAAATAATAAGAACTACTTGGATTTGAACTCGGAACCGCTCGCTCAGCAACCCAGAACGCTACCATAGGACCACTGCAAGCTCGGTGCTACTTTCCTCGAATTGGCGTATACAACGCAGCGTAGGAAGACTGTTTCATTCAATCCATCTTGGAGAGAGACACTTCCGAAATAATTTCTTGTTTCTGTAGTTTCGTAGTACTAAAAATTCTACCTCATGGAACATGATTATCCCTTGGTTTGTGGACTGACCAGATATATGAGTGAAATATTATCCGAAGGAATTATCAAAATGAGTATAACAATCTTATCGTTATAGTTTTATGCTAATCAACCGTAGTAATATACAGCATTGAGCCTGTTTCCTGCCTCACTTTAATGCAATCCCGTTAATTAGAACTTTTGGCAAACGTTTCAAGATCTGAATTTGGTTAAAGTATTATAGAAATGTAATGGTAGGATGATGAACTGTTCAGCCAATAAGAATCGTCAGTGGGAGGAGCTTAATTCCTACCTGTTGGCCAATTGTTTCCTGCATTGACTTAAGGAAATGAAAAATCTGCAGTAAAGATGGCTCTGAATAAAATATCCACCAATGAAATTGCGAGGAGGCGGAGCCAGTATTGCGTTCCTGTTGCCTGGGATGACATTGATGCCAGATTGTGCAAAATAAGAGTGATAGAATTTTTCACCGGCGGCCACAAATAATGTCAAAGACTGTACCTCGGATCATTTAAGGGCTGCCAACAATTAGTTGCGACAACCTTCATCCGTGTAGGAGACAAATTCACTTTCCGTCTGATGAAAAACGAAACGCAAACTAATTAACGTAACTGTTTTCTGTATGGCTCTGTAAGTAATTTGCCATATTATTCTCGAATCATAAACGTGACAACACACAGTTAAAACACCGTGCAAATTAACTGCTTTAAACACATTTCGCTCAGCACTTCGCAACCTCAAGTGCATTCTGTGCATTGTTCCAAACAGGTCATCTCTCTTGCAGGATGGTGGGCACATAGGGCACTCGAGCATATGGTTCATGGTTTGGTCCTTACCACATTCGCACTTAATACTGGTAGTATCAGTATCACCGCATCTCACTAGGTTTTCCTTGGGCCTGCCCACTCCTGTTCGCAATCGATTTAAGAACCGCCAGATGTTCCAGTCCTCTGCGTGACCAGGTGGCAAGCGCTCTGCAACTGTCAGTGGTCCCGAGATTTTCCACAACTCAACTTTTGCCTTTTCAGGTGACGCAATTAGTTCCCGTAATGGTTTTTTTTTAGCCATTTAGTCAGCAACTGTGTTTCTATCATTCTTCAACTGTGTTCATAGTATCTTCTCATATTATTGATTATAACAAGTGATAGGACAACACAGGACGAACACAACACTTAATTAAAACCACCCATGCCCTGGGCCGGACTCGAACCGGCGACCCCTGCAACGTGAAGCCAGCTCGCTAGCTCCGCGCTACCGGGGTCGGCTCCCGTGATGTTCTCAGTAAGCTTTTCCTGGATTTGAGTCTCTGGGCTGGTGGTGTATGGCCGTGCAGTGGAAGAGCGCTTTCCCGTTCTACCCTTTTCGTCTCCTTGTTCGCAGCCACTTCCCTCCGGATACTGGATGGCGCTATCTCCGGGAGCTGGTAAAGCCTGTCGACTGGGGTAGGCTTTAGGCAGCCTGTCACTAGTGTTACTGAGGGCTACATCCACATTGAAACCGCATTTCCATAAATTAACAGGTGAACGCAGCCGGGGCCCCCATTGCGACTATGCGGCTGTGTTTCGGAAAACAGCCCGCAACAGGTTCGAGGTGTGACCTTTCGGAGTAGGGCAGAGGTCCGCAGCTGAGCTGGCGATGCGAGATAAACAAAGGTTACGGCCAAGGGGCGGCGCGGCGGTCCATCCATCTTCTGCAATCAGATTCAAAGTCTCCTCAATTACTGTTCCGCGGTCTTGAATTCTATCTTCCTATTTCTACTCACATGTTTACAACTGTTGTTTGAAACTATTGGTATTTCTGTTTAATACTCTACACAGGAATGTAAGAGTATTATACTTATTTCTATCACTTTGCACATGTTAGAGGGCGGTAGAGAGATATTTTACAATCCTCCATTTACTGGAGAGGGTGACGAGGGGATGTACCAGAAAAATGAGGGAACTGGGATACACAACTATGGTCACACCGTCGCTTGAATCAGATCTCATGAAGTGTGGCACACCATTTTCGGTATCAAAGGCAGAATTTGGAATCGCTGCAAACAAGGGCAACGAGATACGTTTAAGGAAATTATTCCCAAAAAAAATCTAATTGATAGCTATAATTTTTTTTTTAACTTTATCCATGATATATGGACTTTGTGAAAGTCTGTAACTGTTTTAATATAATAAGGCATACAAATAATTTTCTGCGACACAGTTACTTTAATAAATTATTATTTATTTTATTGGTATGCGTGACGCGTTTCGAGAAATAATTCTCATTTTCTAATGCTATTTTATTACATTTTTGGTGTGACGAGTGCTCGTGTCATCTTCTGTTTTTATGTTATCCGGTTTTACTTTGTATTTCCTGAAATTGATATTTTGGATTGTGTATTGCATAGCTTTTCAGCTTTCTGTTTGGTTATATTGGCTGTGTTGCTGTTTCGACTTTGATGTAGTTGGGTATCAGGCCTAAGCTCTTGCACTGATCCAAAATATCAATTTCAGGAAATACAAGTTAAAACCGGACAACATCAAACAGAAGATGACACGAGCACTCGTCACACCAAAAATGTAATAAAATAGCGTTCGAAAATGAGAATAATTTCTCGAAACGCGTCACGCATATCAATAAAATAAATTAAATAATAATTTATTAAAGTAACTGTGTCGCAGAAAATTATTTGATAACGATAGAGGTGTTTGGTTGGTAGCAACTGGAAGACATGAGGAGGGTGAAGAGAGTCATGGGAGTGTACAAGGCGTAACTAGACGGCCAGTGCTAGAACTTCGCGATTACAACCAACAGTAAGGTTGGAGGTTTGTGATACGATGAAAAAAGAACCGCCTCATTTGTTTAAATTGTTTATTTGTTTACTGTGATAGGTACGTAACAAAAGTCGGCGTCACTGAAGCAGTTTATTAATATCTCTGTGGTATGAGCTGCTGCTATCTAACGGCTTGATCCCGAACTATCTCAAACACTGACTTTCACAGTTATTATTTTTCTCCTTCAAGCATCAAATTCCGAAAAACTTCGTTCTTAATTTATAATGTCAGCTAAGTGGAGACCTTAATGATATCTCATTTATCTATTTCGGTTAGATATCAAGGAAGATAAAAAGCACGTGATTAAAAAAAAATATTATGGAAATAATGATACTTTTGCCCTTTAACGGTCAAATTCCTTTCATAAAATATGTTTTGACCGCAGCGAAGTTCTTAATTTTTAAAATGATAACTCATTTATCTACATCGCTTAGATGTCAAGGGTGATAAATAGATTATGACACAAAAATGCGTTGGAGGAATATTGATAGTTTTTCCGGGTCAAATTTGGAAAAATACCTTTCTTAGTATATGATGTCACCAAAGCGGAGATGTTAATCTTTAAAATCATACTTCATTTATCGATTTCGGTTACGAATACAGCGAGAAAAATGGTACATGATACAAAGAACAGCATTTTAGAAATATTGACATTTTTGTCCATTAAAGCTTGAATTTCGAAAAAAAAATCTTTCTTCATTTTATCCATAATAAATAGACTTATGAAAGTCTGTAAGTGTTTTAATTATATAATCAAATAACCCACTGCAGAACAGTTACCTTTAATGATGTTTATTTGCATTGTGCGTCACGCGTTTCAAGAACTAATTCACATTTCAGAAACGCAATATAAAATACATTTTAATGTGCAATGTGTTTGTTTTTGCTATATATAAGAAAACCTTATGGAGTTTTCGTTTTGAAGGTGTCTTAAAATGTGCCATCGCAGAAACTCACAACTACACACTCACATTACATTAAACAAAGACATATATATGACGAGGCGCGGAAAGATATATAAAATACATTTTAATGTGCAATGTGTTTGTTTTTGCTGTATATAAGAAAACCTTATGGAGTTTTCGTTTTGAAGGTCTCTTAAAATGCGCCATCGCAGAAACTCACAACTACACACTCACATTACATTAAACAAAGAGGACCGAGCGTGGTGGTGTAACGGATAGCGTTCTGGCCTCGCATTCGGGAGGACGGCGGTTCGAATCCCCGTCCGGGCATCCAGATTTGGGTTTTCCTTGGTTTCCCCAAATCACTCCAGATGAATGCCGGGATGCTTCCTTCAAAAGGCCATGGCCGAATTCCTTCCCATTCCTTGCCCCCTCCTTTCCCGTCTCTAAAGACCACGTTGTTAAAAAGGGACGTTAAACTGTTACAAAAAAAAAAAAAAAAATTAAACAAAGACATATATATGACGAGGCGCGGAAAGATATTGGTGGAAGAATTAGGAGAGCTGTATGGAACGAAAAACATGACCATGACCACAAGATGGCACTCGATTTCAGGCACAAGGGTGTGGGGAGATTTTCTTTCATAGGTAAGAGGGTCAGGGATTGGAATAAGTTACCAAGAGAATTGATGATTAATGACCAAAAATGCTAAAAGGATTTGAAATTCGTAAATTATAAAAGCAGATACATAATGAAATTTCTTCTCAAATAGATTAAGATAATAAAAATAATAATGACAAGAATAAAGGGTATGTAGGTGGGATTACGAATGAGTCTTGTGTCTTCCATCGCAATGAAATCATATTGGAAACGCTGTACTCATTACTCCAGGGGGAGACAAGGTGAACGCAACAGCTCTTTAGAATTGTATCTACGGCAGCGTCCAATCCAATCACCGCAGAGCGCCTCACTCGATGGTGGTTGGCGAGTCCTCAACAGCGGAGGTCGGGGAACCCCCGGCTGTGCGTATGGCCCACTCCGGTGCGGCCACGGTACTTGCGCTGTATGTCTTCATCTTTACAGGCTGTGTATTGGTTCCAGTCTACTGCTCTGTTTGTTACTCCCATTATCATTGTGCTGTTTCTCAAACTATCTATATTTTCGCTTCATCAACACAATATTATCAAATTCAGTCTATTTATGAAGACGGAGCGTGGTGGGTGAGCGGTTAACGCTCTGGCCTCGCATTCGGGAGTACGCGGGTTCATATCCCCGTCCGGCCATCCAGATTTGATTGTGCCATCATTTCCCCAAATCCCTTCAGGCAAAGTCCGGGATGTTTCCCTCAAAAATAAAGGCCATGGCCGAATTCCTTCCCGCTTCTAGTCGCCTCTACGTCGTTATGAAGAGCGAGTCGTCGCGTCGGAACCATGACGTCATCGGCGACCCTCTCTGTACCCGTAAAGGAGGAATCAGTTGTCCTATTCGCTATAGAAAATAAAATGTCCAAACTCATATAGGAAGACGAATTTAATAGCGCATCTTCTGCGCTAGTAGAAAATGAGAAATCTAACTTTTGTTTGATCAAAACGACAAAATGAAACAGAAAACAACCAAATTAAAGTTTTTTTAATTTTTATTATTGTCTTCAAAATTCTGCTATCATCATCTTTTTTTTGTGCTATCAGTCTCTCGACTGGTTTGATGCAATCCTCCATCCCTTCCTATCTTGCGCTAACCTCTTTATCTCTACATATCCTTTACAACGCACGTCCTCAATTATGTGCTTCATATATTCTAATCCCTGTCTTCCTCTGCAGTTCTTACCTTCGACTGTTCCCTCCACTAACAAATTAACCAATCCAGCATGTCTCAAAATATGACCTACCAGCCTGTAATATTCTTCCTCACCCATCATTCCCAAAACTTGTTCGTTTCGTATTTTATCCGTGCACTTTATTTTCAGCATCCTTCTATAGCACTACATTTCAATTTTCCTGCTTTCTGGTATTCCTAAAGTCCATGCTTCGCTGGCATAAAGTGCTGTGCTCCACACATTGAGTTTTAAAAAGTTCTTCCTGAGTCCTAGATCAATATTTCAAACTAAAAGTTTTCTCTTTTTCATGAAGGCTCTTTTCGCCATTGCTGTTCTGCTTCGGCTATTCAACTTTCACCATCGGTTGTAGTTTTCCTTCTTAAGATGCAAAATTCATTAGCTTCTCCTGTCTGAACCGACTGTATTTTTATATTTAATCTAGTCATTGGTATCATTTCTGCTACATTTCATCACTTTTGTCTTGCTTTGGTTTATATTTAGTCCAAAATCTTCCATCAGTATTTTGTTTATGATATTCAATAACTTCTCAATATCCTCCTCAAGCTATTCTGCTAACAAGACAATGTCATCAGTAAATCGTAGCATACTGATTTTTTTCTCCTTGAACATTTATACCACATTCAAATCTCTTGTTCACTTCCTTTATTGCTTGTTCTACATACAAGTTGAATATTAATGGGGATAGACTACAACCTTGTCTCACACCCTTTTTAACTGAAGCATGTCTCTCTGAGTCTCTACTTTTATTATAGCCTCTCTCCGTTCGTCTACGTCCAGGTTATTATAGGCGAGAGAAGACAGAGGACAAAGACTGGTGAGGAATTATGCTTTTTTTTTTTAATGCTCGGTCCTGGTATTATTAACTCGTAGTGATTTCGGGAAACCATGGAAAATCTAAATCTGCCTGGGTGCACGGGGGTTTGAACCGGCGTCCTGCTGAATGCGAGACCAGAGCGTCACCGCTCAGCAACCAGTGTCGGAGGGGATTCACTTATGAGAGGACACTCTGGGTTGACAGAGGAAACTTCAGTAACTTCTCCCTGAGCAGCCTCTAGCCACTTGCTTTTCTTTCCCTCACCAGCGCGGGTGCCGAGCTGTTAGTGGGGAAGCGACGGTTTATGAAATGGTATAATAATGGTATATCGAAAGTAAATTATTTGCTGCGGCAAGTATGAAATACGAATATCGCCACTCGACCGTTACAGATGAAGGACGGATGTTCATTACCGCAATAGAGGTCGGTTTTTCCACAGCATAAGTCATTTAAAAAACTTATTATATGCATAATTGTTTAAACTGATTCCCGCGAATTATCTGCACAAACATTTGACTAAATAAGAAAAAAACTTGTCCGTAGCGAGATTCGAGCGTGAGATTTTGACGGAGAAACCCCCTCCCCTCTCCCCTACGAATAGACCTTTTTTTTAGGTCTTATGCTCCGAAGGGTGGTTATACCCCCCCCCCCCCCCTCCCGCCTAAAGTCGGTTTTTATGCCCCTGAAATCGACTTTCACGTCATTTCTAGACTTTTTTTTTTTTTTTAGCTCTACCATTGTACAAGAATTTCAAAACCTCACATGAGATTTCCGTTGACCCCCCTCTCCCCCTTGGTGAGATGTCGCCGAACCCCCCCCCCCTATTTCACCTCACGTATTTATTGGCCGCCCCCTAAGGCACGCGCCCCTTTAAATCTACCGCAGACAGCACCTGAATTCAACGGAATATTTCAATGCCAGTTTTTTCTACAACGGCGAGGAAGTGCATGTTGTCGCTTTGCCGCATTACACCTCTGGCCATGAGCTACTACACGCTCTATGAGTTGAGTATGAATTTTACAGTTGGCGGTCTCCCCTTATTAGCCAAAAATGGCTATTTTTCCGCCAATATTATAAAACGTGGAAATTTCATAACATCTCTTCGAAAATGCATTATGATTATCTCTTCGGCCCATGACATTGTGAAGAAGATTTTTAAAAGTAACTGACGCAGGTAAAAGTACCAAAGTCCGTGAATAGTGAAGTTGTGAAAGTGTGGCAACTCCTTTCTGGGCGGAACCGTTTGCCTATAACGAGGTTTATCGGCGCCATCAAAATCGACGTGGGACGCAATGAGCACAAACTGTCTCACTAAACGGCTTTCATGTTCCAGAGCACTATAACGCCCACCGAGTTACCAAACTCAGACGAAGGGCGTCTCCGTAATTGGAAATACTCGAACTATGAATTTATAATCGAGTCTTTTCAGATTATGCCTTACTCTTTTCTAGAAAAGAATAAATTAGTATTCATGTGACCAAAAAGAAACAGAACAAGGACGTAACCAAAGACTGTGTTAGCATCACAGATGCTTAAAATTGAAGGAAAACAGGCTAATGCTCTCTACTCTCTAAAGCGAACAATCAAATACATTAAATCTATAAGGTGTTTTTTTTTTAATCACAATCCATTAACTCCCTCCATACCTAACCAAAATCTGTGAATGAGGTATCATTTTAAAGCTTATGGTAAGTTTGGTAAAATCATTTTTTTTAATTAGACCCTTAAAGAGTAAAAATGCCAATATTTTTTAAATGTTGTTTTTGTGTCCCTAGATAGCTGACTGAAATCCTTAAATGAAGTATCATTTTAAACATCTCAGATTTTGTGATATCATATATAAAAAAAGGAATTTCTTGGAATTCGACCCTTAAAGGACACAAGTATTAATATATCTGCAAAGTGTTTTTGTGTCCCGAGTCATTTATCTCCCTTAATATTCAACCGATATATATATATATATATATATATATATATATATATATATATATATATATATAAATGAGGCATCATTTTAACTATTAAGGTCTCCGCCGTGGTCAAATCATACATTAAGAAAGAAATTTTTCGTAATTCGACCCTTAAATGGCAAAATTGTCATTATTTCTATAACGTAATTTTTTGTTATGAGATGTCCCTCGATATCTAACCGAAATCGACAAATGAGGTATTATTTTAGAGAGTAAGGTCTCTGCATTGATCAAATCATATCTTAAGAAAGGAATTTTTCGGAATTCGACCCTTAAAGGACACACAGGAGACGAGTGAGACAGCAGCCCTTCCGTTCATGACAAGTGAGAATCGTGGCGAATCCATATCACGCGTTACGAACTATTGTGGTGGATTAACAAAACCACCTACCTTTGCGTGCAGTACAAAATCTCGGGACGAGGAAGGTAACGAAATTCTCGTGAAAATGCCAACTGGAAGGGAAGTACGCAGGGCAGTCCTGCTATAACCCGAGCTTTCCATTTTTAGACAAATTCTCCGCGCTCCCCTCCGCTGGCTCCGGAAGCAATGGCTACCAGTTTGGATCCGATGATCCACTATCGTTACATCCTCCGACCTGTGTAACAATTTTTTGTAATGAATGCCTTGCATCAGTTTTTATAACAAATCCAAGGAGCTACCTACGTCATTACAACTAAGTAATGCTGAGTCTGTTTCCATTCCTAGCCAGGTACTTTCAGATGCCGACTGGAACATCTCCAACCTCAGCCGACAGTGAGTGCGTGTTAGGACGAACCCTCAATTTGGGGTAAGTGCCGCCGCTCACTCAGCTATCACGTGACACTTAAACTACGGTGGCTGCATTTTGGTCTCCCTTCGATTGTACCCCTCCCCTCACGTAGTCTGATGTGGCTTTTGCCTCTCCCCCCCCCCCCCCCCCCCCCCCCATAGCGTTTTACAGTATTAATTCCAGAAGACAATTTGTACTGTTCTCTTAACAGAGTATAGTTAAAATTATTGCCCATATAATGAACGCAAGTGATATTTCGCAAGGGAGCGTGCACAAACTACGTGGCTCGGTCCAGGAGGGGGGGGGGGGTTGGCTGGAAGGCTACTCTGGGCTACGTAGGGGTTCCGAGCCAGGCCACGTAGCTTTCCTTTCATAACATTTTTCACAGTTAAAATGAGGAACAGAACACACAACAGCATGTGAATATTTATTTCCCTCGGTTAATTACCTCCGTATGTAATTTACAATAGTCTGACATGAGAAAATAGTACAAAATGTCTTCTGGGATCAAAAGCGAAAAAAGCTACGTGCTACGTGGGGGGAGGGGGGGGGGGGTTCACAGGAGGTCAAAATGGAGCTACGTGGTTTATGCACGCTCCCCAAGACGTTGTGTTTTGCCAAATACCTGTTTCAGCTGACAATAAACAATTGCTATAAATGAGGTGGTTCTTCTTTCTCCTAACACAAACCACTAACCTCGCTAATTCATCGCATACCATTCGCGAAACTTTTTAATGTTACTGCAAAGTACTTCCACGTTTTTTCAGTAGTAAAGTTTTTCCATATTTTTTTTTTTTTAAGAATGAAATGTTACGAAAAGGAAACTTAATGAATGTCTTCTGGCAATTGATTTCATAACAGTTGCTATCAAACTGAGCACATATGCTCTAATAATATCTCTGGCCGCTGTTAGTTTGCTTACTGGTTGTTTTATGGGCTGTACCTGGAGGCAGTGGGGCTCGTGCAGCGGGTAGGAGGTGGTGCCGAACTCCCTGCCGCACAGGTAGCAGACCACTGTGCGCGGCCGGCCGGACCTCGCCTGCGGACTCGCCTGCTGCGGCGCGGCGGCCGCGACTGCCGCCTGCTGCTGCGGCGCCGCCGCCTGGCCGCCGCTCTGCCGCGTCGCAGCAGGCGGCGGCGACTTGGCGGAGCTGCGGAAGTTGATGGGCACCGGCTTGCGCACCGAGCTCTTGGGCGGCTGCGGGGGCGCCGCCTGCGGCTTCTGCTTCGTCTGTGGGAGGCGACCAATGCGCTATAAGGTGGCATACATGACACTAATAATAAACACTATCTAATGATAATGATACTACAACTCGTAAGGTACACAACCTCACGAATCGTGTCATTTATTATTATAAGAACAATTTTTTATTAATTAATTATGATTTTCCCCAGATCGCTCCATGTGAATGCTGGGATGGTTCCTCACAACAGCCCATGGGCGCCTCCTGCCATATCCCTTCCAAACCATTACCTTCCCGGATAGGTGCAATGCACCCTCCGCCACACACTTTTAGTGAATCGCAGAGTAATAGTAATAGTATAGTAGAGTATGCCGTGGCGGATCCAGGATTTTGGTTTTGAGGGGTGCTAGGATTTTGGTATGGGGAGCTTGACTTGGGCGAGGTTAGGCTTTATATGAGAGGGGAGGGGGGGACAGAAAATCTCATGTCAACATTGGCGCCCTTATAAGAACAGTAGAACTAAAAAAAAGATCCCAAAAATTACGATGTCGTTCGGGGTAACCTATATGCTTCTTGGGGTGAGGGGGCTTGAGCCCCTTAGCCCCTCCTGGATCCGCCACTGATTGTATGTAGTAACTTTGGAAATTTTTCTTTCAAGGCCAGAGACCGTCGAGCTAGTAGAGAAGGTCTCTGGTTAGGAGTAGGTGCTTAAAAATATGGCTTGACAAACACGAATAATAATCCTGGCGGGAGAAACACAAAATTGCAATTTAATATTAAAAAGGATTACCCAGAGGGCAGAGAAGAAATGTAATTGTATAAGTGGACTGTAAATATTGTGTTAAGACAGAATAATGTTTGTATAGACGATGCCAAAAGATAAGTGCATAGTAATTGTTATTCTGAAAGTGTAATAAACTATTTGAGTTAATATTAGAAACATTACTGATTTCATTTAAAAGATAATTTACTTTCAGCCGTGGTATTAAACACAGTAATGGATTTAGAGGATAAATAAATATCTTGCAGTACTGATCCGATACTGGAAATTGGTAAATATAATTGTGTTAATTTATAAATAAGGAGGAAACCTTACAAATTGTTGTTCCAATTTATTTACTACCGAAACCGTTTCGCCTCTCGTAGAGATATCTTCAACCTACAATTTTTTCTGTAAACGATTATCACTTTTGTACAGAACGGTATTTGTTTACATATAATAAAACTAATCTTATATATATATATATATATATATATATATATATATATATATATATATATATATATATATATATGAATCATACTGCAATTAACACTTATATACACATATTATCGGTTTAGTTTTGTGTAGAAGGTTTTGTTTACATTTCATAAAATTGGAAAACATATTGTAACTTACATTTACATTTCTGTTTCGAGGTTGTGACAGAACAGAAATATTTGCATAAGAAAATTATATTTTTGATCTCTGAGAGTAGATAAAAAACTAATAATATATGTACTCTTAAAGAGATCTCCTATGGAGATTAGGAATTGTGAGATGATAGTTATCAGAGTAGACTAGTAGTTGAATGCTCGAGAAAAACATTGCCTAAAAACGAACCTGCATCTTCTGAGAATAACCAATTCCATTGTAATTCCTAGTAGACCCGAATGATATAAAATAAACGATATATTTTTGATCTAAAGAATTGAGTTATTCATAATTATAATTACAATCAAATCAACGACAAGCGACGCAAAGCGTTACAAGGTGTGGTTGTTGGTCACCTGTGTTCTCAGCCATTTTATATCTAATTGCACTAATTGGATCCTTATTATTTTGATCCACAGTTTTGTTTTGACTTTCAACATTATCAACTTGTGCGCGCTGTTTTTCCGGCGCTGCTCTATTGGTAGTTTTTGAGCGGGGAGTTTGAATTTCGTAATTGTATTTGCGTGTGTGAGTTACTTCGTTTTGTTAAAATGCATATGTGTGGTAAAGGATCCAGATGTAAATTGCTGTTAACTTAATGCTTTGGTGGAATTTATGCATTTAGTGCTTTTTGTGTGAGTTTTTGTTCATTAATTTGAATAGGGTTTGGATTGGCGTAATAATTAAACAATATTTACTATTCTAACAAGCAACTGTAGAAGATATGACCTACAATAATTACGTATTACTGTAACAGTTGTTTTAGTAGCAAGTAAGTTCTGTATTTTTCTCAGATCGTATCCTTTCTGCCACAATTATGATCTATGAACTGGATATAAAAAGATATTTTGTTGGAGACAGATGAATGTTGTTATTGCTTAGTGTGTCAGAATTAACGATGTTTAAAATTTTCTAAAGAATGAACAGCCCGATTTCAAGAGTTTACAACACTACTTTAATTCTCAAGCACGTGATACTATTCTGTAAAAAAAAAAAAAAGAGAGAGAGAGAGAGAGAGGATTGAGAGTGTCAAAGAGAACACTGGAGTTGAGAAACTTATTGAAAGAATAGAGAAGAATAAATTAAGCGGGAGGAGAGTATTTTGAAGGAAAATAAGGCAAAAATACTTTTTGACCCTACGTCGTATAATCTGTGTTCTGTGTGGTAGGTGTGTAGTTTTGTTTGTGAAGCGTATAACTTTTGCGAAGATTGCCGAGGTACGCCGGGTCAGGGATTTGGCGTGATTTTCATTTTTTTTTTCTTTTTTTTGCGCCTCGTCGACGTCGAGTTTATTAGAGGCAAAATGGGATTGGGGGGGCAAGGAACGGGAAGGAATTCGGCCATGGCCTTTTTGGAGGAAGCATCCCAGCATTCTCCTGGAGTGATTTGGGGAAATCGTGTAAACCCCAAATCTGGAAGCCCGGACGCGCGTCCTGCCGAATGCGAGGCGAGAGCGTTAAGTGGTCGGGCGGGGGCTGTGGTTACCTGCGTCTTGGCGAGGGGGTGGCTGTGCAGCCTCTCTGGCTGCTCCGGGCGGCCGCACGTGGTGCAGGGCAGCGGCACGGCGGGCTCCACGTCGCCGCCCCCGGGGGCGGGCCGCCTCTTGGAGGCGGGCGCCCGCAGCTGCGCCTTGCGCGCGGCGCGTTGCGGAGAGGACATGGCCTCGTCCTCGCTCGCGGGCAGCTGTTGCTGTTGCTGTTGACTCCTGCGTCTGCGGCGACACACCTTGGTTAGCGTGGCCGCCGCCGCGGCGCTGCCGGCGAACTTGCGCGTCTTGCCGCCGCGGCCCTGCCTCAGCGACGCCCCGTTACGCTTGGCGCCATCCGCGATGCACAGGTTCGCTATGGACAGCGCGCACTTGCGGGTCAGCGTCATGTCTATCTTACCCAGCAGCGCGATGTTGATGATGCGCGGGCGCTCGAGCGTTGCCGTCAGCGGCCGCGGGCACATGCGCCGCTCCAGCTCGTCCGCGCTGGGCTCCGCCTGCTGCTGCTGCGGAGCCCGCCTGCCCCTCGTCCAGCCCCGCTGCCCCCCGTGCGACATCTCGTCCATGCACGCTATGTCCGCCGTCGAGAAGTTGTTCGCTATGGGAGACACCACGCCATTGCTGGGGCGCTGCACGACTATTTGGCTTACAATCTGGTAAGCGCGGGGCGACTTCGGGTGCCTCTCCTTGGGTTCCCACTTCATCCGGGAAGCTGTCTCGCTTACCTTAACCACCTCGCAGATAAACTCCTAACTGTCACAATAACAAACTACCTCCTCCTCACAGAATTCACTATTACATTACTTAACAACGCAGAACAAAACATTACAACCTCTTTTCTTTATCGAATTACTGCAAATCCAAACCACCGATTGTAAAACTAAAGTCAGAAAAAGTAAACCCTTTAATTTACCACAGATCGTACAGCAAGATGTGCGTTAAGTTCAGAGAGCGCGACAAAGACGTCCCACTTCGCCCGCGCAGCCACACGTCTGCGGCGGTTGTTGCGCGCAGACTGTCCACTGTTTACCGACCGCAGCGCCTCTCCATGCTCTGGCCCGGTTGGAGGGGAGACCGGCACATGACGTCACTATCGGGGGTGGTAGACGAACCGGAGCATTGGAGGGAGGGGCGGCAGTTCTGACATGCGTGAAGGGAGGGGGAAGCGAAATTCTCTATGCGCTAAATGTCAAGGTTGGCACACCTGTACAACAGCTTCCGTCGCTGTACATGCCACATTAGTCTAAAAGCAGTGCTATCGCGCTGTTTATTTAATAAGCGCTGTACGAAATTCCGGAAACCCGCCTTTTCATAGACCTAATTTCCATGCAATCACATTAATCATTGTGTAAATTGCTCAGCAGCTTTATTAATAGTGGTCGCATTGCTACACAAAAACACACCCCGAAATAACAGCATAATAAGCTGTCTCGCTTACTTTAACCACCTCGCAGATTAACTCCTAACTGTCAGAATAGTGACAAACTCAGAATAATGAAATTCAAGACAGCAAAACAATCAGACACTATGCTTCAAAAATAAAAAGTAATTAATCCATCCTCTATTTATAGTGATACCATAAAACTTCTTAACGGTGCGATGGAGTGCTACAGGTAAGATATTTCTGGAATTTTAAATTACGCAACCAAAAAACAATCAATGAATAATTTTGCAAAAGGAGTTCACTATTTGCTATCTCAGTTTATGCGGTAAAACACTGCTTTACATGTTCTCTTGTTTCTACACAACGTTTGGCATGATCAGTAAAAGAAAAATTCGAATTAATTACTAATTGCTTCAAATTTTCCTCTAGGTTCAGTTATTAAACTTTCAGTTGCAAATTTTAATCTAAATGCAATACGGATAATATTTTATGTATGTTGAAATATTTCACAGTCCGAAAAGGCGTAACGACCTTATTTTTTACACTTAATGAATGTATTCCTAGGTTGGCTAGTTATTTAACAAATAAATAATTTTTAATCGGCATAATTGTACAATCTACCAATATATTTTAGCATGTTTGACTGTGATAAGACAAGGATTTTCAGCATGAATACTATTATAATTTTCGGGGATTCTACGATAACCGTGGCGACGCAATTTGATGATGGATTCATGTGTAACTCGACAAGACAAATAGAAAGTAAATAATGTATATATATTTTTTAAAATCGCTTAGTTCTTGAGATATTGTATATCAAAAGTGAGAAGGTTAGGGTGAGATCCGGCCTGGACCAGAAAAAAAAAATCATCAAAACCACTATATCCACACGGTGGAAATACAATTTTCTTACTAGTGGTTATTGTTAGGTTGAAATACTACCTGGACCAAAAGAAACGTCACCAAAAGCATAAGGAGCTATACCTATAATTGATAGTTAACATGTTATATTTCGAAAACCAAGCGAGATATCAAATTTTTTTATTTATTTTAGATTTGTTTCGTCCAATTGTACAAGAATTCATCACCAGATTGTGGCGCCACGGTAATGATAGAACTGCCTTATTTTCAAATCAGTAATCGTTACCGTATTTCTCTAATGTTTCAGAAACATAAAAAATTTAACGCGTATTTTTCAAGCATCGAACCAGACTAGAAGGTGGGATTAGAACTGAAATGAGGAAACATGTAATAAATAAGAAACGAATAATTACTTTTATTCTGATATATATGGGGGTAGGCATCTACCCACATTTCGAGTGATTTTTCCTCATTTCAACATATTCGAAGCTTACGATATACACTTTAAATCAAATATTATCGCCTAAGGAATGTGTGTGCCAAATTTCATACCGATAGGACAATATTTGTAGGTTCCGACGTATTGACGTGGAGCCAATATGGATTCTGTTACACATCGCGCTACAGATTGGCCATTTTGATTTTAAGCAGAGGTTGCAGGTTAAACTGTAAAGAATAATAATGGAAATTCCGTGCTGAGCCCTAATGCGTAAGGATTCTAGTATTTATTTTTAATTTCCGTTGCTTTCTTGAGCGCCATGTTCCTGACGTCATTACTTCATGCAGATGAATGTGGTTTCTCAGGCATTGCGATATGTGCAGCTTGGTATAGAATTAGAAATGAATTTCAGTAGTACAACATTTAGTGCAACGATTTCACAATTTATTCTTAATTTACGTTACTTTCATGCGTGCCACACTGTCAAATCACTACTTCAGCCGCATTAAGCAGTTCTAATTTTATCGTGATCTATAGTAGCATTACAATATGTGGGAATAGGCTATTGAAAATATACTTTCATTTAAACCAACCCTTTAGATAACTAACATAATACATTTCATGCCCCATTGATCATAACTCATAACTAAAAACAAACTCTGCTTACCGCCGTCCTTTTGGTCATGTGACTTCTATCAGCTGTTAAACGCAACTGACACCAAACAAATGTGAAGCAAGTTTTTATTCTTTGCAATATAAGAATAAACAGCGCGCTAGTATATTGAAAGAGATGTCAGAACCTTTAAATCGTCTAGATGAATAAATCGCTTGATGAAAAGCGCGCAAAATAGTAAATCAACCGTTCCAACGATGATGTATTATTTTTATACAGGAAGCCCTATGAGGAATCTAAAATGCATCTCATCAAACAGACTCAACAAACAACTCGGTCTCAGAGATACTAATGAAGTGGTCAAAGCTTTTTGATTTTACTGAAATGTTTAATAATTCCATTAGAACGTTAATGATCGTACTGCATACTAATTAGGATAGATAACATCTCGTCGATTTTTTTTTTTTTTTCAGTTGCTTCGTCAAAATTATTGGTAATACAATCGGTATTAGTTATCGATGTGTCCAAAGAATCTTAATTTCTATGTATATATCTCTGCATCGTGCAGAACCAAATTTTAGCTGTACTCATGAACAGTAGCAAGGCAATGGAATTATTTGTTAAAAATACTTAAATTTTAGCCTATGTAATTCTTTGAATATGCGTACAATAAATATGCTTCAAGTATACAACTGTGTTCCTGTTTCCGTAGAGAATCGTGAGAGGCAAGCACTAATTAAATGGGTTTGTAGTGTCAACACAGATATTTTAAAAAAATAAAAAAGTAAACGGATCAGTCGATGATATGAGTCTGGTTTAAATATTAATAGAAAAATAATCAATACTTATTTCCTGAACACCTTGTTCTATTATAAAATCGGAAAATTACGGAATGTCACGAATAAAGTTTGGACTAAATATAAACAAAACCAAGATAACGAAAATTGAGTAAATGTAAATAAAACTAGAACAACATAATCACTCTCCAGCTCCAGGTATTGGTCACAAGCACTATCCACTTCCTGTCCATGGATAGCTGATGTTCGTGAATAGTCCTATATCTTTTAGATCTTTCTAAAACTGGTCAATTTCTTTTTCCTACCAACAAGTCTTTTACACTTGATGTTCATATGGAAATAGGCCTTTGCTATTATTTCTTCCTCCGTCCTTTGGACATATCTAATCCAACTATATTACATGCGAAATAAAATTATGGGTGATAGTCGAACATGTATGATATCTGAAGAAGATTGAAACTAGCATTGCAAAGTGAGAGCTTATGTTGCGCTCTCAGGATTTCACACACCGATTGAGTATTAAATTTATTTCATAAAAATTACAGCTCTTATTTTTTTAAATTATTTTTAATTAGAGTTCATTATACGTTTTGCGAAGTTGTTTTTCAAATGGAATATACAAATCAAAACAAAATATTTAAATTGAGGAAACAGTTAATGTGGGTATTTGATAAGTTTGAAATTTAAAAAAATATTTTCTAGAAATATTCATTATGCAATTTATAAAATTCACCGTCGAATGATACGTATGATCAATTTGTTGAAAAAATTATCTGATGAAGTATGAGGTCAGTCAAAATCACTTATTTAAATATTTCGCGAAAACTGCAAACATCAGAAGTTTCGATTTGCTTTTCCTGAAAGCTTTAACATACTATATATATCGCTACACATTTTCAAAGAATTTTTGGATCATTAGTTTCGGAAACGAATGGAGTGGATTTGTGCTTTCCAATGGTTATTAGGAAAAAGCTTCCACAAATCGTGGAATAAAAAGGAAAACGCAAACACTTTGAGAGTTGGTGGGTTGCAAGCTTTCATTTGATACACATAAAGATTATTTAAAGGAAATAATTTCTCTAGCTCTCAAACCCCACCAAACTTTCAACAATTTGCACCTTCTCATGAGTTTTATATTATAGTCGTAATGAAGTTAGTAAGAACTAAAACAGCAAGCAGTAACAAATCTGGAAGTTGAAGAACGTGTCATCCGGACGGATACACCAATCAGGTAATCCGTAATTAGTCTATTACCCATTCAGAAGATGCGCATCATTAAAAAAGACCGTTCTTGAAATGTTAAATATTTTAGCATTACACTCTATATTTGTAACTGCACCGCCAAAGATAACGTGATTCCTTTATGAATGAAGTGTTAATTTATGCAGTTTGTCTTCTCTTCACTGAATCTTCACACAATATGGTCCAAGCCTCATCGGAAACTCGAGCTTTGTATTAGGTGTTGTCACTCTTTTAGGAAATTTAGGGGCATAAACCCTCCCCTCTTTTCCTGGACTATTGTGTAAGGTTACGCAATCCTATCCCATAATATTAAAATGAAATATAAAAAAAGTAAGATCGTAACCAGTGAAGACTTGTTTGCGCATAGAAAAACCTTTGCTATTTTGGTTAAAAAGCTTAAAATATATAAGGTAATATATTAATTATATTAGTGAACAAACACATTTCGTTTTTATAAATCATTTGCATGTTTACTAAGTTTGTTTATGTTGCACTTGTCCTCTGCTGGTTAGCCCTGCTTTATAGCAAACACGTCAGTCACTCGGTTACGCCTATCTTCCAGTGGAACCCAACTCAACAACTTCTTTGCCTGGTGAGTGTGCTCCACTAGTGCCACCCTAATCAGCAGAGAGGGTTGCCAATGTTATAAAGCCCGCCTTTCATCATTCCCTTCCACATCCACTCAGGATTTCAAAATCGTTCATTTTCACCTCCCAATGTGTGTGCGGTTCTTATCAAATGATCTACTCAGATATTTATATTTTATGTCTAAAATCAGCAATTGCCCCTGAAAGATATGATTTAACAAAAATTTCTTTTCCTGTCTATATACAGGTTTATCAAGCACACGGGAAGTTAAATCGATTGCATATAAAGCACTAGTGCGTACTCACTTAGAATATTGTTGTTATGTATGGGGCCCCCATCGAAAGTGGTTAATCCAGGCTATGGGGGGGGGGGGGGTCCAGAGAAGAGCCGCCCGATTCGTGACAGGTATATATAGTTGGAGGGAAAGCGTAAGTGCGATGTTGAAGGAGTTAGGTTGGGAAGACTTGGAGCACCGACGGCGTTGCTCTCGACAGAAGTAACTGAAAATTTCACGACTGACTTATTTCCGAAAGGCAGCAAACAAATATTACTACGAGCAACATTCATAACAAAGAATGATTGAGTAAATCAGTGCCAGAACAGATTCATTTTGTACTCATTTTATCCACGAGCTAATAGGGAACGAAATAGGAAGGATCTACCGGGCTAGTAAACTTAAAATCCGACAGGAGTATTTCGCGATAAATCACTCCGGCCATCCTGATCTGGGGTTTCCATTGTTTTCCCAGATCGCTGCAGCCGAATGTCGGTATTGTTCCTTACAATAGCCCATGGGCGCCTCCTGCCATATCCCGTGTATCCCTTCCAAACTATTACACTTTCGGATAGGTGCAATGCACCCTCCACCATACACTTTTAGTGAATCGCGGAGTAATAATAGTAATAAGCTAATACAACTTTGCAAGTCTCGCTGTAAGTGTTCGCAATGGTATTTTATACAGCATTACGTCATCTTCTTACTATAACCATATTCACAATGACAACAGGCTTTCTCTAAGTGATCTGGAGCTTTTTAGCAACTTGGTTTGGACATAGAGATATGGTGAGATGGAGCGTGTGTACAAGCCAGTTCTTGTTTAGAAACAGCTTTTAATTGTATAACTCATTATTTTCTTACTCAACATCCCTTTTAACGCTTTATAAGTACGTTTTTTCCCCATCCCACTATTGGTGATTTGGATCTCAGATAACAAGTTATTTGTAATGTTTAACTGTCAGATTTTTTTTTAGTTCCACAAATGTATTGTAAATGGTGTTTATATAACATGGTGTTTACGCAAGACCTTGATACAATCTCGCGTAATGAAGAGATAAAAGAGATTGGGTGTTTGGAACCAAGTAATTGATACCAATTGAAGTGACATAACATCAAATCGCTGCCAAAAATGTTTAAGGCTAATTGTAACCACATTTGAAATTAGTAATCGAGACGAACATCTTGGATAAACACAAAGTCCGCGAACGCTGTTTGTGTATAACGGCTGAAGCTGCCATATACGGAACTAGCTTCGTGGTTCCTGGAAGACAGCCAGAAACTCAATAGCCGCCAGTATGGGATGGCAATGCGTCATGCAGTCGCTCCGTGTAGGGAATGATCTACAGTAGGTCCTGGACACTTCCCAGCGTCGGAGGAATCATGTAATATAGTCTCCAGCCAGAACTAATAGCTCTTCAGGGTTCAGTGATCACAGCACTCCTATTCCCTCTCTACATATTCTGTAAAATATTTTTTTTATTTTTTTTTTTTTTTTTGTAATCAAATACAGGAGTTGGAAGAGCAGTTAGATTTCTTTGTGCAAATTATCGCAGGACCCAGTCAGTAGGTGATATGATAAAGGAGCAGGATTAGGTGTCTTTGGAGGAAAGGAGGAGGGTGAAGAGAGTGCTGGGAATGTACAGGGCATATGTTGGTAATAGGTCTTGGAGGGATATGGATCAAAGAATTAGGTATAGTGCATGGAAGGGGAAAGGCGACCACGACCACAAGCTGACGCTCGATTTCATGCATAAGGGAGTAACAATATTTTCTTTTGTTGGTACGGGTGTCAGGGATTGGAAAAAATTACCAAGTGAAGTAATGAATAATTTACCAAAAACGCTGAATGAATTTAAAATCAAAATTTGTAAATTGGAAAAGTAAATGGGGAAGGAATTTAAACTCCAATTATAAAATAATTTTTTAAAAAAATATAAAAAAGGGGAAATTAGTTGACTAGGGGAATTGCCACCGGAGCTTTAGCTCCATCGCAATTAGAATTAATAATAATAATAGTAATAAATTGAAAAGTTTTTGCACAAGTTTTAAAGTGTTAAAGTTTTATGTTAAAATTTTAAGTTTAATTTTTCTCACACAGATTTATTTTGCATGAGCCTTTAATATCACAATAGAAATGTATTCACGCAAATAGCAAAAGTTCGTTCCATGCGATACAGCAGATGGCTTTTTAATGTACGTACGTGTAAATGATTCTGAAAGGAGAGGGTAGGAGGCACGAATGATTTAATCAATTCACTACGAGCCGGTTACTGAGTACACATGTAGTGAACATGTGTTTGTTAACAGTGTATCTGCAATTTTACGAGATTGGGTGCGGAAAATTTCGTACTCTGCTAGAGAAATATGGAATATACTTGTTCTGTTGTTAGAACACTTGGAACTTATTTTCGAATGCCTCAGAACACCAGCGGTATTCAATATATACGTTGAGCAATTGACGGAGAAAACCTCAGGAGAAGAGAGACACAAAATGGTGGGCGACTAGAAACCGTCAGGTATGCGGATGTTGGGTAAGTCAGAACAAGAACATTAAGATGTGATGGAGGAAGGCTGTTGCAAGAGTCTGAAGAGAATTTGGAATGAAAGTAAGCACCGGCAAGACTAAACTAATGAGAACCAGAAAGAAATGCATTGCTGGGGTGTAAGACACTAAACTCGTTGAATCCTTCCAGGAGGTTTCTTGGCTTGGAATGAGAGCTGTGCGTAAGAACTAAGGAGTAGGGCTGTAGGAGAAAAATAGTTTTTCACAAAGTAAAGCGATTTCGGACAGACATCAAGATCCAGACTGAATTAACCAAGAGGTTTAACAAATATTGTTTTATGAGGAGTACCGATCGTGGTGGGTGAGTGGTTAACGCTGTGGCCTCGCATTCGGGAGGACGCCGGTTCGAATCCCCGTCCCGACATCCAGATTTGTGTTTTCCATGGTTTCCCCAAATCACTCCAGGCGAATGCCGCGATGCTTTCTTCAAAAGCCGAATTCCTTCCCGTTCCTAGTCCCCAGTCCTTTCTCGCCTCTAATGACCTCGACGTCGACAAAGCGTAAATCCACAAGCAAAAAAAAAAAAAAAAAAAAAAGGAGGTATGGTATGGTCCAGAGACGTAGAGAACCAAAAAGGAAGGGAACTGTTTGAAAAGTTTTGAAATGTGGCTGTGAAGTAGATTGGACAAGGTGAAATTGACGAAGACAATGAGAATGTTAGGAGCAGAGAGGAACCTGATGAATGTGATAAATCAAGAGGAGAACATTATTCTTAGATCACGTATTGTGTAGGAATTGTCCTCATAAGAGCTTTATAAAAAATATTAACATATATCAGAAAAAGCAAAAAAAAAAACTATTAAGAAATGATAGAAGGAAATGTAGAAATTGAGGATGTCCAGGTTATACTTTCGAAAGAGAGATCAACTAAAGAAGGACACTAGCACAATTCTAGAATTTCTAATCGTCTTTTATAAACAAAAAGCGTATTATACCAAATGTTGATTCAGTGATACTACGGCTGTGTGCATTATGTAGAGTGTATACCAAAGAAAAAATGGCGTTAGATTATTTTTAACACAGCATGGTCATGTAAACATTATATGGTCGATATACGAAAACCACGAAGTTGACTATTTAAAATTACTTCTTTTCGGAAATAGGTCTGAATAACTGCTGCTGTTTGTTTTGGTCTGTTTTGCCTGTGACATCCAGTTCACAATAAATCTAACAGCTTGCATCATTCAACTTATATCTTCGAGGCCAGAAAAATCTTAGCGTTTTAAGTTTCTCGTGTTTGCGAGTTAAACAGTTCACCCGTTAAACGTTAAAACACTGTGGGCATGATATGACTTTTCCTGGTGTTACACCTTTGGAAATACTTTGGTTTCATCGTCGGCTTCAATTCTCCGTCCATCCATCTAGATATCGCACGATATGATTGCCTGGATGGTTACTTCAATTTTTTTTACTTATGGCCTTTACGCCTCGTTGACGTCGAGGTGATTAGAGGCGGGATGGGGCTGGGGACAAGGAAAGTAAAGGAATTCAGCCATGGCCTTTTTTGAAGGAAGCATCCCGGCATTCGCCTGGAGTGATTTGGGCAAACCATGGAAATCCCAAATCTGGATGCCCGGACGGGGATTCGAACCGGCGTCTTCCCGAATGCGAGGCCACAGCGTTAACCGTTCATCCCACCACGCTCGGTCGGTTCCTTCAAAAGGTCGTCCGCATTCCATTAAAAATCCCAGAACAACAAAGGTTAGAATATAATTGAAACAGTCAATTGAGGATGAAGATGAAGAGACTAAGGATTGCACCAAATCAGTCGATAGACTGATGATGGGGGGAAAAAAAAAAGCATTATTAAACATCTACCACACTCAGATGAGAATGCGTATCAAAAACCAATGACAATCTTCTGGAAGAATCAACATTTCACTAACAATTTCATCGCTGTGATGCAATCTGACCAAGGACAGCTCCTTGTGGCCTAACGCACGTAAGCTATACGACGCGTGGGAATTCGACGCCATCCAGGAAATGCGCTCACACTCCTGAATATAATACCACCCAGGGGCGGATCCAGGATTTTGTTTTGGGGGGGGCTTGAGCGGACTTTGGTTTGGGGGGGGCTTGGCTTCGGTAAATTTTGGTTCAGAGGGCTTGCGTTCAGTGGATTTTTGTTTTGGGGGGGGCTTGAGTCGTAAAAAAGGTAGTATTTATAGCCTCCTCGGGCCTCAAATCCGTAGAGCTAAAAAAAAAAAAAAAAAAAAAGCTCGGTGTTGCGCCTGAGGCAGATCGATGTCTCCTGACTGAGCCACGTACGAAAGTACAACGGTCCTTTCCTCCGTGTGTGTTACGAGAAGCCTGGTGATCATTGGTTTCGATTATTCTCATACACGATGAAGGATGTATCTCGATGCACGTCCAAGGGATTTTTATACGAACGGTAATCGGTCTGATGGCTCGACGGGGAAAATGTCTTACTGCAGATAGAAAGGTCCCCGATACTAATCCCAGTTTTGACTGGAATTTTCACCTTACTGTGTAACGTCAACTACCCCACATCGCTTCCGTGGTTCGGATTCCATTTTAAACTTACTGATTGTGTTCTGCGGTAATTTCTAGAGACAAATCTAGCAGCCCTTTTTTGCACCCTCTCCAACTCCTGTATTTGGTAGTCAAAATGTGGGTCCCATACTACAATACCGTATTCAAATTGCAAGTAATTGAATGGCTAGAGTCTTGGGTACAGAAAGGAGTGCTATACAATAGGGTTTCACTTCGTTCCATGTTGTGCCGAATCATCTAGGAAGAGACTGCCGCAGAGGGTATGACGTCACCGTATATGTCGGAGCCGGCCCAAACAAGGCCTGACCTGCCAGACAGCTGTGACGTCAGCAGCTGGTCTGCTGTTTGTGAGTCATCGCTAATAGGGACCACTGAGCATCGCCTAAAGCGATATTACCCGACAGTTTCTATAAGTGCCGCGTTTTGCTCAGAAATTTAATTCTTAACCTTGGTGGGGTCACGCAGTGAGTAATACTGATACAAGGTCGAAGTGCTAATTTTTTAAATCGTAAATATACTCACGTTCGTGTCGTAGCGTACAAATTGGCAATAAACTTCAACTTCGTCATCATTTTTTATCCTCATAGATACGTTTAAAAAGTTATTCTCAGTCCGAAGAAAAATTAAATGAAAATGAGGAAATAAGAGGATTGTATTTTTTAACTCCAAATATATCAAATTCTACCATAAAAACAAAGATTACTTTCTGTGGATATTTACTACAAATGAATCCAGAAAGAATAACAAAAAGATATTAGATTAATATCAAAAATAAAATACAAAATCCTTCGCTAACTCAACTACGAACTTACATAACGCAAATGAATCGTGTATATATATATATATATATATATATATATATATATATATGTGTGTGTGTGTGTGTCTAAATGGGATAAATAAACCGAGCGGTTCAAGAGATCCCAAGAGGGAGTAAAGAAACGACGAAAAAAATCATTTGGACAGAAAGTTTTTTTTCCCCTTATGGCTTCGAGGTCATTAGAGGCGGGATAGGACTGGGAACAAGGAACGGGAAGGAAGCATCCCGGCATTCGCCTGGAGTGATTTGGGGAAACCATGGAAAACCCAAATCTGGATGCCCTGACGGGGATTCGAACCGCCGTCCTCCAGAATGCGAGGCTAGTGCACCCACCGCACTCGATTCGACAGAACAAAAAAGCATTTCCACCAATTTGTGTGTCACAAACTTACAGGATCAAAGTTTGTTTATCACTAAAACCAACGCAACCGCGAACAAATCTATCTGCTCCGTTGTCTGACACAGCGGCGAGTCATAGCTATTAATCGAGGACCGGTTTGTTGAAGGCATTGAGACGCATAATTCTTACTTTTCTGTTCTTCCATCAGTTATACACTTTTCTTGCCTTCTCACTGCGAATTCTCCAATTTCCTTTAGTCCAAGATCCGGCTGTATGATTACTACGTCCATCTGTTATTTGATTGAAATGCAATTTTTATGTATAATTATTAGTAGGAGAAAACAATGCTGCCGGGTTGTATATCAAATATGGCAGTAAGAAGTTTTAATTAAATTTATTTTATTTAAAAAAATCGTTTAGTTGTTTTTATAAATATATATATATAAATTATAATTCATTTCAAGGAGAAACATTAAAGACCATAAGAAATTTGGGTTGGCTATGTACCAAAAGTGGCCGCAAGTAGGGATTGCCAGCTGTTTAAAGGCGCATTCCCACGATCCCTTGTAAGCGAGGCGAGAAGAGACGGGACCTCATTAGCCGAAGTGTAGGGACGACCGCGGGCCGCAGGTTAGTCCTCTCTTACCTTGCCGCCACCTCCGCACCACGTTGCCTAGTGTCGTTTGGCACAGAGCACTTTACAGCAACAGAAGGGGTGCGCACCGCTGCTGCAAACCAATTGCAACAGCGCACCTCTACGCCCGCCTGTGATGTTTACCGACTCAGAGTGGGTAGCTGCGTTCGTCTCCGCTAGCAGAGGCGGTCCTGTTCCTATGGCGTGTGGTTGAGTATTCGTCCCGTCCCGTCCCGTTTCGCCTTCGTTACAAGGGATTGTGGGAACGGGCCTTAAGTCATACAGTGTGGAGCGCTAACTCTCTCTCGCTTTTACATGAGGGGGCATCTATAAATTACGTGAGGTGTTATTCCGGATTTCCGGCCCCTCCTCCCCCTTACTGGAGAGACTTCGCGAATTCTGGTCCGCTCCCCCCCCCTCTGATGAGATCTGGTCCGTGAGACTCCCCCCTTCCCCCCCCTACAAATCGCCCTCGCAACTTTTTGAGAATTTTGCGGTTTATTTTAGTTCTACAGTGCAACAAAATTTCGAGAACCTGACGTGAAATTTCGCAGGACCCCCCCCCCCTTTCCCCTATTTCACCTCACGTAATTTATGGACGCCCCCTAACAGCTGGCAACCCCTGCTTGCGGCCACTTTTACGTAGGGAACCTAAGCTTTTTATGTTCTTTATATGTCTCTCCTTTGAAATGAATTATGATTTATTTAAAAAAGAAGTGAACGAATTTTTTAGAAAATTAAAAATTCGGCTACTAATAATTAGTCTATACATAAAAAACTGCATTTCAGCCAAATAACAGGTGGACGTAGAAATCATGTGATACTGAAACATACCCAGTGTAGAGTCGCGCTGTCCTGTTAAAACTAGTTAGCAACCTGAAGATGATGGCACGTTACGCCGTCGAAAATTCGTTCATCTGCGATCAACTGACCCGGCCGCACGTCCGAAAGATTCTCAAGCACTAGTTAGCACCTTAGCACAGTGCGGTGGAATAACTATGGGAAACGAATTTATTTTGGAACTAGCTGTGCACGTGGCTTCGTTCACGCGCAATTGAAATTTGTTGTGGTAAATAAAAGATAGACAGAAACTTCGAATTTTACAATTTTGACCATGAGGAGCAGTATAACTAGTGTGAGTATAAAGTACCCTCGTGTAAGCCGTCACTTACCCTATCAGTAAGACGAGTTGCGTTACAATATCTACATTATTTTTTTCCAGACAGACCAAAATTCCATCATATACGGTTTCACCGCTCTGTCTACGGTTGGCAACTTATTATTTGTGAAAAAAATAAAGAATGCATATGTTTGGATCAGAGGGAAAAAAAAAAACTATACGGAAAAACTATTTGTCAGTTGAGGTAGGTACTTATTGCCTTTTACATATATTTTTTCGTGTTGTGAAACTAGTTACTAATTTTTTTGTTTTTTGTTTCTTCCGAATTGTGATAACTGAAATTACGTCCTAAATCTAGATTTGTAATGCAATGAACATTTATTTTTTCTTCTAATTATTATCCGCATACATTATTAGGAGGCCACATTAGAAAATAATTTGAATTGGCTCATAATGATAATGACATTATGCTTAGGTAAAGTATAGCGACGAAAAAAACTGTGATACTAACGCAAAGTAGACAAGCTAGCAACTGCAAATAGACCCCAATGACATTTACAACAGTAATAAGTACAGAACGTTGATTATAGCATCCGAATCTGGGGTGAAATGGAGGCAAAAAAGAAAAGAAAACCACAATGCAAGGATGAAGAATACTGGACAATAGATTTACTGATTTTATTTTTTAAGATAATTTAATCTAAACCTGTAGTTGCTGCCGCTTTCAGCTTTGAATACTTTTGAATTACGCAATACGATCAATCTTGTTTATACCTCGCAGATCGTGCCGTCGTCCTTGTTTTAGTGTTGTTGATCACTGGGGAATTACTTCTCACCTTTGTCTACATTTTATCTGATTGGACTGTCCCTGCTTTGTGCACATAGCCTTAATGTAGTTTCCAGCAGCGTCATTAGATAGCTTTGTCGACCGCCTATCGATTGTCTGCCTGCGAACTTCTTTTGTGCGTCTGTCCTTCAGAGTCTGTATATAGCGGAGGAATAGGTTCCGATGGCGACACGTGACGTGTACGCTCCCGTCAGTTTTATGCGCCAGGCTACGAGTCGCACGCAAATCGAGGGTACCGAATATAATATCCTCATTCTCTCCTCAACCGTTGGGTTTATGAGTAATTTTATTCATGCAAAAATTTCGCTTTCATATTTCCCTTTTCTATTAACATTTTTTTTTTTTTTTTTTTGCTAATGTCTTTACGCCTCGAAGAAGTCGAGGTCATTAGGGACCGTGCACAAACTACGTGGCGCGGTCCAGGAGGCGGGGGGGAGAGGGGTTGGCTGGAAGGCTACGCTGGGCTACGTGGGGGGAGGGGGGGGGGGTTCCGAGCCAGGCCACGTAGCCTTCCTTTCATAACATTTTTCGCAGTTAAAATGAGGAACCGAACTTACAACAGCATGTGAATATTTATTTTCCTCAATTATCTCCGTATGTAATTTAAAATAGTCGGACAAGACAAAACAGTAAAAAATATCTTCTGGACTCCAAAGCGAAAAAAGCTACGTGAGGGGGGGGGGGAGGGGGGTAGAGGCAAAAGCCACGTAGGGCTACGTAGGGGGGAGGGGGTTCACAGGAGGCCCAAATGGAGCTACGTGGTTTATGGACGCTCCCTTAGAGGCGGAATGGGACTGGGGACAAGAAACGGGAAGGAATTTGGCCATGGCCTTTTGAAGGTAGCATCGCGGCATTTGCCTGGAGTCATTTGGGGAAACCAAAGAAAACCCAAATCTGGATGCGCGGATGGGGATTCGAAACCTTGCCCTCCCGTTACCGCTCACCCACCACGCTTGGTTTGATGCATTTGATGTTACTGTTTTCTGTGGATGATTGCAACATGTATATGTTTAGTGTACTGTGTTGTTTGAGTTGTGAATGAATGATAGATCCGGGAAATGCTTGCTGGCGTTTACAGACCAACTCTTCCGAAGGACATCGAGGTGACCGCAGACTTAACTTCCCTATCTGCCGCACCACTCTACATCAACAGCAACAGCCTCGCTTGTATATTCACAGCGATAGCCTTCCATGCCTCCCTTTGTACCGCCAGTCTCTTTATCTCTATCTATTTCCCATTTATCATTAATATCATCCAGCATTTTCTTTCTTGGCCTCCTTCTTGCAGCTCTATCACCACTCACAGTACTCCGGAATATTTGAAGGAGTCCACTTGTTCAATTACTTTCTCGTTGTAGAGTTATCATATTTCTTTCTTACTGCTTCCCACCATCATACATTTAGTTTTCTTCCTATTGATTCTACTCTCCGAATTTCTTACACCCTTTGTTTAAAGCTTCTAACAATCTTCTGAGTATCTTGACACTTTCCGCCAGCAAAACCATGTCATCAGCAAGCCTTATGCAGCTAATCCTACATCTACCCAAGCATATCCCTCCTTTGGGGCCATTCACAAATTACGTCACACGAATTTCATGATTTTTGGACCCCTCCATCCCCCCATGTCACAGGTAGTCACATTTGTGGGAGCTCCCCTCCCTGGTGTGACGTCACATACTTTGCAATTTTATATTTATAAATTAAAACAGCACTTCCAAAATGATTTATGTATTTCTAGTTAAAAAAATATTTCAAACATTTAAGAAAATATAAAAAATATAAAAATTGAATTAATGATACAAAATTGAGTCGTCATGTGTCCATAGATTTTGAACCCATTCCTTGGTATTGTTTGTTATTGGCATAATAGTCATTTCATTCTCGATTTCGATAGTGTTGGGAACATTCGATGTGTCAACATCATCTTCATCTTCCACCACGAGCCAAAAAGTTATACAAATTACGCATGTGATGTCACAAAGTTTATGACACGTCCCCCCCCCCCTTGTCACACGATGTCACACTTTGTTGACCCCCTCCCCCCCCCTCAAGATGTGACGTAATTTATGGATGACCCCTTTTCCTCTTAAACTCCTTTGTATTATTTCCTCCAAATATATGTTAAATAGCATGGGTGACAGACAACATCCCTTTCTTACACCTCTTCCATCTTTCCTCTTCTGTAAGATAATTCCCCACTCTCACTCCATGTTCGAGGTATTATCTACTTATTAGCCTTCTTTCCTTCCAACAAATGCCTTTATGTTTTAGAATATCCATTAATTTCACCCATTCGTCTCTATCAAAAGGCTTTTCCAGATAAAACAATGTAACAATCTCTTCCCCTTTCAATGTATCTTTCACCTGTTGTTCCCAGCAAAACCAATAGCGTCTCTTGCACTTCTTCCTTTCTGAAATCCAAACTGTTCTTTAGCAATTGACATGGACAGTCTGCTGGATATTCGTCTATTTAACATTCTTAGTAATACCTTAGCAGCGTGGCATAAGAGGCTAATGGTTCTGAACTCTTCACATTTCACTGCATTCATTTTCTTTTCAATTGGTATCACCACTGTTGTTAAAAAAATCGTTTGAACATTCTCCTCTTTGATATATCTCATTGCAAAAATATAGTATTTCTCTTCTTCCCTCATCTTTGAAACTTTTCAGAATTTCTATAGGTAACTCATCGATCCCACAGGCTGTCCTGTTCCTCATCTCCGCCAAAACCTTCTCCGTTTTCATCTCCAGGATATCGCCTCTCATCTCCTCCTTGAAGACTCTCTCTTCTTCTTCTTCTAATATCAAATCCTTCGGACGGTGTTGCAGATCATACAACTCTCCTATATATTCCTTCCATCTTTGCTGTGTTTCATGAAGCTCTCTGGCTAACGTTCCATCCTTGTTTTCAACGCCCAGCCCCGCTGTTCTTCTTTTTCCTTGAAGGCATATCTGCACGGCCTCCTTGTACATCAAGTCAAATTTTCCCTCTCTTTCTAATTGCTCTATCTCTTCACACCGAGCGTGGTGGTGTAACGGATAGCGTTCTGGCCTCGCATTCGGGAGGACGGCGGTTCGAATCCCCGTCCGGGCATCCAGATTTGGGTTTTCCATGGTTTCCCCAAATCACTCCAGGTGAATGCCGGGATGCTTCCTTCAAAAAGGCCATGGCCGAATTCCTTCCCATTCCTTGCCCCCATCCTTTCCCGTCTCTAAAGATCACGTTGTTAAAAAGGGACGTTAAACTGTTAAAAAAAAAAATCTCTTCACATTTACTTCTCATCCAGTTCTCTCTTGCTTCCTCTTCTCTTTTCAAGTCACTATTTAATTTTCTGTATTTCCTTCTCCCCTCCTTAGTGCCTGTGTTTTTACACATCCTTCTCTCTTTGATATTCTGTAGCAATTGCTTCAGTCACTCATTCTTTCATTATTCTACGGCTTCTCTTAAATCCTGTTACTTCTGCAAAAGTCCTTTTTAGACTCTCCATCACCCTTACCAATTTTTCATCCACGCCCTCATTCACATTCCCTCTATCTCATTCGCTTATAAAGATATTTTTTCCTATTTCTCTACTTTGTCCTTCCTCTTTAAGATCCTCAGTATTAAAAATTTGTAGAGGGCAAATGTAGATGAGTGTAGGATAGGGGGAAGCTGGGTGTGTAGGGAATTGCCACCGGAGCCTGTGCTCCATTGCAATTAAATTAAATTAAACCTTTTTGCTATCTTCCCTTTCTTAATTCTTTTCAGTCTCCTTTCTATTCCTGCTACAACAAGATTGTAATCAGAATTAACATCAGCTCCTGGGTAAGTTTTTGTATTTTTTAACCAATTCTTATAACTGTTCTGGATTAGTATATAGTCAATGTGATACATCGTTCCCTCAAAGGGAGAGGTCCAAGTATACTTTCTTCTTTTATGGTTTTGAAAAAGAGTATTTCCCACTACCATTTCATTTTCCTTACAGAAACTAACCACACTATATCCTTCCTCATTTCGCATCCCAAGTCCATACTTCCCTGTTGTTCCATCTTCTCCCTGTCATAACCACTGCATTCCAATCCCCCATCAGTCGTCACCATAAAACAAGCCTTTCTCTTTTCCTTGTCTATAATTTCCTCCAGAGCATTATAGCATCCCTCCACTTCCTCATCCGAGTGCTGGCTTGTCGGCATGTACACTTGAATCAAAACTACATCTTTATTTTCTTCCTTTAGTCTCATAAACATAATTGTACCATTTATACATTCTAATTCATTACTTTACACTTCACAGCTTTCCTGATTACAATGGCTACTCCTAAATTCCCACTCCTCTCCTCCCCCGAATAATAGCATTGATACTCTCCACTCCCCCCATGTTTCTATCCTCATTCTCTCTCTTCTCTGATTTCCATTCCCACGTTTCAACGTAGTTCCCTCCCAGATATCCGACCGAGGGATATTACTCCGGAACAGTTTACTTGAAGCGCCATCACCATGCTCTTTCCAGGTAAGATCTTTAATGTGGTCGTTTCCCGTTGCCTTCCACATTCTCATGCCGCTGACCACTCTTAAGAAAAGACTCTATGTGAATTTCACGAATGCCTTCCGAATTATAATCGTACCAAAATGTACGCTTAGCCATCAATTTACTTAATTTTTTACTTAGTACTTTACTCGGTACATACACAACATTTATGTAAATTAACATATGAAATTCCACTCACATAACAGCATAATGTAACTATACCGTAACTGTAGAAGAATTTTTTAAAATATACGAAGTTGGGTGAACAATGGCTTCAGCTTCCACGTAGAAAATTCTGTTTGCAACTTTTAAATAATCTTTGACTGATACATCTTTATCTATAAAATATTCAGATATGCTTAAATGTTTTTTTGTTTTTGTTTTTTTTTTAATGATGCACCCTCCTCGTAGAAACTTAGACACTTCCAGACATCACATTGATGTAATTGTAATGTTTCATGCAGCGCATGCAGAGAAAGCCCCTGTGCATTTTAAAGAGTTATTTTGGTAAAGTTAGCGGTGGTAAGAAATTACTTTTTGCTTTGCTTGGTAAAATTAATACTAATTAAAGGCCAGCGTGCCCATGGTGTCTGACACGCCGTGACGTCATGCGGTCGCTCTTCTTTTGCGCGCTAACAAGTCAGAGATCCTATCGCTCTCTGCCCATAGGTAAAGATATTACAGCAACCTAGGAATTGAAATTAACTTATTGTTTCTTTAATAGTGCGTAGTGTTGTAATCTGCGTAACGAAATGTATGTATTTCGCTAAACTTCACGAATTAATTTTTTATTTATTTTTTGTTTATTTATATTGTTTCGATGTAGATGTTTTAGTCACATTCCCTGTCCACAGATGTGGCACTTAAAGCAGGAAAAAATATTATGTTAAATATTTATGTTTTTTTTGTGGTTCAACGTATATTCGCTTTAAATTAAAATTTGAAAGCAATCATAAAGGAAATTATTTATTTCGTTTAAATCTGCATGTACGACATTTCATGATTACAAATCAAGGTCATTTAATTTTATTTATTTACCTAACCAATGCGAAGAAATTAACTGCCACAACACTGCGTTCCACCTGTCATTTTTGAGGGGCTCAGAAGATATTTAAATTCGATGTAGATTTTCTCGGTATATTCTCTGTCGATAGAAGTTGCTGTTGTAGCAAGCTAAGAAATATGTGCAGCATCAAATCATTACAAGATCTAACTCGTGAGCGTTATTTAATAACAATTCTATTAGCTAAGCAACAGCTAGGAAATGTTTATGATAAAACCTGGCGGAATAATGAAACTTACGAATTAAAAAGAAACTGCAGTGATTGTGGAGTGAGACACAAAGAGGTATATTTTGGGCTTTGTAACATGCAGCGATGCCGTGGCAATGAATATAAGGTTCAAACAAAAGGTAATAATCCATTAATTTAGCGGTTTAATTTAATTTCGACAAATCTCATTATGCGGTGGCAATTTCCCTACACGCTCATTTTCCTCATTTCTTCTTTTTAAATTTTTTATATACAAAAGAAGATTTCCCCATTCCCTTATGGCTGAAATCGAATGCTGCCTTGTGGCCATAGTAATGTTTTCCCTTACATGCAAGTGCAGACTGGCATTTAAGATGAGTGTTCCTAGTTACTGAGTGACCGTGCTCCTTTACAGTGCGGTTAGCGACGGCGCGTGCTGCTGTGTTGGTGGTATAGTTGCCATGGCTACTCACTTGGTGTTTGTAGTACTGTAGCGCCGGCCGCCGCTGCGCCCACGACTGCACGCCAGCGAGCACTGTGCCGTGTCTGGCGCTGGCGTAACGCCATCACGTCACTCGCTGCGCCGCCATTGTTCTGTCCGACACACACGGCAAGCGCCCTACATCCTCTACCAAAGCTCCCCTAGAGTCAATCGCGACTGCAGATGGGCCGCCAGCTAATATCGCTGCGACTAGCGCGTTAAGACACGTGTCAGTGCAGCTTCGCCCTGGAAGAGCAACAACAATGGGACGCTGAGTGTGTTGGACGGGGATACCCGAGCTGATACTCGTGCTCGCTTCCCAGACACTAGCCGATCCACGCCATCACGCCCGCGCCGCTGATTTAGGCATTTCAAGAATTAACCGCATTGCAGCGGAGTTGTTGAGGCATAGCGCACTTTGCCACCCGTTAAGTGTGTCCGCGGGGACTAACGCGGATGCGGAGCCACCATGAACCAGGCCAAAGATAATCCAAAACACGTCGATAGAACAAACCTCTCTGGTGGCTAACCCTACCAGCTCCCCTATTCGCAATCGCAACGCATGCCGTACGTTCCTCCGCATCCAGCCGAGAGTGAAGGGTATGGGTTGTCGTGCACTCGTCAGAGCTTCACAGAGCGGAAGAAGGCTGAGGAAGGTCAGCTGAATATACGCGCATGTGGGAACTATATATTACGGTCTTTACTTGTAACTCATAAACTATAACGATTATCTCCATTACCTGGACATCCAGGTTTGGTGGTTATCCTGGAGGGAGTTACCTGCTGGAGAGGAAATTTAAATGGGCGATTTCACCTTGCCTACTCCCGCGATGGAAGTGTATGTACGGGTTCCAGTTTTCTGCGGATGACTGGTGCGTGTACGTTTAATACAGAGTATTGCTTGAGAGATGAAAAAAGGGAGAGGATGAAACGCGCCTATTCAGGCGTACTCTCCCCAAAGACACCATGCTTAACGTCGCCATCCGAAGAATTAATCTCCATCAACAGTGTGGTACGCCATCACTCCATACGCACTGCGGAGAGGTTTAACCCAGGACTCTGGCACACAGTTTGGTGGTAAGGAATCGTGCACCACCCCCTCTGCTACCCTGCCGGCCAGGACTGGAACCAGCTAACCCCGTGTCAGCGCCGGACACCATCAGGGCGCCGCAACCAACTGACACAATGGGGCATCACTGCTGTACAGTAACATAAAAACAGCACAAAACAAAGGATGCACAACCCTGAGGGAAACGCGGAGAGTGAAATACAAACTCGAGTACGGATAATGGGTTTTCATCCGTCTGTTGCAGCTACAAAATGAAATTTCGTTTTGACATACGTTTTTCGGTTTATTATACTGAAGAACCAGCAAAAACAAGACTGGTATGGAGCAGATCCAAACTATAACGTAATATACAAAAACTGTAAGTTGTGACATTTATGTCTAACTTTCTTGTACCATAATTATTATTTATAGTTTCTTTTATTAATAAGTAATTGATTTGTTGATAAATGTTTCTGTTTAATAATGTTTTGCTCATGATTAATATTAACTGTAAAGTTTTGTGGGTTGTTTCTGACTTGCAACTAAACAAATGCTTTTGATGGCATACGCGTTTCGCCTTTATTCAAGGCATCTTCAGTGCCCTAGATAAACATATATACACACATATATACACACATATATACAATGATAATGTTTCATTTTGTACAAAATGAAACATTACAACATCATTGTATACATGTGTGTATATATGTTTTTCTAGGGCACTGAAGATGCCTTGAATAACGGCGAAACGCGTACGCCATCAAAAGCATTTGTTTAGTTGCAAGTCAGAAACAACCCACAAAACAGTTATCATAGCAACTAAGGACTTGGACTGAAAAAATCACCAACATGTTAACTGTAAAGAGTTCCACAGATGGTAGTTTGTACGGTTGACTGGGTACCAATAGCATCTTAGTGTTAAGTTCTAGTATAACACAGTCTTTGTCTGCGCGCGAGTGTGGTTGCGCGCGGGAAAGTTCGCACATGGGCTTAGCAAGATTTTATGTTGGTGAACTTTGTAATGAACAGTAATTATATCTTGGAATTCGGTTTGAGAAGTGTTAAATCATTTATCAGTGATAGTCAAACAGTCTGTTTTAATTTATTGAAGTGATTAAATGAAATCATTACTCATTAGTATAGATTTTTTTTTTTTTTTTTTTTGTAACTGCTTTACGTCTCTTTTTAACATCGAGGTCTTTAGAGACGGGAAGGGATGGGGGGCAAGGATGGGGGCAAGGAATGGGAAGGAATTCGGCCATGGCCTTTTGAAGGAAGCATCCCGGCATTTGCCTGGAGTGATTTGGGGAAACCATGGAAAGCCCAAATCTGGATGCCCGGACGGGGATACGAACCGCCGTCCTCCCGAATGCGAGGCGAGAACGCTAACCGATTAGTATCGAGTACTACATGTTACTGGCACGATATTAGTTACTGGTAATCAAAAGTAAGAGCTGTTTCGGCTTGCTGTGTTCGTGATGACATACTGGGCCAAGCATCAATAACACGCCGAAGAGGTGGCAGCTTATAAAGTAAAAAAACGGCTATAACTAACATTTAGTAACAAATTAATAATATTAGTTACACAAACATATTATTCTAACTTCCAAATATCAGAACTTGTACATAACATGATTTAGGGCACCGATGATGGTTTGGGGACGTCCATTAATTACGTAAGGTCAAATAGGGGGAGGGGGTCGACGGAAATCTCACCAACGGGGAAAAGGGGGGGGGGGAGTGGGAGGTCGACGGAAATCTCATGTGAAGTTTTGAAATTCTTAAAGGACAGCATTTATTTTTTTTTATTTTTTTTTTTTTAAAAAAAGGTACACAAACGATACTGATCACTACTTTAGGGAGAGGGGGGTATAAGGCCTAGAAACGATGCCGATTTTCGGGGGTTATGATCGCCCTCGCAAGTAGGAGAGCTTAAAAAAAAAGTCTAAAAAAATACGACGTCGATCAGTGGCGGAGGGTGGGGGTCTCGGCAAATTCTCACGTCATCTTAGAGGGGTGGGGGGGGGGGTAGGGTCCGGAATTCCGGAAAAACACCTCACGTAATCAATGGATCCAATAAACCGAAACGCGTATGCCGAAACGAAGTTTTATTTTGTATCTGCAATAGACAGACGAAAACCCATTATTACTACAGCAGTTAAGGAAAACGGCCTAAACATTCAAAATATCCAATGCAGTACAAATATTCCATAGGAAAGAGTTTAGACGGTAACTGGGAGGTCCTTCCTCAGTTCCTGCACCTTAACAGCTAAGCAGGAAAGGCTTTGTGAGGTATTCAACAGCGCGTGCTCGAGGCGTGATGAATTCCGTCAATGCACTGCAATTGACTGGATGGCTTCATCACCGTGAATAGCTCTGACGAAACCCAACTGACTACAAAGGCCAGTTGTTCCGACCTTCCAGTTTGTGCAGGAGACTCTATTCCTAGTTTAAAGAGCAACCGGGCAGCTGTGATTCGGGCCTCTGGTGGCATTAGCAGATGCCTGGTAGTTGGCGGGTCACACAGGCTAGTCGCTTCCCACGACGCGTTTTGACATTAGGCTGCGCACTCCGCGCCGCGTTGCCGCTCGAAGCTCTGGAGCAGTGATTCTCAGCCTGGTCCGCGAACATTCCAGTACTAAATATTAAGAGTTGCTTATTGCGTAATTCACTGTTAATGGTTCACTTGTAACTTCAGAATACCGATAGTGGTGGGTGAACGGTTAACTTTCTGGCCTCGCATTCAGGAGGAGGCTGGTTCGAATCCCCGTCCGGGTATCCACATTTTGGTTTTCCATGGTTTCTCCATATCACTCCAGACGAATACCGGGATGCTTCATTCAAAAGGCCATGGTCGAATTCCTTCCTGTTCCATCTCCATCGACGTCGACGAGGCGTAAAGCCAGAAGTAAAAAAAATCAGAATAAGGATGAATCACAAAACAGGGAATCTTGTAGCCCCTTATTTAAATATAGGAATATTCTCCCAATACCAAGCATTTTCATCTTTGAAACCATTCTTTTTTTTTTTTTTTTTTTTTTTTTTTTTTTTTTTAGAAATAATATCATAGCTAAGATGCAGCTCTTAAAACAAATAATTAGGTTATTATTATTTCATATCACAAACATACAGTTACACAATCACAAACATCAAATTATACTGGACCAGAACTTGGCCACTTCCAGTGCATTTTCTGAGGCCTCATACAGTTCAGCTGCCGAGCAGGATGCTGGACACAGTCGACACTGGAGCATGTGCTGGACAGTCTGGTCTTCCCCGCAGTCGCACTTGATATCATTGATCTCAGCATATCTTGCTAAATTCACTTTGCATCTGCCCACTCCTGATCTCAGCCTATTCAAAGACTTCCACGTCAACCATCCCTTGTCATAACCAGATGGCAAAGATTCAGACACTCTTCCCCAGCCATGCGGAAGGGGAGCCTTATCTTCCCATACTAGTAATCTGGCTTCTTCCGTTGTCGTTGTAAGTTCCTGAGATATTGTTATGAAACTTTTCCTGGACTTCAGTCTTTGCCAGTGAGGGATATGCCCATATAGTGGATGAGATTTTTCATGGTTCACTTTCCTCCTTTCCTTGTTCACTGCTATTTCCCTTCGAACAGAAGGTGGTGCTATTCCTGCGAGACGGTGGAGCCATTCGACTGGAGTTTAATTTAAGCAGCCTGTTATAATTCTGCACGTGTCATTAAGTGCAATGTCTACTTGTTTGGCATGGGTTGAACTGTGCCATAGAGGACAGGCATACTCTGCAGCCGAATAACATAGTCCTAAGGCAGAAGTTCTAATTGTTTCAGGTTGGCTGCCCCACTGCGATCCAGCCAGTTTTCTTATGAGATTGCTCCTACTGCAAACTTTCAGCTTGGAGTTCATGCAATGTTTCATGAATGTAAGTGATCTGTCAAGGGTAACTCCTAGATATTATGGAGTGTCACAGTGTTCTAGTTCGACCCCCGACCATGTTATCTTTAATGAGGTACATCGACATTACACAAGGAAACAATTAGATTTGCATATTATAAACAAAAATGTATCATTTGACATAGGGATTAAGCTTTTAAATAAATTACCCCATAATATAAAAGAAATATCAAATATGGGAAACTTTGAGAAATTGTTGATGCCATATGTTCAATACCACTCCTTTTACAATGTAGAATAATATTTGAAATATACTAACTGAAGTAATTAATGTAAATATCTTAATTTATAATTGACGTGTCTGATATCATTATGTATAATGTATGTCGGATCTGAAGTACAGGACTACGCTACTAGATGACGCCACAGAAGCTGCGAGCAGCATGCCAGCGCCACAGCGACTGCAGAGTGACTACTTAACAGCAACGCACAGCACACGGAGCTCTCTCTCGATGAGGAATTTTTAAAATTTTTGATCATAAGAGCTATACCAGGTCATTCCGTGGTTCGGATTTCACGTTAAACTGTGGGTCTCGGAGGAAAGGAAGTGGCCGTCCTACCTCTGACACAATGTCTTAGAATGCCTCCTTCGGGAGGATCAAACCAACCTTTGGGTTGTGGACTAAGTTAGATTTTAATTGGAGTGTTAAATTCCTCCTCCATTTACTTTTCCGATTTACAAATTTTAAATTTATAAGCGCTTTCTGGTAAATTATTAATCACTATACTTGGTAATTTGTTCCAATCCCTGACACCCTTACCAACAAAAGATAATTTTCCCACTCCTTTACGCATGAAATCGAGCGGCAGCTTGTGGTCATGGTCGCCTTTCCCCTTCCATTAAAGGGAACATCCCGGCATTTGCCTGGTGTGATTTCGGGAAACCATGGAAAATCCAAGTTGATGAGTCTCACCATTTTTAGTAATCACACGCTACTTGGTTTCCTTTTTCGTTGACCGCGGTTCTGTCTGTTTGAATGAACGGAATTAACTACCACCCGTATTTTGATACGGTTTCCGATAAGGTACAGCACATGGTCCCATGTGTGAAATAAGGAAAGTTTCATTTTGATGGGAAGTCTGAAAGCTGAGAAATTCAACACGAACGTTTCTGCACACTAGTTTCAGGTTTTCGTTGAATGCGATTCACGCAAAAACTGCTTGGTCGATTGTAGTTACTTTTGGCAGTTGATATTTTTATCGTGCTTTCATTACGAGCGATGTCATATTAACTTTTTCCCTCTTCGTTAGGCGATTTGTTAATTGTTCCATTATCGGTCTATGCGAGAGTGGACTACTTTAACCATGCGCGTCAAATAAATTGCGGGATATGCCACTGATGTATACTTAACGTGACCACATGTCCCGCTTTCAGACTGTCTGTCCAGCTGTCCCAAGCGGGGCGGATCCAGGGGGGGGGGGACTAGGGGGCTCAAGCCCCCCCCCCCCAAACGTATCTAGGTCCACCCCTGACATTGTAGTTTTGAGACTTTTTTTTTAGCTCTACGGATTTAAGGCCCGAGGAGGCTATAAATACTACCTTTTTCCCGACTCAAGCCCCCCCCCCCCCAAAACAAAATCCTGGATCCGCCCCTGGTCCCAAGGGAGAGTGAAAATGTCCCGCTTCCGCAAACAAAACGGCAATTCAATATATCCATCTTTTAAGGTCTAAAACAGACGTTGCTGTTTTTGCCGCGCGGCGGTCGAGTCGACGCATGGACTATTGCTGATCACGCAATGATTTATTAGCAGCAGCCAAGATACGGAAATGTTCGACGAGTTTTCGCTTATTTCCGACTCCGTCACAGATCAAATAATCACTGGCTGGAACGCTGAGAATGTTACTGCTGAAGACAGTTGGGCGGAATTATTTCAACACTTCCGTGCTAACAGCTTTAGGAACTATTGTATAACTGTTGAGTATGTTAAGTGTCTGCCTGTCGAAAGAATTTTTTTTCTCTGATAAATAAAATATCGACAAGTGGCAAAACACGGTTAACTGTCGCAGTATTTAAAGCCATTTTGATCACCAAGACTAACATCAACAGATCATGCAATGAGCTCCATTCGTTCTTGAAAACTAGACCCTATATTCTGAAACTGATTTGTTCCGCCGATAAATATAAAACAACTGCCTACTTAGACGTCAGACACTAAGGCTAAGTAACTCACCTAACACGTAATACTTTCTACTTATTAAAAGTGTTCGTTTTTTTTTTTTTTTAAAAAAAAAAAAAAAAAAAAACTAGTAAAATACGAAAAAAAAATTACCGAAATTCCTCAGGCATCCCGCTCTGACGAAAGAGTCATGTATGCTTGCAGATGGATTACTCTGTATCAATGTTTACGATGAAAAGCAGATGCCTGTAATGATCTCAATTATTTTATTTGTGGTGGAGAATATGTCCCCACGGCCTACACACATATTTTTCAGTGACAAGTTTTCTTTCTAAAATTCTTTCACGTTAGTTTCACCACCTTCCTACCTTCGGCCTTTACGAAGTAATGATCTGTTATCGGTAAAAGGAATGTAGGTCTCAGTTATTGTCGTACTGAAACTAATAAATCAAAATAAATTTGGCGCCAGATGCAGAAGTTCATAGAAGGAACCTGTGTGACCCGGCCCTAAGTAGGCCAACAGGTAGCGACTGTGAGACATCGTAGAAAGACAGCTTTGTGATCGCGCCCTCGTTTTGGTGACGTGGTAAAACTTCGGCCTGTCGGAGAAGATAAATGTATTGGGACCAGAGAGTACAAAGGCTTCTTTTGAGGACGCAGGCAGCGAGGTCAGCAGCCCCAAATTCAGGACGCGGAGCAATTCATGAAACGAGCAAGAAGGTCGCTGGTATAAATCTCAATTACTTTGTTTTGCCACGAGCAAAGCACGTGCCGCACCTGATATCCCTGCATAAGCCGTTACCTCTCCGGCGGAAACTTAACTGGAGTCTTATATAATGTGAAATGTTGCTGTTGTATTAATGGAAAAGGTTTCAAAATTCTGCTCTTGTTGGAGAGAGTGATGATGGGATGTACGAGAGAAGTAAAGGAATTGGGTTACAAAACTTTGGTCAGACCGTTGCTTGAATATGGCTGTGTAGTAGGGGACCCACATTTTCCGTATGAAATACAGGAGTTACTAAGGGGTGCAAAGAAGGACTGCTAGATTTGGCTCTGGAAAACATAATCAGTAACAGATATGATAAAAGAGGTGGAATGGGATTGATGGGAAGACAGGAGGTGGGTGAAGAGGGTCATGGGAGTGTACAAGGCATAATACTGGTATGAAGCATGGAAAGATATTATTGTAAGACCACCATTATTGTATGACCACAAGCTGGCACTTGATTTCAGGCACAAGGATGTAGGAAGATTCTCTTTTTTTTTAGATAAGGCGGTCAGGGTTCGGAATAAGTTACCAAGAGAAATGATTAATAATTTACCAAAACCGGTGAAACAATTTGAAGTTGAAATTTGTAGAGGACAAACTAGGTGGATGGAGGAAAGGGGGCATCCACAAATTACGTGAGGTGTTTTTCAGGATTTCTGGACCCCCCCTCCCCCCTGGTGAGATTTCGTGAGATCTGGCCGGCCCCCCCCCCCCTATGGTGAGATCTGGTCCGTGAGAAGCCCCCCCCCCCCTAGAAATTGCCCTGGAAACTTTTATAGAGCTTTTTTTTTAGGTCACAGCCTCACTTTTTGACGCCTAAAATCGACTTTGGCACAAATTGTAGACCTTTTTTTTATCTCTACTGTCCAAAAAATTTTCGCAAAAATCTCACGTGAGATTTCCGTAGACCCCCCCCCCCTCCCCCTTGGTGAGATCTGGTGAGATTTCGCCGGACCCCTCCCCCCCCTATTTCACCTCACGTAATTTATGGATGTCCCCAAAGGAGGGAAAATGGGTGTGTAGGGAAATTGCTACCGGGATGTGTGCTCCATCGCAATTAAATTAAATGGACAGCTGCTGTGCCGTGTGTACGCGTATTGAGTCTACACTGTTGAGGCTGGCTGACAGTATAGGGGGACACGATGTCCTCGCCTCGCATTGCAGGGGTCGCCGATTTGAGTCCGGCCTAGGGCAGTTTTAATTAAGTATGCTGTTCATGTTGTGTTGTCTCACATTACATGCGCAAAATCTGATAGAACGATTAGTACCGCACAAAACGAATTGGAGCTGCCTAAATGGTTGTAGAGACTGGATGCCATATTTTATTATTTACTAGCTGCACTCGCGACTTCGTCTACGTGGAATTTGATATTTGTGCTGTAAATTCACAGATAAACTATAAAACAAATATAGGCTGGATAGCAGGGGCGGATCCAGGATTTTGGTTTTTTGGGGGGGGGGGGGCCTTGCCTTCAGTTTTGGGGAAGGGGGCTTGAGTCAGCCATGGGTCTTTATAGCCTCAAATCCGTAGAGCTAAAAAAAAAAAAAAAAGTCTCCAAAATGTGGGGGCTGGATAGGTTAAGGCAGAGGAACAGTCGTGCCTGAATTTTTCGTTTTCTTGGAGCTTCTCTTCTCTTTCTGAATTTATATTGTAAGCAGTGCTTTAATCACCATTTAAAGTACCACTAATTGCAAAAGCTTTTATGTTTATCGGTAACCCACAGGTAACCTAAAATATTGTCCACTTGGCTTCTCTGCAAACAATATTTCAAGTGATGCTGCTTGGCATGTGTATGAACAGACTTCTTTATTCGCATGTTTATATAAACTGTGATGTAAAACCCGGTATAGAATCGCAAAATTTAAAACATCACTCGTTGCACACATTTTGGCTGCCAGAAAGCTGCATGAGTAAACAGCATCATCCCTGATGACCTACTGGACCTATTGAGGCTGTAGCTTTCTCACAGTCGAAATGTCCACCACACTCCAGCGCTGCCTATCAAAATGATTTATACACAGAAAACTTTCGCTCAACCTCAATAACATTTTGTGTGAAAATGGCCTGAATCAGTCCAGTGGTTTATCAGTGATGGTGTGGTTTACACATGTCTGGGATTTTATATGTAAAGATTGTTGTTATTATTAAAAATAAATGGAGATGACTACCAAGATTAAAATTTTCTATGATGGACTAACTTGCATCAAAACACAGCCACCAACAATTTAGTTGTAGTGCAAAATATGTTCCATTTGAAATTTACCTTTTCATCTACCCTCACATCCCACAAACATGTCAAAAGCTATACACAATTACACTATTAATAAGGAAGAGATTGATGAACAATAATTAATGAAATGGAAGCAAAAGTGAAAGCAACATGATATGATAAGGGAGCTGGATTTGGAGTCATTGGAGGACAGGAGGAGGGTGAAGAGAGTGCTGGGAATGTGCAGGGCATATGTTGGTGATGGGGCTTGGAGGGATATTGATCAAAGAATGGAAGGGGAAAAGTGACCATGACCACAAGCTGGCGCTCAATTTCATGTATAAGGAAATGGGAAATTTTTCATTTGTTCGTAAGGTTGTCAGGGATTGGAACAAATTACCAAGTGTAGTGATGAATAATTTACCACAAACACTTAAGGAATTTAAAATTTGTAAATCAGAATTGGAAATGGTGAGGAATTTAAAATTCCAATTACAAAAGAAAATTAAAAAAAATATGTTTATAAAAAGGGATGAATGGATGACTTGGGGAATTGCCACCAGAGTGTTAGCTAAATAGCAATTAAACTAATAAAAACGAACAACATTCCTTCACTCTGTTTGAAATTTAGTTGTTTGAAATCCCCTCTCGATAAGATATCATCATCTTCACCCTTTTTTATCAGGAAAATGCATTTAACATTCAACAATCCACTAAATAAGCTCTTACTGGATAGACAACTATAATGATTTTAATGGCCACGAATTGCAAACCATGTACTGGGAAACGTGTCACTGTATGATTTTTTGAGTTGTCCACTATCAATTTTGTGTAACTTTTTTTTTTCTAATAGAGAATCTTCTAGTAAACATTATATAAAATATGAAAACTGGTATGGATTGTGGTGAAAATAATGGTAAGCACTTCTTCCTAACTTTATAGTGGGGATCCAAGATGATTAATGCAGATTTGATGGCGACATATTGTTTAACCTCAAAAAGCCTTTCTTCTCTGGAATCACCCCTACCTTGAACGTCACTAGAGTCCTACTAAATGCAGGCAAGTCCCATACTTGCAAGTATAGTGCAGACCTTCTCTATGACTTCATAACATCAGATTGAGGGGGGATATCAGTGAAATACACCACTTCTAGGATTATTTAAATTTAACGAAGATTGGAGTGTGAGGTAGTATGCCACATAACAAAACCAGAGCAAACCAAGCAAACTTTTCATAGTGGCCAAATAGTCTCATCAATATACAGCGTCCTTCATTTAGACAGCAAAGCAGCCTTGCATTTTCTCAAATCATTCAGGTGGCTGATGACTTACAACACCCTACACCAAGCTTCCTGCTGCAACGGTTGCAGTGTGGCTGGGAATATATTAATTTCTTAAAGTTATCCAGTATTATAAAATAATGATTTGTACGAAATGTTATTTGCATCAATATACTATGCATAGTTACTTCCATTAATAAACTTTTTTTGCCTGAATGAGAGTTATAAAGGAATTATTTATGTTACGTAGTAAAACGTGTGGAGCAGGAAGACATTTTTCAGCTGCCGGCTATATACACAAAACAATCAATACTCATTGTTCCTAGTGTTGTAAAAAAACAGTTTTTTTCTGACTTGAAAAAAAAAAACATGAAAAAAAACTGTGAAAAAAGTTTTTTTTCTGGGACATGTTTTTTTTAACAAACTACTAAATTTGATATTTTTAAGGCATTTATCATTTAATATGACTGTTTTAGAGTTTATACAAAGTACTTATCTTAATTTTTAAATCTACTATATTTCTCTGGTTCAGTAGAAAAAAATAATACAAAAATATTGGCAACATTGACTGAAGTTTTTATTATTTTATTTTATTTATCAATCTTGTTCCATGGATCCCTGCTGAGGAAGTACCTCTGGGATGTGAAACATGTCATTGTTGATACATATACACATAATATGAGTCATATCATAGTAAATATATATATATATATATACATATTTTACAAATACAAGAAATAATAATAAACATACATTTTTGCAACTGAGTTTTGCAAACGTCATAATGAGTACAATTAATTATTTTCTTCAAATTCTTGAATGGAGTAGAAGGAGTTGCCAATAAGATAATCTCTAAGTTTTTGTTTGAATACATCTTTATTATCTGAAAGCTGTTTTATACGATTAGGTAGTTTATTAAACAGATGTATCCCAGAATAATTAACTCCTCTTTGTACTAATGACAGAGATGTTTGTGTTTTATGCAAGTTATTTTTGTTTCTTGTTTTGAAACTGTGTACCTGTGAATTAGGTGTAAACAGGTTAAAATTTTCTATGACAAAGCTCATGAGAGAATATATATACTGAGAATACATTGTAAGAATATTGAGTTTCTTAACGAGTTGTCTGCAAGAAGTTCTTGGTTTTACCCTACACAGAAACCTAATAGCTCTTTTCTGTGCTATGAAAACTTTTTTACTTTGTGAAGAGTTTCCCCAAAAAATTATGCCATATGACATTACTGAATGAAAATATGAGGAGTACACCTGTTTCATTAATTCTAGATCTGCTGTTAGAGAAAGTGTTCGTATTGCGAAGGTGGCACTACTTAACTTTGCCAGTAGTGTAGTGATGTGATCATGCCAACAGAGTTTCTGATCTATTTTGATACCAAGAAATTTTATACTCTCTGTTTCTAAGATTGTGTTGTTTTTATAGTTTATACATATATCTGGCTGTGCATAGTTTTTTGTTTTAAACCTAATATAATGTGTTTTTTCAAAATTTAATTTTAATGAATTTGCCTTAAACCAATTTGCTACTACTCTAAGTACTTCATTTACATTAATTTCTATAGTACTGTTTGGTGTTTTACGCACAGTCAGGTTAGTGTCATCTGCAAATAAAACACTCTTAACTTTGTCGGATAAATTTCCAGGAAGGTCATTGATGTATAACAGAAAGAGGAGGGGACCTAAGACAGAGCCTTGTGGAATTCCATGTTTTATTTTCTCCCAGTCTGATGAAGCATCTTTACTTATTTTAGAATCAAAAATTGAAACTTTTTGCATTCAGCTTTCAATGTATGATTTAAACCATTTACCTGCGGTCCCAAAAATACCATAGTATTCCATTTTTTTTCAAAAGTAATTCATGATTTACACAGTCAAATGCTTTTGCAAGATCACAAAATATTCCTACAGGATTCATTTTATTATTCAGTTCCTCAAATGTGTTATTTAAAAATGAATATATAGCCATTTCTATGGATGATCCTTTTTTGAACCCAAATTGTGAATTAGTTAGGATATTATAGTGTGTAACATGTTTTATTACTCTACTATACATGACTTTTTCAAAAACCTTTGAGAATGTTGAAAGTAATGAAATGGGACGATAGTTGTCTACACATGTTACTTCTCCTTTTTTAAATAATGGTTTTACAACAGCATATTTTAGTCTATCAGGGAAAAACACCTTGTATTAAGGATTCATTACAAATGTGAGCAAGTACATGACTGATACAGTCTGAACATCTTTTCAGTAATTTACTTGAAATATTGTCATAGCTGGAAGAATTTTTAGGTTTTAATTGTTTAATGAGTTTATTTATTTCTGAGACTGTTACTGGTGGCAATTTCATCTCCACAAAGCTATTTGGGAAAGCAGTCTCAAGAAGCCTTAGAGCACTATGTGGGGATTGCTTTTCTATGCCTAATTTATCTACTACTGACGTAAAATGTTTGTTAAATATTTCACAAACTTCCCCTACTTCGCTATACACATGTCCATTTTGTTCTATTTTTATGTCTTTAGAGTGATTTACAGTTTTTCCTGTTTCAGTCTTTATTATATTCCATATTGTTCTCATTTTATTGTCTGAATTTTCTATTTTCGCCGATATGTACTTGTTCTTGGCCTTCCTTATTACATTTCTTAGTATTTTAGAATAAAGTTTATAGTGAACTTTCAGCGCATAGTTATCTGATTCTCTCATTTTCAAATAAAGGTCCCTCTTTGTTTTACTAGAGATTCTAATACCCTTTGTTATCCATCCCATGCCCAGTTCATTGTTTGGAGTGTTGAGAATTTTCCTTTTTTGAAACTACCTTCAAAAAGTGTTAGAAATATATTCAGAAAGGAATCAAATTTCGCATTAACACCCTGCGCATTATATACTTCTAACCAGTTTTCATTGTTTAAGGTATCTATGAAGTGTTTTATATTATTTTCACTAATATTTCTTCTATAAACCCAGCTTTTCTTTATCTGTTTAACAGTGTTCCTGGACTCGATACATAATAGCTGGGCATCATGATCTGAGATACCATTTATTACTGGATGTATGCTGTAATTACTGCACTGAGAAATATCCATAAAAAAATTATCAATTGCAGTCCTGCTATTATTTTGTATTCTCGTAGGAAAATTTACAAGTGCTGTTAAGTTAAAAGACAACATCAAGGCTTCCATATCTAATCTATCATTGCTGTGATTCAGAAAGTCAACATTGAAATCTCCACATAATACTATTTGTTTGCTATTTGTAAAACTTAGTAGCAAAGACTCTAAATGAGATAAAAACAGTCTGAAATTACCTGAGGGGGCCCTGTAAATTGCTATCACTATCAGCTCTTCCTTATCATATTCTAGTTTAGTAACACAACATTCAAAGTGTTGTTCTATACAATACTTACTTACAACTACACTACTGCATTCAATATTATTTTTAACAAAAATGGCAACTCCCCCTTTCTCCATTTTACATCTGCAGAAATGAGAGCTTAATTTATAATTTGGAATGGACAGCTGAGATATTCCTGTATCAGACAAATGATGCTCAGATATACACAAAACGTCTACATTAAAATTTCTGGAATTTTGAATCTCTTCTAGGCTTAAGGTAATGTCATCAGTTTTACTAAATATTCCTCTTATATTTTGGTGGAAAATACTGGTCTGAACACTTTGACGCAATGACTTTGTTTATTTTATTATTACATACTGGTATATCAGTTGGAATTTTTAATTTCAACAAATTATGATCATCAGAGACATTAATTTCCTTAAGACATCTTAATAAATCTATTTTATTTACCCTAAAAAAGGCCGCGACGTAACACCATTTATCACAGGAATACCTCTTTCACTCACCTGGCATCCTCTGACCTCATCAGCAATAAGAAGCGAAAGCTTCCTCTTACCTCTGACATTCAGATGGAGTCCATGGCGAGTATAACTGTCCCTACCAATGCAGGCCACATCAATCAAACCAATGTGTGAATTAGCCGGCTGCCAGAGAACCCTTTCCAAGGATGCATTTGTACGCCTGATGTTATGCCACATCCAGGGTTTATCGTAACGCTCAAGCAAACCAACAAATCTCACACTTGTCTGACGTGTGTTCTTGGAAATGTGGGCAATGTCTCCCTCAATTGAATAATTGAGGTCTTTATCAAGGCTATTTCCTGGTCCCCCAACAATTACAACACAATCCTCATCTGAAAAATCTTTAACTAGGTCTTTCACATTTGCTACCACACTTCCAAGATCTGCATTTGGTTTGAAAATACTGCAGACTTCATAATCTGGCCCCAAGTCAGACTGAACCATCTCACTGATTCCCTCCCGTGACTGCTCCCAAGTAACAGTACCTTCCTGCGTTTACTTTTAGATACACCCTGAAAACTTTTCCCTTTTACTTTGCAAGAACCCAGATCGTTCAGTCCAACCTGACGGTCCTCAGAGTCACCATCTAGATCCTCCAATGGCCGAAACACATTGGATGTCTCCAGCTGGAAACCATCAGACAGACAGCGTCTCCTACCTCTCCTGCCAGAGCTGACTTCCTTCCATTCACTGTTACGCCTATGCCTAAGAACAGAGTTTTCTGCCTTCAGGGCCTTTAAATCCCTCTCTGCAGATGCCAAATCTGACTGGAGTTCAGAATCCGCTGCTCCTGATCACTAATTCTGCAGGAGTGACAGTTCCAGGAAATACTGACACAAGAGTCACTGTTAGATACATCGCTGCACCCCCAGTGAAACCAGCGCCCGCAGTCCCGGCATGTCACTCCTTCTTTTACTATCCTTCAGCAGTTTCCACACTTTGTATCCATTGTGATACTTTCAAAACAACTTAAGAATTTACAAGCAAAGGAACTTTAAAAACTTTTACTTTTTAATAAACTACTTGTGTGTCAAATGCCAAAGAAATGCAAAAGTAGCCTTCTACAAAAACTGTTAAAAACCTATGAATATCACTCGAAACTTTTCCTAAAAGTGAATTACAACACCTGTCAACTACAAGATTTACAATAAAACTGCACAAATGCAAACAAAAGAACTTTTTAAACAATTACTATGAAATTTGATACCCTAGAACTCTGAATCACAACTAACCTCAAATGTAAACAAGTAAAAAAAACTGCGTTTACACTGTACTGATTATGTATTAAATAAAACGGTTCACTATCACTTGAGAACTTGCCAATCTACTTTGAAACAAAACTAATGCTATTAAATCTTACTTACAATGAACTGCTGCTACGCTATAACAATAATATTAATACTAAACGTTTATACCGGATGTAAACAAAGCACGAAACACTGAATTTACAATTGACGGATTTATACTGAATAAAACGTTCCACTAACACTCACACTACTAGAAAATGATATTATTCAACGAATTAACTACCTAACGAAACAAAATTTAACTTTTTAACTACAAAAACACAAATTATTAGCACTCGACACGCACTAAAGCGCGCGGCAGACGAATTCCAAAGATATAGTATTCTTTTATGAACAGGGATATCCCGATACGCTACGTTACACGAGAAGGAATCCCTGTTGTTTGGATTGATACTCACTACTTTAACTAGTGCTGCCAGCCCTACAAATTTATCTGTAGACCTATGGATCTTTTTAAAAAATTAGGAATTTTAAATTTATCAACAGTTTTTTGCCTCTTTTTATTACTTATTGTGCTTTCCTTATATTCGTATATTTGTTAAACTCGCAGCATATAGTGATACTGAGTCAATAAATTGTCAGTTCTTATGAATCATTTCCTTGCAACCGTTGGCATAAACCCACAATTGAAAAGAAATAAAGCTCCTATTTTGTATGATAATACATTTAAACTCAAACTTAAAAGACCGTAATATGGAATTATAGGCGCTGTCTGTATGCACAGTCCGTACGTTTCTCACAATTTAAAATTGCAATCTCAAAATCTTTTGTGTAAAATACAACCAGTAAAAGAAAATGTAACTACTTCTGAACTTATGGATCTACTGGAGACAGAAGAAGAAACAGAAAATTCCGACTCCAACCGAACTAGTGTTGGTAGTACTGATACTAGTGAATGTGGTACTGACCAAGAGGATGGATAAAAAATTATGTTACCTATAAAGATACATTTATGAATCATTATGTAAGACGTTATATGATTCAGTAAGATTTAAACACACATGTAAAATGTAACTTCCGTAAATAAAACTATAATTTATCAAATATATTGTTTTCTGTGAAAAAAAAAAAAAATAGAAAAAAACACAGGTGCTAGGTTTTTTTTTTCATTTTTAAAATCTGAAAAAAAATTTCTTTTTCAATTTACGACACTAATTGTTCCTCAAGACCTTCCTTCAAAAAGCAGAATTGACTGATTTGCAAAATGTTTCTTTTGGTTAAGACTTCATGTGATTTACTACTTTTGTTGATATATCTTACATACAGATACTGCCTAATATGTTTAGTACTTAGATTATTTAATAAACTGGTATCATTTACTGTAAGCCATGCATTGTGATTAAGACCAACTGGGCAGGACACATTGGTCCGGTAGTAGGAAAAGGTTTCAAAATCCTGCCCTTGTTGGAGACACTGATGAGGCAATGTACAAGAGAAATAAAGGAACTGGTTTACAAGACTTTGGTCAGACCATTGCTTGAATAGTAGTGAAGTACAGGACCCAAATTTTAAGTATCAATTACAGGAGTTGGAGATAGTGCAAGAAAGGGCTGCTAGATTTGTTTCTGGAAATTACTGCAGAACACAATCAATAACAGATGCAATATATGAGCTGGAATGGGATTCATTGGAAGGCAGAATGAGGGTGAAGAGGTTCATGGGAGTGTACAAGGTGTATATCGGTGGTGATGAGGCATGGAAAGATATTGGTGTAAAAATTAAAAGTAATGCATGAAAGGGAAAAGATGATCATGACCACAAGCTGGTACTCAATTTCAGCCACAATGATGTGGGAAGATTCTCTTTCGTAGGTAAATGGGGCAGGGATTGGAATAAGTTATCAGGAGAATTGAGCAATAATTTATCAAAAATGGTGAAACAATTTAAAGTTGAAGTTTATAGAGTGCAAATGTAGGTGGGTATGGGAAACATTACAAAAAGGTGCATATGGAAATTGTCACTGGAGTGTGCACTCCACTGCAATTTAATTAAATAAAGACTGAATATTTGATCATTTACTTAACCAGTAAACCGATTCAGAAAAAGAATATGTAAAAGCACAAAGTTACTTCAGTAAGAGATTAATTCATACCTACAAAAAGTGTACTTAACACGAGCTATATATTTTCAAATTAATTTCATTTCAGTAAATAAAATACTGGTAACTGTTGATTTTGACTATTAAAGTTAATTTAATAATTTATTAAATAGATATTTACTATTTAATTTGACAACATTGTAGGATCCTATGCTGGATCTCCCATGGGTATTGACAGCATCCCACAAACATCCTACAGGATTGCAATCCTTAGTTGTAACTGGCGGTTTACTAAACTATAAAGCCAGGAGTAAGGCTTTTGCTTCATAGGTAAATGTATTTGATGATGATGTTCACTAACAATCACAAACATACGGGCAGAACCTGCCGTCATCACTGCAGCCAAGAGAGTCCCACAACATTCTCCACTTGACCCTGTATATTCTGAGGACTATCATCAGCTGCACACTAAGTACTTTCAAATTTCACAGGAGAGCAATAAGAATAATGATGAATCACATAACATGGGAATCTAATACACCCTTATTTAAATATATTAATATTGTCCCACTACCATCTATTTACATCTTTTAGAAATAACGTCATAGGTAAAGATGCATTTAAAAAAAACTTTTTTTAATTTTTGGGTACTTATGGTTTTACACCTTTTCAATGTCGAGGTCATTAGGGGGCGTGCACAAACTTACGTCCAGGGGGGGGGAGGGGTTGACTGGAAGGTTACGCTGAGCTACGTGGGGGGAGGGGGGGTTTCCGAGTCAGGCTACGTTGCTTTCCTTTCATAACATTTTTCACAGTTAAAACGAGGAACAAAACACACAACAGCGTGTGAATATTTATTTTCTTGAGTTAATTATCTCTGTATGTAATTTACAATAGTCTGACAGGAGAAAACAGTACAAAAAATGTATTCTGGTACCCAAAAGGGAAAAAAGCTACGTGCTACGTGGGGGGGGGGGGGGGGGGAATGCAAAAGCCACGTAGGGCTATGTGGGGGGGTTCACAGGAGGTCAAAAAGGAGCTACGTGGTTTGTGCACGCTCCCTTAGATGCGGGATGGGAATGGGGACAGGATTTTTTTTTTTTTTTTTTTTAACTGCTTTACGTCTCTTTTTAACATCGAGGTCTTTTAGAGACGGGAAAGGATGGGGGGCAAGGAATGGGAAGGAATTCGGCCATGGCCTTTTGAAGGAAGCATCCCGGCATTTGCCTGGAGTGATTTGGGGAAACCATGGAAAACCCAAATCTGGATGCCCGAACGGGGATTCGAACCGCCGTCCTCCCGAATGCGAGGCGAGAACGCTAACCGTTACACCGCCCCGCTCGGTGGGGACAAGGAACTGGAAGGAATTTGGCCATAGTCTTTTGAAGGAAGCATCCCAGTATTTGCCTGGAGTGATTTGGGGAAACTGTGGAAAACACAAATCTGGCTGCCCGGACGGGGATTCGAACCGGCATCCTGCCGAATGCGAAGCCAGAGTGTCTACCGCTCACCCACCACGCTCTGTAATTAGGAGTTCACAAACATTATAGCAGCACGGTGAATGCAGACACATTGACAGTCCTGTTCAGTGCATCTCTTATCCATTAATCAGCAAACACCACAATCTCCAGTGTATACCTACCATTTCCACTTTCTATTCAGCAACACAGTCCTTCACGGTGTTGTAATCTTTTCCTAACAATGTAATAAAAACACCTATTGATTATTTTGTCCAAATATTGTAGAGCATCAATAATCCAAACTAACTGGGAATGAAGGTGGTTCGGATTATCGATTTGTTCAAATTTTTTATTTGTGTTATTTTGGTTTGTATTGTTTTCATTTATCCTTTAAAATTAAATTAAGAAGACAAAGGTAGAATGAAAAATAGCCTTCAGTCACTTGAATGGAAATTTTATTGTTGTACACAACGCATTTCAGACCCTGTGGATCCATCTTCAGGTGCATATTGTATTTGCATTGATTTTAAAGTTGATTCGTGCCTAGCATAGTTTATTCCTGTGCTCAAAAACGATTTGATGTAAGTGTCGTTTTTCAGCACTGGTCTTTGGTGTCAACTGAATAGATTTCACACAGGACAAGCAGTGTGCAATGCAACCGCACATAAGTGGGGTTTCCGTGAAGACGCGTTGTGTGACTGTGGTGGTATACAAACTGCTGACCACATTGTAATGGACTGTCCAGCAAGAAGATTACCTGGAGGCCTGACCACACTACATCAAGCTGGACCAGCTGCCAGGAGATGGCTTCAATCCCTAGATACAGTTACCTGATTAACGTGTGATTTGTTGTACTTGGCATACCATAATAATAATAATTCTATTCTGCCATAGACCATCATGTAAGAGGTAACAGTTGTGTCTGGCTGTTGCCTTCATGCAGTGTGCCAAGTCACGCTGCACACAGCCTAATCTCTTGTGGTTATTGTTAGCTATTCGGGTAGATAAAGTATTCTGTGGTATTTATATGGACGGGGCAGATAAAATACACCCAACACTCACTAAAGCTGAAGGGAGGAGGGCAGAAGGAACACGAAACAAGTAAACCACAATTATCCTCCAGAACTAGTCCAAAAACAGCTATCAAGAGTCAAGAACTGTCCCCCACACTGACACAAACAACCTAAAACCAACCAGAACCCTGTTTTTCTTACCCAGTTTTTTAATGGCCTGCAATCGCTAAACCATATTCTTCATTTGGGCTATGACTTTCTCAGATCCTTTCCCGAAATACGCCACATTCTTCCCACCATAATCTGTGTCACCTTCAGCAGACCGCCTAATCTAAAAAATATACTTGTACGTAAATATCAACCCTCTGATGCTCCTAAACCACCATTTGGATCCTTCCCTTGTAAGAGACCCCGTGGCAAAACATGCACTTTGCGTCTACCTACCTAGTGCAACCCTACTACTGGTGAAACCTACCCCATAATAGGTCATGCCACTTGTACAACCACCCATCTCATTTACCAGCTCACCTGCCTCCACTGCCCAAGTTCCTACATTGGCCTGACCTCAAACTCATTATCCATCAGAATGAATGGTCACAGACAGACAGTTTATTCCCAAAACCTGGACCTCCCTGTTGCTCACCATGCCAGTACTCGCAACACTCGCGACCTTCATAACTGCTTCACAGTCGGAGCCATTAGAGTACTTCCAAACGCCACCTCCCAATCTGAACTCCGCAGGTGGGAATTGGCATATCAACATATCCTGCAGACTGAACACCCCCAAGGCCTTAATTTCCAATATCATCTTCCATCCTCACTGGCCAGCACAATAGATTCATATATATTTATAGACCTTATTTCAATTTTTTTAAATCGATTTTTTAATATTTTTTATTTATTTATTATACTTTTTATTATTTTTAATGATTATTACTATTTTTTCCAATTTTAATCTTCTTGTGATTTATACTTTCAGTTATATTATCATTGCTCCCCCCACCATCTCCAATGGGCATTTTCATTCTATGAGTGGCTGCGTCGAACGCAGTGCTTGCCTTGTGCTAGCTCAGCCATATACTTTTGTTAACTTGAAAAAGTGTTTTAACCTGAAATATTGTATTTTTCTGTGTTTGTGTGTTGTTTTGTGTTGCTACTGCCCTCCTCCCTTCATTTTTGGTGAGTGTCCTTTCCATATGAATATTGCCTCGTGGCAGTTCTTTCCTTCCATTGTTACCGATATTCTGTGGTATGTTAGATAAATTACTCAGTCTGTGTAACTTAGAAGATTTGTTTGTCATTCTTTGTAGTAATGCCTCATGGCGAACTTATTTGGTGATACCGGGTTGGATCATTATTTATCATAGAGTCGGTCAGTGCATCAATTCTGTAAAACCGTGTTTCAGTTACATCCGTATGAGGAAACTGTTTAGTCATTTAATATTCTACAGTCGGTAGCACTGCAGCCAAGCATTGCATGCGTGGTATTTCCTTCCAGCATAACTGCAGTCAGTAACTGTGGATAAATGTATGGTTAGGGTTTTTTTTTAATAATTAAAGTACTTGCTTAATTTATCCAGTGTATTGTAAAGTCACTGCAGTAGTTAAGTTTAGATCCTGGATTATTTCAGATTGTAATTGTGGAAGAACTTTGGTGATATGTCAGTAAGATATAATACAATATCACTATTTAGAGAAGTCATGCGACTCTTGCTAACCAAAGAGTCCCCCTGGTGTCAGTTATATTATCCTGGTAATTATCATCTTGGAGCCCGTCTATACCTAACTTGTTATAACTCGGAGAATTGCTTAAAACCTAATAACTAGGATTCAGATCTTTAGGACAGATTTTTTCCCTACCTTTTTTTGAGCTCTAATGCTGAATAAAATACAATCAGAAACGTTCAGTCAGTGTGTAATGTATTTTATACAGCATATAAATGAATATTCAGGCTATTTTCCTAGTTTTGGTCTTATTATGATAAAATTTATGGTAATATTTGAGGAAAATCTGGTAATTTTTAATAACACTGGGAATTCAATAGAAGTTATAGATGAGAACAAAATAAGGTAATTATTCGAAGAACTGTACTCCTATTATACATTGGAGGAAATTAAACTAATTGTCACTGAATTGGTTACAATTCACCAGTCAAGAATTAAAGTTATTCATTATTGTCACTCTCTAAATGTTAATGTTCTGCCTGCTTTTTAATTTCAACAATGCAGCAGCAGCATGCCTATGTCAATCCAAGTCAATCAATGTCTTACTGAGGCCATTACTTTTGAAAGCAATTCCACAGTCAGTGAGCACCACCATGTTGAAATTTTATTTCTGTAAGTGTGACTGTACACAGTTACCTAAAGGAATTTGGAGAGCAGTATTTTAGCACAGACGGAAGAGTTATTTTCTGTAAATTATGAGAAATTAGGTGACATCAACAAAACAATTTAATATTTAATTTCCCACTGGTGCAGTTGTCACAATTACTTTATCTGCAAAAATAAATGCTGTTTGTGACACACAAAAATACTTATTATATAGTAAGAAAATCATACTAAACATGCAAAAAAAACTCAAATTATAGAATGTGTACTCAAAAGAAAGTTACGTTTTAATGAATACGTAAATGTGGATCTATTTACTTACAAATGGCGAAGGTTGACAAAACAAACGTTTTGTAAGAGTCCTATCTGACTGACAGGGTAGCTGAGGGGTATATTTGGGTTCATTGTGGACTTTAACTGTGGTGGGACTCTAGATGAGAGTAACTAACTTCATTGCATTCTTGCAGCTGCAGAAGTCTCTTCTATCTAGATGGTCTTGAGCTCTTGCGTCTTGTGGGCTAATTAATAAGATGTATTACATCAGGAATAATATGACACCAGCCGATTATTAGGTCTGGCAACCAGGATAGAGAAACGCTGCTACGTGTTAGATGAACAGCTGAGATTCTATCCTATTATGAATGATAACAGTCATCTAATGGTTATGAGGTCCAATTTAAAGTCATTGAACACCGTGATAATATGACTGCGAGGATTCTCCCGACAGCGCCTATCTGAGATGATAACTGCATATGACTGAGTAATAGCTCATAGACTAATGGATTGCTGTACGATTGGATGGCAAGCTAAGTGGCTGATGGTATGCCGCCCCATGATCTTGCAGGGCCTACATGGTGAACAGACTTGAGCGAAGAGAGTCGGTTTTACTATCAGAAACCCATACTAGCTGATGGAAGCTACCCACGGAAAATGAGCCAGCTACTCATCGACGACTGCCCGCAGAGTCCCTAATAATGCATTGTTACCTCGAAGGTGAACTTTATTGACGTCAGAGAGTCAGTTCCCACTAGTAATATCGATCGAGTCAGCGTCTCAGCACATTCCTAATAAAAAACACCACGCTCAGCTCAGCGCGTGCGAAGACTGGCCGCTCGCTACTGAAATGAATAAAATATTCTAATTTCCTTTTAATAAATCTATATGTCCATTACGATCCTGACAGTTTGTTCACACGAGTCAAATGCCAACTGCAAGGGTACAGGCTAACAGCGCAATACATCCGACAGAGACCGAGTGGGGCAGCGAGTCACGCAGACTGACACACGTTTTGGCTGTATTTTGCTGATTGCGGATCCGCTTAATCTGGTGCGGGATCCACCTGACTGTCTAATGATGTGGGATTGCGGGAACCCACTTTGTTACATTGCAATCCCTAATCACAATGCCTTTTCAGTTACAATGTATATGGCCACTCTAATAGAAAAATAATTTTTTTCAATAATTCAGCAATAATGCAACCACCATGATCAATACCATCGCAAAGTTGTTTTAACTGTTTCATGTAACAGAATTATCATCAACAAATCAATAGTTCCTAACATTTTTTTCAGCATACATGTTTGTTCACTAAAATAGCAAACATAAGTATTTCATACTAAAAATTCCTACCCTTTACCAAATTACCTAGCACGGAAGTATAAGAATCAAATTTGTAAGGTTGGGGATGGTAAGAATTTTATTTCTAAAGCACCACAGATAGATTACATCACAGAATATTTACCATTACATGAGAATACTATGCACTGGCCGCTTGTGCATTAATCTCTGGAATGAAATACTTCCTAAGTATAGACGCTTCATTTGCCATTTCTTCTTCACTTCTCCAATCACCGGGAGTCTTGTCGTGTCGTTCCAGTTCCACATAAATGTCATCATTGCGTTTAAAATCATCTGGCCTTCTTGGAACTATATGGACGTGGACATGCTGCAATCAAACACATCCGATTTCAGAAGAGAAAAAAAAACTGAACATTGTGCTACATCAACTGTATCTACAGCTCAAAAATGATTATTTTAATCTATAATTTTTCCTTTCTACTTTACCCACAAATTACTAGTCTGCATGTCTTTAAATGTTATGTATCTTCCTTGAACTCATTCTACCTATCAAGCATATCCAATATCCTGCAGCATTATGTTTCAAGAGCTAGTATGTTTCATCTATCTGTATGTTTATGATTCGTCTGTATATCTAAGATTCATCTCACAATTTACCACAACATTTGGCTTTAGAAAATTCTAGAATGGGCTGGGTCAACAGCTGATTCTAAAGCTTTCCTCTTTTTGAACTCACTAAAGAAAAGTGTTTCCCTGCGGGAATAGACCGTTGTTCTATAGCAATTTAGCAATAGATAAGCCAAGGCTATAAAGAGCCGACCGGCACAAGCAGTCGAAAATAGTTTTCAAACAGTTTTTCAAGCGGGCGGTCGAGGCTACAAGAACTCGGTGATGGGCAGCGAATTAGAAGGCTTTTTTAGTAGTGGTGAAATGAGGAACTTAGAAAACTTCAAGTAGTTATAAACTTTATATTAGCGTTCAAGACTCTGATGCTATTCCGGCATGCCATAGGATCATCTTTCGAATTTTGGGGGTATTTTCTGAAAGATTGCCAATAAGTGTGTGTGTGAGTAACGTCAACTTGCAATCTGAATTCAAGGAGACGACAGTTTTGATGCCTTACCTTTCTGGTACCTCAATTTGTTCTACGTAAAATACAAGAATATAAACTTTGTTTACGCAAGAACTGTTTTACTCCATACATCTTTATCTCTTGGGGCACTTACGAGGGATTGGCGACCGTATAAAGAACCCATGGAAGCATACTTTAAAGGTACCAACCAACACGATCAAGTTTGGTAAAAAAATTTGAATTCCCACCAAGCAGTGTGTACTCGGAACAGAGTATCTTATATCTTTAAACGAGCAATTCTTGTATATATATATATATATATATTTCAGATCTCGGAAACGGCTGTGACGATTTGGATGAAATTTTATATTTAGATAATGTTTTGACTTTTTAGATTACCTAAATAGTTTTTGTAAAAAGCGAGTTTACAAAATACGTAACAATTTTGTCACTCCGTATATCGAAAACGGTACTAGCGCCATCTCCTAGACAATTGAGGTACCAGAAAGCCTACAAATAGATTTTCTTTGATTTAAAAGAATAATTAAACGAACAGTTCTTGTATACTGGCTGACTCATGGAAATATAACCACTGCAAGTTTAATTGTAAAACATTTAAAAAGGAAGATAATCAAAAATTTATCAATGGTTTTATCAGAGGTTATAACTTTACAGAAACTTCTTTCAAAATAATATTACCGGTACCAGTTATAAAGTAATTATCGTTTACTTTTTGGTCGTATAAAGTGGTTGTTAGTTAATCATTAAATACTACCACCTTAATTATAAAACATCTTTCGATTTCTGTTTAATATACAAGATTTCAAGTAAAGTTTGATAATAAAGGGCATAATTAAATATTAATACATCTACAAATTCCTGAAAAAGCCGCGTGCGAGTGCACATTCTGATAAATAGAATCTTGCCTTTTGAATCGTCTGACCTTATGATTTATTATTATTTTTTTTTTTTTAAATGCTGATCAGAAGTTGTGAGATTACTGCGAGGTATGAGCATAGTTTTATCGTAGTGAATAAATTTAGCACAGATGATGTTCTATTGACGTCACAACCTGACTCTTATAGAACTCGACGAAACATATCGAAAATAAAGAATAAATGTTCCTGGTTTTCGAGATATAGCATGTCAAAAATCAATTATAGGAATAGTTCCTTGTGCTTTTGGCAACCTTTTCTGGTCCAGGCCGTATTTCAACCTAACAACAACCACTAGGAACAAAATAAAACATTGAAAGTACATTTCCACCTAGTGTTGCAAACTGAAAAAAAAAATTTTTTCAGCTTTGTGAAAAAAAAAAAATGAAAAAAACTTAGCACCCGTGTTTTTTTTTCTAATTTTTTTTTTTTTTCTAATTTTTTTTTCAGAAAACAATATATTTGATAAATTATAGTTTTATTTAAGGAACTTCCATTTTACAAGTGTGTTTTAAGTCTTACTGAATCATATGATGTCTCACATAATGATTCATAAGTTTATCTATATAGGTAACATAATTTTATTCATCCTCTATATCAGTACCACATTCACTAGTATCAGCATTACTAACACTAGTTCGATCGGTGTCGGAATTTTCTGTCTCTTCTTCTTTCTCCTCTAGATCCATAACTTCAGAAATAGTTAAATTTTCTTTTACTGGTTGTTCTTGTATTGTACGCAAAAGATTTTGAGATTGCAATTTTAAATTGTGAGCAAAGTACACACTGTGCATAAAGACTGCGCCGATAGTTCTGTATTATGGTCTTTTAAGTTTGAATTAAAATCTATTATCATACGAAATAGGAGCTTTACTTCCTTTCAATCGTTTGTTTACACCAACGGTTGCAAGGAAACGATTCATAATTAGGGACCGTGCACAAACTACGTGGGTCGGTCCAGAGGGAGGAGGGGTTAGCTGGAAGGCTACGCTGGGCTACGTGGGGAGAGGGGGGGGGGTTCCGAGGCAGGCCACGTAACTTTCCTTTCGTAACATTTTTCACAGTTAAAATGAGGAACTGAACTCACAACAGCATGTGAGTATTTATTTCCCTCAGTTAATTATATCCATATGTAATTTACAATAGTTTGACAAGAGAAAACAGTAAAAAATGTCTTCTGGAATCAAAACGGAAGAAAGCTTCGTGCTACGTGAGCGGGGGGGAGGGGGGGGTTGCAAAAGCCACGTAGGGCTTCATGGGGGAAGAGGGAGGGTTCACAGGAGGCCAAAATGGAGCTATGTGGTTTATGCACGCTCCCTTACTGACAATTTAATGAGTCAGTACCGCTATACACTATACTCTGAGAGTTAACAAGTATACGAATATAAAGAAAGCCTGATAAGTAATAAAAAGAGGCAAAGAACCGTGGATAAATTTTAAATTCCTAATTTTTTAAAAATATCTGTAGGTAATTTTGTAGGGCTGGCAGCACTATTTCAAATAGCGAGTATCAATCCAAACAATGGGGAATGGGGATTCCTTCTCGCGCAACCTAGTCTCTTCGGGAAATCCCCGTTCATAAAGAAAATTTCAGTCAATTTTGCCAATATTTTTGTAATTTTTTCCTACTGAACCAGAAAAATATAGTAGATTTTAAACTAAGATAAGTACTTAGAATAACTCTAAAACAGTCATTTTAAACGTTAACTGCCTTACAAATTTGAGATTTATAGTTGTGAAAAAAAACGTGTTCCAGAAAAAAAAACATGTTTTTTTTCCAAAGTTTTTTTTCATGTTTTTTTTCAGAAAAAAAAAAACCGTTTTTTACAACACTATTTCCACCATATAGACATAGTGGTTTTGGTGGATTTTTTATTTGGTCCATGCCGGATCTAGTCCTAACCTATTCACTTTTGAGATATCTCGAGAACTAAGCGAGATATCAGAAAAATAAATTCCTTATTTTCGATTTGTCTCGACGAGGTTCATACGAATTCATCTTCCCCCTTGGCTATGGCGAAATTTATCTTCTGGCCCAGGTCGCATTTCAACCAACCACGATACGATATCTTAAAACTAAGCGAGATATAAAAAAAACATTTTTTACTTTCAATTTTTCTTGTCGAGTTACATACGAATCCATCATCAAGGGTTATCGTAGAATCCCCTGAATTACCACAAATCTCACACCATTAATTAATCCCTGACTGGCATTAAGATTTCTATTTAAAAAAAGAAATTTGTGAGGCGGTCTCGCAGATGCATCTAGCGATTTGGATGAAATTTCATATGTAGATAACGTTTTGTATTCACGTTTTTTTAACACGATTTTTTTTTTTTTTTTTTTTTTTTTTTTTTTAAGGAGCAATTTTTGTGGGACTTGGTTTCTCGAAAATGGCTGTAACCTCATTACGTAGAAGGTTCAGGTACCAGTAAGCCTACTGATGTTAGTTGTTAAGCTTCTCTTTGGTTAACTGTGCACCTCAAAACTCCTAGGATGCCTTCAAGCCTTTTACTTTTATCAGACTTTACTCAAAATCTTGGATATTGAACAGAAATCGAAAGATGGCGAGCGAAGATCGGTCACCCAGGTACTACATGTTAATACGATCAGTCTAGCAAAAAGAGTCAAAATACAGAAAAAATTACACACACACAGAAGGAGTAAAAGAATGAGAGATGATGCTTAAATCTGAACATTTCAAAATGTTATTACTCCAGTATGCCTGTAAAATAAGTCTCAAAATAAGACAGGATAGGGAAAAATAACCCATCACTTACCACAGACGAAGACAGGAGGGCGAGATGAACACACAAAAAAACAACACAACTACATACTATTTCAGTTAATAACCTTAGTCATGTATGAGGTGAGACATATGGTAGGGGGAAAGATCTGACATCTCAACTCACCACATGAATGAAACAAGTGGGAGGGTGGTGTTCGAACCAGTGGTGGGGGGAACAAGTTGACCATCGATAAATGTGTAACAAAATAATCTCTGTGATGATCAGTCACAGTAAAATGAAAGTCGTTTAAAATATATCTATATATAGATTGTTATTAAAAAAAGGACTAAAAAGTGGATACTTTAAATATTTGGATAGGAGAAAAACCACCACTTTCCATAGAGGAAGATTTCAACAGCATCGAGACACAGGAAAAAACACACAAAGAGCATGAAATTTTCAGGCTTATTGCCCTCCTTCAGTGGTTACTAGCTTCCATCATGCAGCCACCTGATACTATTGCTGAAGAAGGGCAGAAAGCCTGAAAATGTCATGCATTTGTGTGAACCTGTTTTTTTTTGGGTTTTTTTCCCATGTCTCAACGCTGCAGGAATCTTCCTCTATGGTAAGTTGTAGTTTTTCTCCTATCCAAATAATTTGATCTGTAACAATGGAAAGAAAGTAATGCCATGAGGCAATATTCATATGGAGAGGATAGATAAAATACACCCAACACTCACCAAAGTTGAAGGGAAGAGGGCAGCAGAAACTTAAAACAACACACAAACACAGAAAATACAATATTTTGCTGAAGATTTCATCAGTAGAAGGGCTGAACTGTTGTAAATAAATAAAACTGGAAAGATATATAAAATATGTTAAAAAACATATGACAAAACTGACAGCAAAACAGTAAGTGACAGGTTTAACCCTTTCATACCGGCTATTGGAAATAAAGGGAAAATTATAATTTCAATTATATATTTGTATAAAGGTACTTGAAATTAAACACACATATTTTTTTAAATTTTTTTTTTGGAACTCTAAGTGCTAATTAGTAAGCTGGTACTTATAAGTACCGTCAGGGACTTTGTGTATCACAGGATGTACAGAAATAGCAATTGAAATCAATTATGTTCATATTGGTATGAAATATTCGCCTCATGATATTAAAAAACAATTCTTTTTGTTCATTCAGACACAAAAGACATTGCAGTGGAACATTTGGAATGATGTTTTGACTGTATTTTCTTCATTCTACATATTTCACATCTTCATCCGATTTTTACAAATTAGGGACAGCGTATACCTCTGTTTCTCAATCTTACATGTCTCATTGTGGATTCTTCTACCCAGCAAATGACTTTCTTATCCACTCCAATGGTTTTTACCTTATTTACTACCATTTTATGGCTTACTCTGTCAAACGCCTTAGACAGATCTAGTGCTACACTATCAATTTGGCCTCCCTTGTCCATTTCATCTGAAATATCTTGAATATATCCCACCAACTGAGATTCGCATGAATATCCTTGCCTGAAACCATGTTGCCTGCTTGAAAACCACTTACGTTCCTCACATATATTTCTGATGTGGTTGCATATCAATCTTTCCATTAATTTACCTACCACTGATGTCAAACTGATTGGCCTGTAATTCTCAACTCTATTTCTCACCTCTCCCTTATGTACTGGTACTACTATTGCACTTTTCCAGTCCTGTAGTAAGCAGCAAGTGTCTAGACTCAATTTAAATAATATTTCAAGATAAGGTACAATGTCACATCCGGCTATCTTTAAGATATCTGTAGTAATATTATCTTCACCAGCCCCTTTATTTTTTTTCAGCTTTCTTATTTCCTTCATGATTTCCTCAGGATGGATATCAAATTTTTTACTATCGTCATTTCTAATTGTGTTGTTAAGCTCGTTCTCCAAATTAGACCCTCCTGTTTCTGATTCATTGTCCCTAATGCTTTCACTGAACCAGTTACTTAAAATCTCTGCCTTTTTCAAATCGTCAGTAACTTCTTCTCCATCCTTATCTATAAGTGTCTCTACACCCTCCCTTCCCCTCAGTTTCCTGATATAGCCATAGAAATTTCTAGACGCATCAGTCAATGGTCCTCCTGCACTGACAATACTCTTCATAAACCCATCTTTAGCCATTTTCTTTGCTGTTATTAAGTCCTTGTTCAGTTGTTTTAAATATTCCCTACTACCCTGCTGTCTCTTAACTCTGTTATGTTCTTTCCTTACCAACCTCTTTAACCTCCTCACTTCCCTATTATAGTACATAGGTTCTCTACTTCTGTTTATTTTCTGCTTTGGAATAAATTTTTCTTCCCCCTTTCTTATTATCTCCTTGAACTCTTCCCACCTTGACTCTACTGTACCTGAGCCTTCCTTCCTTCCTTCCATTTCCTTTGGACATATATGGTGGTAAATACAGTGGTACTTATAAGTACCGTCAGGGAGGAAAGGGTTAAAGTAGGTTGAGTCTAGTGTCTGGGATGTGTTGAAAGACAAGTTCTCATTTACGGAGGTCTGAAGAGGTGGCGTCCAGGAAAACACTGGCAGCTCTAACCTTGAAACAGGTGTCAAGATTGCTGGAATCATGTGAGCTGGTATCAAATGCCACTGGATGGTATAAGGACATTCATGTCAGAGAAGGACTGTACAAATTCACGTCCATGGCAAAGGATCTGGTTAATGGATTCCAGGCCGGGAAAAAAATTTGTCCACAGTCAGCTTTAGGAGGTGCAGCATATGTCATGCCTCCTCCATGACTAAGGTCACTAACCAGTAAGGTGGCCACTAGGGAACAACAATGAGACTAAGGAAAAAGGAAGCCGCTCCTAGGTGACATAAATAATAAAGGAAAGGGAAATTAACCTACCAAATACTGAAGTTGACGGCTACCATGAGAGAACACACGTAAGGTGTACACCAAATACAATATTTTGGTATTAATCTTCTTCATGTAATAGAGAAGGAAAAATGACTCATCACTCACCAAAGTTGAAGGCTGCGACAAAAGAATGACTCGTCTTCTGCAGCATGAATAAGGTGTAAAACTGAAATATTTTGTATTCTTGTGTTCATCGTATATGTTTTTCTTTCATTGCAGCCTTCAACTTTGGTGAGTAAGGAGTCATCTTCCCTTTCCTTGTAATTTATATTGCCTAAAGCCATTTCCTTTTTCCTTAGTTTCATGTAATAAAGAATGAGCCATTTGTTTCTGGAAATGAATGCACACAGAATGTCCCCCCAAGAGTGGTGAATTCGTGGGAGAAATGGTGGGGGAACTGCTAAGGAGTGATCTATCGATATAGCGGCAATGTCTGAACTAATATATTGCAGGTGATGGTAAAATGAATATATATAACAAAGGGTACCCAGTACTGACATGAAAAATTATTACGAATAAAAATATGTAGGTAGGAAAAAAATTAAATTAAAAAGTGATGGGTTAAGTGGCAGGATTTTATCGGTGGTCGGGGGGGTGGGGGCTGGAATCCAGGATATTCTGGTATGCTGGTTCCCATCTCCAGAGTTCTCATGCAGTGGTGCTATCAGGAAAAACTCTGATTTATCTCACAGTAAAGGAGCTGTAGGGGTTGTTGGAATGATGGCTATTGACATGTCCTGTTATTGGAAGGTACAAGTTGCAGGTATGGACTGCTTGTCTGTGGCCATTTATTCTGACTGAGAGTTGCTGTGTGGTGAGGCGTATGACATGTGGCATGTCCAATGATGCAGAAAGTTTCCCGTGTGGTAGGATTGGAATATGGAGTGGTGTTTTTATTATTATTATTACTTAAGATTACTAACTGAAATATTGTGGCTTTTGTTTGTGTGTGTGCGTGTGTGTGTGTGTTTTTTTTTTGTGTGTGTTCTCTACGTGTTCATGTCAATCTCATCCTTCATCTATGGTAAGTGAGGGGTTATTTTCCCTATCCTATCCTATTTTCAGTGTCTAATGGCAGTTTGTTTGTCTCCATTATCCATGTAAAATACGTGTGGAATGATAAAGAGTAGGAAGTTAGTCATGAAACTAAGCTGAAAGGTAATACTATGGACACTGAAGAGAAGGCCTTACCTGAATTGTTTGGCCAGCGTCCGCTCCATCCTGAATGGTGATGGTTGAGGAGCTCGCCCTGTACTCTGCCTCCGCAGCTTTCTGTACTCTCTGCACAGTTTGGAATAAATCTGATACTTCAGAAGGCGTCAAATCCTGCAACCTTCTTGCTGCTCGAATTGGAGCTACTAGCACATCTGAGTCATGTGTTAAGTTATTACATACAAAGATGCTAATTCTAGTCCACCAATGAAAAATGTCTGCACTGCTGAAAACAAAAATGGCTGGGATAACATATCCAACCAATACTGTTTGTTTTATAAAAGAAAGTAACTGACTACGCTAAACCATCATTTCTGGATATAAAAATGATACTGTAGTCTTCATTTTTATGATCTTTTAAAATAACTAGCCATTTTTTCACATACATCAGTTAAATGTTTTTATATTATTTCTTTTTTTTTTGCTTATGGCTTAATGCCTTGTCGACATAGAGATCATTAGAGGCAGAAGAAGGACAGGGGGGAACGAATGGAAAGGAATTCAGCCATGGCCTTTTCAAGAAATAATACCGGCATTCGCCTGGAGTGATTTGAAAAAACCATGGAAAAGTCAAATCTGGGTTCAAACCCATGTCCTCCCAAATGTGAGGCCAGAGCATTACCGCTCATCAATCTCAACCCGTATATAAGAAAATAAATTTTCTAAACAGAGAAGGATAGGTGAAGTAAATAATTTGTCTATCACAACAAGCAACAGGGCTGTAATGATAAGAGGTATGTTTACTTTCTCTTCCCTTCCTTGTTTTGATTTTGTCTTGAAGAATTTTTCTTCCCACTATTGTCCTCAAGTTTACAATACGGATGCCCATGTAGGAATATTCGAAACACATGATACAGGTGACAAGGTTGTACATGTATTCATTCTATTCATAGATTACCCAAATTTGCAAACAAATCAATCTTGGAATTGAGAGGGCAGAATACTGATGAAAATTAATGTATCTCTTATTTTTCTATGGAAAAGCATTGCTAACAAGAATATCTCCATTACAAGAAATGTGTAATGTTGTGCCCCAGTTCTTGTCAGATTTTAGTACCTTTTTAGAACATTTTAGAAAGTGCTCAGTCATCACATTCCTGGCTTTCGCACAGGAGTCAGGTTGGTTGCTGTTTCTTTGCTTGATACCTGCAGTAAATTGCACCAACACAACATTCTGGAGCGATATGCAGGAAAGAACAGATTATAGACATGATTTCACAGTTTCTTTCAAGTTTTTTTAGATCATGGCAGAAGAAATAGTCCCAAAAAAATTGGCACATACAAATGAAACTCCAAAACATAAGCAGATCAACACAGAAAAAGGATACGGCCTGGCAGCACGCACCTCTTGTTGGTGAAGGCGATGGTGTGTTTTGTTTTATAGAATACGGCATTTGCACTGACAGATGTCTGACCAAACTGGTAGACATCTCTTTCAGCATCGTCCAACTTGACGTCTCTGTCCTTCTGCTGTTCTAGGCTCGGGTAGAGATCCAGGCGCCGGTGTTCCCACACTGGCATCGTGGTCCTTATCTCCTGCATGTGGTCCAGCTTAATTTCGGCAACAGCGATGTTGGTCCCTTCGTAGCATTGTGCGATCACCACACCCCAAGGGTCCACAACCTAGTGCAAATTTTTTTATGTAATTAATACAACCAAAAGGTGGAATGTTTAAGTTTGCTTAACCTATACAGGGTGTTCAGGAATGAAAGGATAATCCTGCAACCACAGATAAGTCACATAATGTCCTAAAATTTATTTGAGTAAAAGTCTCTCAATTTTCGAGATATTGGTTTTTTTTTTAAATATTTTTTCAAAACATGTGACTTTTTCAGTTTATTCCATGGAGTTTCTAGAAATTAAAACTTTTCGAACTTTTTTTTTTTAAATTTACTCAATGATGTTTGAGTCATCCATTTAAAATGGTAAAAAAAACAACATAAAAAACCCATGACAAATCTTAAATGGTATAATTATTTTATACTTCCTTTAAAATGATTGTTTATGGTAGTTCAGTCTGAAAAAAAAAGACCTTTGTGCATTCTAAACCTGTAGTAAAAAATAATGATTTAATAATTTATACCATAGCATGTCCCCAGGAAGTCCTTTTCTTGTTGTGCCTTCCCGTCTGTGCTGCGGCCACGACATAGCACTGGTTCTCAATAGCACGAGTCCTTAGGATCGTTTCCCAGTGGGCCGAGCCGGTCTCAAACGTGAACGCTGAAGGGTATGTGAGGATGTCGGCACCCAGCTTCCTCAGGATGAGGCTCAGCTCCGGGAACCTCATGTCGTAGCACTTACCACCCAGTTAAGGACATTAACAAAACATTGAGTGAAAATTCATATCAACATCTACAACCTTGTTTTCACCGGACATTAGCTAAAAGAAAATTAATTCCTGCCATAAAAATTAAAACAAATAAATAAAAGGCAGATTAAAAAGTACCCTTTTGGTACTTTTATGCAACTTTTAGTAATGAAAAAGGAAGAGCTTCAAAAGAAACTCTCTCTTCTACGAACAGCTGAATTAAGGTTAAGAGAATCAGTTTCCATGTTATGACGGTTTAGAATCAAGGTATAATAAAAGTTAGGTGGAAATTGAAGGGTATAAGGATTGAACAAAGAGTGAATAGGGAGGAGGAAATTGCTGTTCCCAACTGAGCTTTATATTTTGAAAAGCAAACCCATGATATGTATCTTAACTTTTGTCAGGAAGTTTACAAAATAACAGGAAAAATACTCACAAACTATTTCACCTCTTCCTCACATTTCTATTGCAGATAATTCCTACAGCTAATGATCCGTTCTTTGAATACTATATGGTTAGGGAGCATTCATAAACTACGTAGATCCATTTTGGCCTCCTGTGAACCACCCCTCTCCCTGCCCCCCATGTAGCCTGATGTGGCTTTTGTCTCTATCCCTCTACCTCCCTCCACCCCCCTCCCCCTCCCCATGTGGAACATAGATTTTCTTCCTATTGAATCCAGAAGACATTTTGTACTGTTTTCTCTTGTCAGACTATTGTAAATTACAAGCAAAATCATTAAATGATAGAAATAAATATTCACATACTGTTGCGTGTGTTATGTACCTCATTTTAACGTGGCCTGGCTCAGAACCACTCACATAGCCCAGCATAGCTTTCTACCCAACCCGTCTCTGCCCCGTAGAGCGAGACATGTAGTTTTTGAAAGCTCACTTATTGGTGCTCATAAGAAAGCATTGAAGTTGTTGGTAAATAAAAATAAATCTGTATAAAACTCACTGTAGAGGGATATGGATGGGATTATCTTGTAGACTACATCAGCACAGAGTACAGGTAAATGCCAGAAAGAGACAGCTTATTAGATACATTTACAGCGTAATAAACATTGTATATAGAAATGCTTATTGAAGGCATAAAATATACAAAATATGTTGAAGGTACAGAATGGTTTCATAGTCATCTATTTATCTAAGAGGGTGGTGAGAGAAAGTACCAAGAAATTAATGAAACTGTGCTGCAATACTTTGGTCTGTCTGTTGCTGGAGCACGGTTGGATCATAAGGAATCCACATTAGCTAAATTTGTATGACGATCTGGTGAATGAGTTTTGATTACTACGCATTCCACGTCTGTCCTTGCTGGACTCACTGTTTAATGTGGAATCAGAACCGTGCAATGCCCATGTGTAGCTTATATGATCAAGCATAACTCTAAACTTGAACTCAGGACCTTGTATACTGAAAGCAAGGGTCCTAACCACTAAGCCACCAGACTGCTCGGACCAACATTATCGGTTTCTCACGTGGGAGTTGGAGGGGTACAAAAAGGACACCTAGATTCTGAAATAAGAAAGCTGATAAATTGTCCACAAATTAGTATCAATTTTTTGTTGAACATGATTCACTTGCGAGCTTACTGGTCACATTTATTTAATTCATGAAGTCAAAAGAATTATCATTATTTCAACATGTGAATGCATTTTATTATTTAGAGAACTTGAGTTACTTTGTTTCCTTGCTGGTGATATGTTAAGTGTGCCACGACTGTTTTAAACTATACATTAACATGAAGTCTTCACGGGTGTACCGCCGGATAGTGTTTTGAAAGCACGATATTTCGACGACTAGCTCCGTCGTCTTCATCAGGTGTCGAGACGTCTGCACAGGTCGGCTGACCGTCAGATACTGAGACAGCCCAGGTGCCGCAACTCCTTATATAGGCCCACAACGAACAACTGTAGCCCCACCCACTCACTGCCAGCCACTAGACGTCGGCCTATATAAGGAGTTGTGGCACCTGGGCTGTCTCAGTATCTGACGGTCAGCCGACCTGTGCAGACGTCTCGACACCTGATGAAGACGACGGAGCTAGTCGTCGAAATATCGTACTTTCAAAACACTATCCGGCGGTACACCCGTGAAGACTTCATTTCAAGCATACGCCGGGAAGGTCTCCGTTCTTATATACATTAACAGTCTTCATAAACAAAGTTGCAGGCAGCAGCAAGTTTTAAGTATTTGTTCATCATTTCTGGCAAATGGTTCAATTGCCTGAATCCTGCACCCACAAAAGAAAATTTTTCCATCCCTTATACCTGAAATTAAGTGCCAGATTATAGTCATTGTCATGTCTTCACTTTCCAGGTACTATTCCTAATTCTCCAACCAATATCCATACAAATCTTATCGCCAATTTGTGCCTCGTATACTCCCAGCAGTCTGTTTACCTGTCTCCTGTCTACCAATGACAGCTACTTTATGATATCTGTTACTAATTGTGTTTTGAATTCATTTTCCCAAACAAAGCTTGCTGCTTTTCTTTGCACCCATAGTGGTATGCAAAATGTGGGTACCATACAACACTGCCATATTCATGCAGTGGTACATATGACAGTATAAATTCTGCAAAATTACTTTTTCGGTTTCACAAGAATTTATTCTTATTTTTGATGTTTAGAAGTCAGAGAAAAAAAAGAAAGGTGGAATGCTAATAAACATAAAAAATTAAAACTGCAGCTTTGAAAATATTATTGTGATCACACATTATTTCAATAATAATAATAATAAAAGAAATTTGGATAAAGCAGCGGAATTGACGAGTTCTTGAAGTGAAGGATATCCATAATAGTAAGCACTTTAATCCAGAGCTTTAAGTCCTCCTCCCCTCCCCCACTGTCCAGGATGAATGAAGTTTCTAGAAGTGATAAAAGGTGAGTGTAAGGTGTCTTTAGATTGAATTGCTAACCCTGTCTATTTCTTTATGATTAAGGCTAGCATTTCTTCCCAAATTTTCATTGTGGTCTAGTTAAAGAAAAACATTAGTGGGAGGAAAGGGACTCATACCTGCAATCTCATATAGCAGCAATAATAAAATTACAACAAGAAGGGAAGGAGATCTGATAAAATATGTTACAGAAGTGAAGAGATCGCATGGAAGACAAAGATTCAGGTGGTTTGATACAATCAAGGAATACATGAGAGAGGCAGACATTCCACAGGACGAGGTGCAGTGGAGAAACAAAATTCTTTGGAGAAAGCTAGGAGGCGAGGCAATGAATTAGATATGATCTATTTTTATTATTATTTATTTATTACTTATTCAGTATACGGGGTTATAAAATAGAGTTATCATGCATGAAAATATTAAGTGTGGTGTAAGTAAGTACTTTTCATATAATTTGCCAATCCGAGCTAACAATTAGCTAACAATGAAATGCTTTTATAGAAGAAAGGTATTTTAAGCTTATTGAATAAAATAAAAAATAATGAGACTCAAATTAATGGGAAGGCACCCATTAGGAGAGTTGTTCACACTGTTAGACTATTAATCACATTTTCTCATTGCTGTCACAAAGTGATATAACAACTTTCCCTTCTGAAGTAGGTACCTTTCCAAAAAACATCTAGCACATGTTGTAGTGTTACTTGGGTTTTATCTGCCAAGTTTTGAGTTATTTTTGGGGTATCTGGTACATGCGTAATGTTTTTATATGTCATTAGGGAAAAATTATCACAACAACAGAGGGCGTCAGTGGAAGAACTGCCACCTGTAGGTATCTCAGCCGACTTGCACTATGTCGAGGAATCTGAAGAACTGTCTAAACAGGATCCTGTGGTTTAGCAGTCACAGAGCGTGTTTGGTTGCTACAGATATTTAACATGGAGTGGACCAAAGTTTTTACTAGAAGTGAACATTGGCTTGCGTGGTAGCTGAATTGATTCGTTTTTATGTTTTGGGAGTAAGTTTTGGTCACTGACCAGGTAGTGAGCCAGAGAAAAGTGAAATGCGACCTAATGTGGCTTTATTTCGTCGTAATGTCTTTCAGAATTCTTGAGGACTCTGAATATTGTCTGAGACCCAGTGTTTACTTCTGTGTCTGAAAATGGTGTCAGCTTGTAGTGGGGAGTAGAGGGCCATTAAACTTCATCAATATTTAAACACAATTCAACAGAGTATTGTTACAGATTTAAATTGTTCGTTTCACTCCAGAAAGAAAACAAAAGGTAAAGTTGTAAGGCTGCACGACGTTTAAGATAAAATATTAAATTGTTTGTCATTGCTCAAGGAAGTAACAAGGGAGGTGAAGATGAGCGGGAGGGTTCAGTAACTTGCATGCAACTATTCAAGGAGACACATTTAGGGCTTTGTTAAATATAAATATTTGTAGAAAAATTTTTCAGGATGTTTATGTAACAGGTAGATATTATTTAGAATCACACAGTTAAGTCAACAACTAATAGAAAATTTTTCAAACATCATGTGCAATATACCTTCTGATTAAGATAAATCGGTAAACCTGCGACAAAAGAATGGAAAATTTTAAATGTAAAAAGTTCACACTATTGTGAAAATTTACTTCGAATATTTCAGTATATTGTATTCTTTCCACTCCTCCCCCATATTTTATTTTTTACTTCTCAGCAAACTGAAGTTACTGGCGTCTTTTTAACTGCTTTACGTCTCTCAACAGCTATGTCTTTAGAGACGGGAAAGGATGGGGGGGGGGGCAAGGAATGAGAAGGAATTTGGCCATGGCCTTTTGAAGGAAGCTTCCCGGCATTTGCCTGGAGTGATTTGGGAAACCATGGAAACCCCAAATCTGGATGCCCGGATGGGGATTCGAACCGCCGTCCTCCCGAATGCGAGGCGAGAACGCTAACTGTTACACTGCCACACTAGGTTACTGGTATCTCTACTGAATGCAGCGGCAGACTGTATAACAATTATGACTCCTTAACAACACCACAAACTGTAAGCAATTTGGTTTAACTTGCTGAAAGAGGTAGTAGAGTTACAGCGTGGGTTATTTGTTTCTGCTATGGTAAGTGATGGCCTTCCTCTCTGTCCTTGCGATTTTATTGTGAAAACTTAATGCCCTGTGAGACATGTGTGAAACAAAATTAACTGGTAGTTCTACAACTACTGGAAAGAACGTATAAAGGATACAACAGCCAGGCCAACTTTTCCAACAGGTGTTTCAACAGGTTCAACGATCTCCTGACCTTTCTCGACATAGCCAGATTCGTGAAGTCTGATGCCTTTTTCTGGAATTTCAACGTCAAACAGGTGTGTTTTTCGGTACACTGCTACTATCTTCCCACTATTGTCAATTATCACATGAGAGTTGCGTACTCTTCTCTCAGATATCTGAAAAATAAAACTGTAAAAATGTTTATGTTGTAGATTATCAAAAATTATTAAACAGTCAGTTGATATACATACCTTTTCGTGTACGCCGCCAAACGACAGCCACAAATTATTACTCCTAGCCAGTTCACAATACTTTTGCATTAATGGCCCATTGAGAGGTTCTGAAAGCTCGAATGTTTCATCTTTACTTTCGCCTATAAAGTCACATGCTTCTGGAAGGAAAACCATCTTGAAAACAAAAACAAAAAAAACAGTACAATTACAGCATGATACTTAAAACAGTTGATTTTCTAAATAATAAAGAAATATATTTTTTTGAGTCTGAAATAGCATTCATGAATAAAAAACAAAAATATCTACAATTTATTTCTAACATCAAACATTCTCAAACTATTTAACTCTGTTTTCTGATAACATCACTGCTAATGAACTGTTAACTTTCCAAAATACTAAAATGTAGAATTTGTCATACACATGGATTTTCTCATCTTTACTAAGCACAAAACTTTATAATACTGTGGGAAAGAAAATCAGTACTTTTTGATTATATTATCATTTTGAATAGCACACTACAAATTAAGGAAAAAGTGTAAGACAATGAGCATAACTAACAAAAAGAATCCAATTGTTCAGAAATACGAGGTAAACAGTTCAGTTATTGATGTGGTCGATTCTATGAAATATTTGGGAGTAACAGTACAAAGGAACATGAAATGGGACTTACATATTAATACGTTGGTAGGTAGAGCTAATTCTAGGCTGCGGTTCCTAGGTCGAATTTTGAAAAATTGTAATGAACAAACAAAGGAGATAGCGTACAAATCTCTTGTACGTCCACATTTGGACTATTGTTGTGCCATTTGGGATCCGTTTCGTAAGGGGCTGATTGAGAGTACAGAGAAAGTACAGAGAAGAGCCGCTCGATTCGTGACCGCTTGCTACAGTCCTTATGAAAGCGTTACGAAACTGATTAGTAAACTAGGCTGGGAGTCTCTGGTAGATAGACGACGCACGTTTCGTATAAACTTATTGGTAAACATGCGTACTCCCACTTTCACTTACGAGTGTAGTGAAATACTTCGTCCACCAACCTATTTGGGTCGGCATGACAGGAAAGATAAAATTAGAGAAATAAGGTGCCGCAGTGATTCTTATATGAATTCCTTTTTTCCTCGTACCATTAGGGATTGGAATGCACAACAAAGAGATTAGGTTTGGTGCTGAGCACCCTCTGCCACCCACAGTTTTGTGATTTGCAGAGTATATATGTAGATGTATATATGTAGATGAAACTAAGGACCAAAAAGAACTTCTCACATGAGCAAAACAGTGATGAATATAACCCAGGGGTCTGCATTGTGGTCGATAAGATTTCTCCAGGGGTCAACTAATATACGGGGGTCGATTCATACTAAGGAGGATCAATTAAATTTATGTTAAATTTTGAAAGATAACTGTATATTTTACGTTTTATGACACATAAAGTTAAAGAATTGTAGGCAAATTTTCATCTAACCATAATTTTATTATTATTTTTTAAGATTATAATAACAGTGGAAAATACCTCCATTTACTGTTAATGTTACAAGTTCTTTTGTTGGGTTGTTATGCAGGTCAACTTATTGTTTAAAATCAGAAATGCCAAAAATGATTTGATGTTTTTATTAAATATTTAATCTGGGGGTTGGTAAGAAGGCAAATATTCTATGAAGGGATTGATGGGATAAAAAGTTTGGGCACCCCTGATGTAACCCAACCATTACAGCTCAACAGGTTAATGCATGATTATACTGTATTATAGTGCTGCAATGGCATACATATGTACTGGTAGAACAGGAAATGAAGAAATTTTGAATATGCAAGCTCTTCCTCAAAAATCTAGGTCTACAGGAGATCTCAATACCACTAGAATTTTTTTTTTTTCTGTAGCTAGAAACATTATTTTCAAGCAGTAATTAGCTTTCAGTGCACCCTGGATGAGCAAAACATCACTATAACTACTATCTGAAGCAGTTATGTTTCACAACTTCAAAGTAGTTTTAGCAGTATCATTGATTGTCAGGGAATAATGCAACCACAATACCACTTCAAAGTAGTAAGTTTTGCAATTGACTAACTCAGTATTATGACATCATTACTTCACACTGTGGAGGGTTGATCTAGTAGTATCACGATCTTCAGTGATACCAAACTTTTTATCTCAGCATGAAATTTCGTGATAGTAGTCACAGAATTCCATAAAAAATTAAAAACAAAACAAAAAAAGGTGAACCAAAATCTGGAAGGCCAGGTTAGGATTTGAATCTGCATCCTCACAAATTCCATGCCTGAGCATTAATGCTCATCTACTGGAGTTGGTGAAATTTCACCTACCCATCTGTATTTTTCCCCTTTATGAATTTTTGGGATTACTAGAGATAGTGATTCCGTAAGGAATTGGTGCCATAATACTGCAGTAGTCAAATGCAAGACACAAAGGGTGATACCTAAAAAATTGAGAATTACAGACACATTTCACTTCTACCAGCATTTTCAAAAATCTTTGAAAAAGCAATGTACAGAAGGGTGTATGCACATCTACAAAAGAATGACCTACTCAGTAAAGTACAGTTTGGTTTTAGACAAGGCGTTTCAACAGATTCAGCAATTTTTGCTTTTGTAAACAACATACTGGAATCAATGCATAAAAAAATTAAATTCCCTAGGTATATTCTGTGATCTTGCTAAAGCTTTTGACTGTGTTGATCATGAGATTTTACTAGGTAAATTAGACCACTATGGAGTTAGTGGTAAGCCAGGACTTTGGTTTAAATCTTACCTGGAAAATAGAAAGCAATGTGTATCACTGAAAGATGCTAATACAGGAAATGTTATAAACTCAGAATGGGGTATAGTTAAATGTGGTGTGCCTCAGGGCTCAATTCTTGGCCCTCTGCTGTTCTTAATCTATATAAATGATCTCCCACATATACTAGGTGATAATGAACACATGGTGCTCTTTGCAGATGATACCAGCATATCGTTGAAAGACCCATCAGCACAAAACCTCGAAAACACAGCAAATGATACTATAAAGAAAATTAACAGGTGGTTTAATGCCAACAAAACTAATACTTAATGTAGAAAAGACACAGTTACTCCAGTTTGTTACAAAAAATAAAACAAAGGACAGCTATAATGTGATATCAGAAGGAAAAGCAATCAATGAAAGTAATTTCACAAAATTCCTGGGTGTATGTATAGATAACAAATTGAACTGGAAACAGCATATTCAACAACTTCTTAAAAAACTGAATTCTGCAACATTTTCACTTAGGGTAATATCTAGAATAGCTAATATAGAAACCAGAAAGTTAGTATATTTTGCATATTTTCATTCCCTGCTCACTTATGACATCTCATTCTGGGGAAACTCGTCACAAGCACAGAGGGTATTTAAATTGCAAAAACGTGCTATAAGAACTATTTTTGGAGCAAGCCCACAGACGTCGTGCAGAAATCTATTTAAAACCTGGGTGTTCTAACAATGCCAGCACAATATGTATACTCTGTACTATCATTTGTAGTGGAAAATCCTGAACACTTCAATCTTAATGCTGACATACATAGCCATAATACTAGGAATAAATATAATATTCACGAGGATTACAAATCACTGTCAATTGTACAGAAAGGGTTAACATTTACTGGAGCTTCCTTATTCAATGTCTTACCAACAGAAATTAAATGTTATCTACAAAAACCCAACTACTTTAAGTCCAAACTGAAAGAGTTTCTGCTTCAGAACCCATTTTACTCTGTGAAAGAATTTTCTTCTTGGAATTTGGTAACTAAGAATGACTGATAAAATAGTATATATGGTGTATGGAAGGGAAAGGTGACAAAGTTGTCCACAATTACTAAAATGATATATGGTTTTTCTTTCTGTTGAATCTTTTGACAAATGAAGTAATTACACTGTTTACAAAATTTCACTCATATATAGTAACGAACATGGGATAGCATGCACTCAAAAACTACTGTAAAAAATTATGATACTAACAGGTCTTTAAGTAGTTGACTGCTTATGAGTTGTGGTAACTGGTTGGTAAGAAAATAACTGGTTGTTAGATGCTGGTAACAAGTTTATACACTGTTCCACATAATAAGTATTAACTAACTCGGGATTGTATTTGTAGATTACAGGAAATATTGGTTATACTAATGGGTCATAACTAACTTCTTGTCAATATATAATATTATCAATTATATAGTAATATTGACATTACTAATAAGTGAATGTACTGTTCCACATCCCCGAGATTATTCTCACATGGGATCAAAGTGAACATATCTATCTATCTATCTAACTAGAAATACTTTCTGAAGCACATTTAATGGTGTCTTGCTATTCCGTGGTATAATACAACCTAATTTCTGTTTGAAAATAATGGGTCCAGGCTGTTTTATAAGGGAATTACTGCTTCAAAATAATATATCTTGCAGTTGACTACAGCAGTATTATGATATCATTATAGAATGCTGTTGCAGCAGTATCGCAATCTCCAGTGGAGCTGAAATTTTAAAAAGGTAGAAATTTAGCCAAGGCATTTTTGCACGTATGATTCCAGCAATCACTTGGAGAGGTTTTGGGAAATCATCAAAAATCAAAAGCAGGATTGGGAATGGAATCTGTATGCCAGGCCTGAGAATTAGCACAAGGCTTGATGTTACAGAGTGATCCAGTATGAAGATAAATGCCAAAAACATTCACGTAGAAAAACAAAGGGTTTGCAAATCTTAAATGTCAGAGAAGGAATTGTTTACTAAAGGTATAAAGTTAGGAATTATTGGAGATCATGATTCCACAAGGAATGGGTGTCATAATACTGCAGTAGTCAAATGCAAGACGTATTATTTTCATGCAAATTATAATAATAATAATTGATAAAATTGCAATGGAGCGCCCGCTCCGGTGGCAATCTCTCTACACACCCCCTTTTTTCCTTTCCTCTTCCAACCAACTTTTGCCCTCTACTAATTTTTACTTTAAATTCCTTCAGTGTTTCCAGTAAATTATTCATTGCTTCTCTTGGCAATTTATTCCAGTCCCTCACACCCTTTTCTACACAAGAAAATTTTTCCACATCCTTATGCCTGAAATCAAATGCCAGCTTGTGGTAATGTTCAACCTTACCATTCCAAGCACCCCTTTAAATTTTCCCACCATTAACTTTCATGCATCATCACCAGTATAGGCTTTGTACACTCCCATGATTCTCTTCCATTGTAATGTAGCCTGGACCATTATTATCAAACAGAAATTAGGGTGTAACACACCCTGGATCCACACTACATGATCAAATGTACTTGGTAAAGTATTTCTAGTGGTGTCTTTTTTTTTTTTTTTTTTTTTTTTTTTTTAAATCTGCTTAACGTCTCTCTAACAGCGAGGTCTTTAGAGATGGAAAAGGATGGGGTGCAAGGAATTCGGCCATGGCCTTTTGAAGGAAGCATCCCGGCATTTGCCTGGAGTGATTTGGGAAACCATGGAAAACCCAAATCTGCATGCCCGGACTGGGATTCGAACCGCCCTCCTCCCGAATGCGAGGCCAGAAAGCTAACCGTTACACGACCACGCTCGGTCCTGGTGGTGTCATTTGTTTGACTACTGCAGTATTATGATTCCAATTACTTGTGGAATCACAGTCTCCAGTAATCCCGAACCCAGATTGGTGGAATACAATGGCAAGATGGCATATAGAGGTTAGGCCTCAATATACTAGAGGTTGTGATTAAGGAAATTTACTGAGGAAATAAGAGTATTAGGACACAAAACTTCTATCAGTTTCTATATGGAGTATAGTGACAAGTTATCAAATACAGAAATAGGATTGGGTGCAAAAGAGGATAGCTAGAATTGTTTGTGAACATTTCCATACAACATGATCAGTGAGATAGGATAATGGATTTGAGGGTTATTGGAAGACAGGAGGCTGGGCAAGTGACTGCTGGGATTGTATACAGAATATGGCTATATTGTAGAATATGACTAGTCTATTTTTAGTTTGGCCGTTCCGGATTGTACTCCAGAGACACTGGAGACTAAAAGCAGCATAAAAGATTTACAAAAACATCATACTAGCGATTCTGTTGGTGATGAAAGAAGAATAAATTAAAAAAATAAAAAGTCATGTGGAAAATGCAGCCTGCACTTCAGTAAAACGTAAACATAGCACACAATATTGCAAATGTTCTATTTTCATGTCCTATCTGTCGCTATTATTGTGGTCCAGGCGGGTCTACTGGAGATCGCGATTCCGCTACAACAACATACAGGAATATCGTTGGAATACTGCTGTAGTCAGTCGCAAGACGTATAATTCTCAAGCAGTAATCCGTTGTAATACAGCCTGGACCATTATTTTCAAGTACAAATTAGGTTGTAATACAGCCTGGACCAGCATGAAACCGTTAAATGTACTTGGGGAAGAATTTATAGCGGAGTCTTGCGTTTGACCACTGCAGTATTATGATGACAACTCGCGGCGGAATCGCGATCTCCAGTAATCCCATCCAGGCTACATTATAACCAAAGCAGAAAAAACATCTCTAATATACACACGATTTTCAGATGTTCTTCTTTCAAGTCACTATTACTCTACACGATTAAATATGTCTAGTGATACAATATCAATAAATACATAATTAATTGCTATATCTTTTACCAAAATAAACTGTAGCAGCTAAAGGAGAATGATATTCCTTTGGTCATGCTCATTTAAATAACGAAGGAGTACAGTATTGTCTCTGGAGTACAATCCGGAATGGTCGGTGTAAAAATAGACTGGACATATTCTGCCAGATAGCCCAGAATACAGTAGTGAACAGGTCTGAACGAATACTGAGAGAAGAATTAAGAGAAGTTGGTGTGGGTGAATAGATGAACTTGGACATAAATTTCCCACTTGGTTTCATGGCAAGTAAATGGGAAAATTTTTTGGTTCTTGGTTCATTAAACTAACATCACTGCTTTATTTCTAATAGGTAATAACATGGTAGTTTTAAAAGATGTACTGTTCTACACTTTAAATTACTTTAAAAAAAACACTACACACAAAGTGCATTGCAAAACTGAACGGGTGCTACATCGATATGACACCTGGACCATGAACAATCTAATTACTAGTGACAATAATAACTCAGTGTTATTAATGTCTTAGTATCTATAAGGCAGAGCGCAATATGGTGGCACACTCTGATCTTAGATCAAACTACGGAACCAGAAAGAAAGTAGTGCTAATGGTTTTGTGTATGCCTATATCAATACTATCAAATTATCATTTGTAGGTAAGTATGCTACACACTGGAATAAATTATCCAGTCGCCACACACACTGAAAGAATTTAAAGTAAAACTGTGGAGAGAAACTACCACTGGCAGATATTCCATAAAAAATAATGAATAATGAGTTATACTGTTATTCTGACTCAGTCCACAACACAATGTTCACTTTTAACACATGGAATTTAAAGAACATACATTTGGGTGTTTTCTGCTGTGATCACATTAATAATCTGTACCAAATTAATTACAGTGCACAATCCTCACTTCTATGTATAATTATATGGGCACACCACAGGGATTACTGTTATGCAACTCAGACTTCTAGGAATGGACTGCATTTGTGAAAATGACTAACCAAACTTACAAGAGGTGTTAAATAATGTTATACAGGGTGCCACTTAATACTGTTTACAAGGCGATAGCCTGTTATAAGTTTACTGTATTATAAGATAGGAAACAGGTTCAATTCTTGGTCGAGATACTGCTATAACAACTTTATTGCCCGTCCAGGGATCACATCAACCAAACTTGTTGTTTTATTTAGGTTGAAACGCAGGCTGAACCAGAAGAAAATTTCATAAAAGTGATAGGATAATTCTTAGCTAAGTGTGGCTGAAAGAATTGTAGTGGTATCGTGATCTAGAATTAAACCAGGAAACCAAATGTTCCAAGAATTTACCTGTACATTTTTTTCTTTTGCTGATTCGATTAAACTTTTGCAAGTGTCAAAATTTTTTCCTTGTCGTTTACTGCTGTCATCTGACAAACAGCAATCATTCTATTTTCCTTTGCAGGCATCGCTGCGATATTCCTTCGCGATAATGTTTTTGTTACACTGAAAACAGACGGTAATCTCTTCGCGAATAAAATTGTGAAAAAACGGCATTTGCTTCGGATTTTTTCTAAGTCTTCAAAAAGATTGTTCACATCGTGATAAAACAGCAAACCACATTCTACCTAATTTTAAGTATGTCCCTACCGAAGCAATTGTACGGCAATTTTACATCAACCTCAAACCCATCACCTTAATCCTAAACCAATATCAAAGTGACAACAAATTAGTTTTTTATCTGCCTGATGTTCAGATGTTTTCGGAACACAGGGCTGCCAACGCTTGTTAATCTTTTTTCCGAAATTGAGTTGTTTAAAGGGAAAAAAATGGAGCAAAACACATAATTTTTTCCTGCTATTTCAAACAACTATGCTTTAAAATCTTAATCGGTTCCAACAATGCGCAGAAATGATTATTTTTGTAAAAAACAGATGGGTAATTTGAATACCTGGAATAAAATACCGAGCAAAACACTGAACCTCAAACATTGAAAGCAATTGTCTCTGATTAGTATGGTAATTCTGAATTTTAAGACAGCGATAAATGATTACAGTAAATCTGTTCTGAATTATGCCAAGAAAATTCCACGCGAAGGCCGAAATAGTCCCTTTCAATCGGCGGCAATGATCGAATTTCTTCCCGTTCTCCTCCTCCAGTCATTCTCTATCCCTAATAACTTCGACGTCGATGAATCGCAAAGTCTTATATATATATATATATATTTTAATGTACTCGTACTTGCGAGACTTGCTTTATCGGTTGTAGCAGTTTATCCACTTAAAATACTTGTGCTATACATTACAATGCTTTCGATTTATGCAAAAACGATATTTTTTTCTTAAAAAAATAATAATTGCACATGCTGGCGCTTTATCTAGAGTAATAACATTGTTAACTGATTCACTTCCTCCGACATAACGTGTCGTCACAAATTATACTCTAGTTAAAACAAAAAGCAAAATAGAAACACCAGTGTGGCTGAGTGAGTCAAGGCGCCACCCAATTGATCGGGGAGGTACAATGGAACCAGGTTCGAGGAAAAATTAAAAGAAATTTTTAAATCGACAACTGCTTCTAGTTCACAGAAGAATTACTTTCCAAGGTATTTGCAGTATAGTCGTCATTATATTGTATAAACGCAGTTGTTATTATTATAATGTACATATTATTCTCTGACACTGTATCTTATGGTGTATACATCTGTTTTGTTACGTAATGTAAGAGTATATGTCTTATACTGGGATAAATACACTCCGCTGGGCAAACCCAAGATCTGACGAATAATATAAGCACTGAAATGAATGTTGTTGCTCAGTTTGATTGGGGAGCGTCCACAAACTACGTAGCTCCATTTTGGCCTCCTGTGAACCGTCCCTCCCCCTCGTAGCCCGACGTGGCTTTTGTCTCTACCCTCTTCCCCCCTCCCACCCTCAGTGTAGCACGTAGCTTTTTTCCCTATTGATTCCTGAAGATATTTTGTACTGTTTTCTCTTGTCATACTAACGTAAATTACATTTGGATATAATTAAATTACGGAAATAAGTATTTATATACTGTTGAGTGTTCTGTACCTCATTTTAACTGTGACAAATAATATGATTGAAAAGCTACGTGGCCTGGCTCAGAACTTTCCTCCACCCCTTTCCAAGTAGCCGAGCGTAGTTTTCCAGCTATCCCCTCCATCCTCCTAGACCGAGCCATGTAATTTATTGACGCTCACTTGCTTCCTTGGTAATTATGCTCATCTGTAAATGAAAATATTTCCACTCGCTCGTGCATGAAGCCAACATTTGTTTATTGCCGCGTTAACCTCTTCCATTTCACGTACCGTTTCGAGCATAAAGAAGAGAGAAGTTTTCGTCTGTCCTTAAAGGACTCGGAGACAGAAGTAAGACATCGAGTTTGGTGCCCACGGTTTTTAAGTCAATTGCAATGAAGGACAGTCCCTGTAGGTAACCACCCTACAAGCCTATTTTATCTTTCACGGATTTTAATTTGGAGTTATTACAGTGTTCTGGTGAATAACTCAGCAATTACACTCTAATTTATTCCAATCTGTGAATCCCTTACCTACTTTCGCCCTTTATGAACATTTTGTTTAAATTATTTACACGTTTTTCGTAAATTGTTCATCACTTCCCATGGTAGTTTAATCCAATCCTCGACTTCTTAACCGACTAAAGATAATCTTTCTTCTCGCTTGCGCCTGAAATTGAGGGTCAGCTTGTGGTCATGATCATCTTTTCCCTTCCATGCACTATCGCACTCTTAATTTTTCCCATCAGTATCTTCATTTCTAATATACGCCTTGTACACTCCCAGCACTCTCTTTACCCTCCTTCCGTCTTCCATTAATCACAGTCCAACTCCTTTATCACACCACTTACTGACTGTGTCCGTAATCTAGATGCCATCCTTTGTACACCGTCCAACTCCAGCATTCAATACACAAAACGTTGATCCCATACCGCGCCACCATATTCAAGCAATGGTCCGTTCGTTATAGGGAGAAAGAATTAAAATTTGGACTTGTTCTGAAGTTACTACCAGTGTAGAAGCTAATTGTTAATAATAATAATAGGATCAGTAGTAAGTGTCGAAGTTGGTTTATTCTTTTTGTTTCGGTCTTTACGGCACGTCGACGTCCTGGCGATTAGAGCCAGAGAGGATGGCTGCAAGGAGCGGAAACCAATCCCACAATGACCTTTTGAAGGAACCAACGCAGCATCCGCTTAGAGTGATTTTGGTGAACCACGGCATAGCAACACATGGATGGCGTACAGGGTTTTGAACCCACGTCCTCCCGAATGCCAGACCGAAACGTTGCTTCTCACACAATCGACGAGGTCCAAAGAATTTGTTAAGACAGACATTTCAATGAAGCAGGTAAGTGAACAAGTCACCCAGTGAAATATTTGTCCGTCTCATTCATTCGCTGTATTCCGTTACATTACAATTAGTGGCCGAACTGCGAATCAAAATTTCTTGAATTTAGTTAGCTACTTGAAAAGATATTTGTCAAAATACTAGGAGTGGTGTGTAGAAGGGTAAAGATTATTTTCTTACTATTGTATTGTCTCTGTTTATAACTACAAGCAGGCACTTGATCTCAAAGATAAGAATGTGGAAACATATTCTTTTTTTAGTTAAGGGAATCAAGGATTAGACTAACTTATCTATAAAAATGTTCACTAAAAGCAATGTAGTAATTAAAAAATTAAATTCTTAAAGGGCAAAAGCAGCCACGTACAAGTAAGGAGAAATCAGTATGTAGGGATATTGCTACCGGAACGAACACTCCATCGTAATTAGGACTGTCTTTGGTCTTACCTGCTTTGGATTTTGCAGTAAGTGTGCTAGGGTGATTTGATGCAATCTTCCTTCCTAGTTCCTATCTTGCGCTAACCTTTTCATCCCAACATACCCCTTACGTCCTCAATTATCTGCTTCTTATATTCTAATCTCTGTCTTACCTTCTACTGTTCCCTCCACTAATAAGTTAAGCAATCCAGCATGTCTCAAAATATAACCTACCAGCCTGTCTCTTCTTTCTGTAAGACTCTTCTATAAAGTTTCCTCAACCAGCATTTCCAACAAACGTTCGTTTCGTACTTTATCCTTCCACTTAATTTTCAGCATCTTTCTGTACTACCAGGTTTCAAATGCTTCAATTTTACTGGTATTCCTAATGTCCATGCTTCGCTGCCATAAAGTGCTGTGCTCCACACACAGAGTTTTAAAAAGTTCTTTCTGAGTCCTAGATCAATATTTTAAACTAAAAGATTTCTCTTTTTCATGAAGTCTCTTTTCGCTAGTGTTATTTTGCTTTTAACATCATTCCTGCTTCGGCTATCAGTTGTAATTTTACTTCTTAAGTTGCAAAATTCACTAACTTCTTCTGTCGCATCCGACCCTATTTTTATATATACCGTAAGTCCGTAACCTACTGTTATTGGTATCATTTCACATTTAATCACTTTTGTCTTGCTTTGGTTTATATTTAGTCCAAAACCTTCATTCGGAAATCTTAGTAGTTCTATTCAACTTTTTAAACAAGAATATTCCGTTCAGTCGTCGGTTGACTTTTATCCGAAATCTAAACGAGCCGGAATAAGATACTACGGACTTCAGTGTATGAGAAGGAGCGGGTTGTCCATAATTCTTGTTGTAAAATGCGACGGATTGCCGGTTTCTTGCGGACGTTTCATTTACGCTGACGAGTCGTGCGAGGCCGCTAATAAGAGTGACGCAATTCGATGGTAATCTGTCTCAAATCACTGAGCCCGTCGCCAAGGCCAATGTCTCCCGCACTCCGACAGTCTCTTAAGGACGCCCGGCAGAAAATATTTCCTGTGTCATCATTCCTACGGGAGTGACAGATCCATAGAAACGAGCTGCGGTGTTTATTTATAATATTTTCATGCTTATTATTAAGGTTCGGATCTTTATTTACAAGAATTTTTAGCAGCACATGGAAAATATTGGCACCACAATCTAAATTAATTGTAAATAGCTTGTCATTGCAGGATATTATTATCGGTATATTATTGATGTTATTCTGCAAAATCAAATAGCTAATTGCATGATATTAGTATTATTATACCAGAGATGTTAATCTGTAATTGAAAGTGGCTGTATGGATTAGGGATGGGAAAAATATATCGATGTATCGATATATCGATATTTTTTAAAAAATATCGATATTTATCGCCGATATTTTTATTATCGATATATCGATACATCGATATTGTATTTAGTGTATCGATTTTAAGCACCAATTCGATATTTTTTCTACGAACGCAATGCAGTATCCAATTTAATCGTTACATGTATATAGGACAAATATACGTACATATCCAATCTTTTGAAAGTGTCTTAAAAAGTGAATTTGTCGAAATATAACAGCTTCATCAGCGGTTGAGAGGTAAAAAAAGCTGTTAAATTTAAACAACTTTACGTTAACGTCATTTTTATATTAGCATGTAAGCGGTTATTTTATCTTTGTAGTTGAAATATTATCTTTTCAACAGTTTTTTTTTCATTTATGAACAACAATTAATTGGTGGATGAACCACAAGTTATTAGGAATGACTGTTAATTTATTTAAATGTCTACAATCTAGTCTACAGTCAAAACTCCATAATCGCAAGGAATACGTTCCGTAAATTAGCCGCAAATACGAAAATCTTGAATACGGTAACCTTGAATACAGAATGTTAGTTTATATAGGACTAGCTCGTACCCGCGACTTCGTACGCGTGGATTAAGAATTTTTTTTGCCAGAATTGAATATAGAAAGTTGTTGGTAACGAAGGATTGGTCCCAAACAATATCGAGTCGGCATAATAAGACAGGAAAGCTATCACTATTTCATTCTACTGTCGAACCTGTCTCTTGAAGAGAATCAATTTCCTTCGACCACTTTAGGATTCACAGTAAAAGAGGCTTTACTCCAAAGAATTCAAGAGAAATTAAGTCCTTTAGAAAGAAATACATTCCTTGCAGCAGCTACCATTTTGGACCCTCGTTTCAAACATATACACTTCACTTCTTCAATCGGTGTGTCAAATGCGATATCTACAATAAGTAATGATATTCGCTTGGAACTTAGACGACGAGGACAACGTACTCTAGAAGTAAGGTCTACAGCAGCAACACAATATATCGCAGATAACGCATCAATTTGGTCCACACATGAAAAGCTATTATCCCTTAGCATTACTGTTATGCAAGAGGTTCGAAGCTCTGGCTCAGTTCCTAATGAGCTTAAGCAGTATCTGGACCAACCATTAGACATAAAATCAGACCCAGTAAAGTTTTGGGTGAATTGCCAGTGCTAAAGCGCGCTGAAATCTTATATATATATAAAAATAGACGTGTTTTTTCCTATATTTCACTTTTGAGCCAACACTACCTAGCACAGATCACTGATGTTTGTGGGTGGAAGTAGCATGGAGTTTCCTGTCGTGCACAACGTTGGCCGAATGCCGATAGCTGTGGGGATGTGGGAGATATAATGATTAAAGTTGGTCAGTGCAGGGCGTTTTCATATTTCGACCAAAAATTCGAATCTCCGTATACTTCTCTTTCCTGCCACAACTACATAACATAGAGCTTTGGTGTTTGTGTGTGGTAGTAGAATCGTCTTTCCTGTCGTGCACTATGGTTGTTAGATGTCGGTAGCTATGGGGGTGTGGGAGATATGGGGGTTGAAAGTGGTCGACCTGTGGCAATTTCATACTTCTGCCAAAGACAAAAGTGTCATGGTGTATCACTTTTCAGCGAAAACTAGAGATCACAGATAACTGGCGTTGGTGTGTAGTAGTAGCACAGAGTCACCTTTCGATCACAACAGCGGCCGATTTTCAGAAACTGTGGTACTGTGGTAGATATGGTGGTTGTAAGTGGCCGACAAGGATATTTTCGTATTTCGACTGTTTCCGCATATGTCACTTTTCTGCCACAACTACATAGCATAGAGCATTGGTGTTTGTGTTTGGTAGTAGAATCGTATCTCATGTAGTGCACTATGGTTCTTAGATGTCGTTAGCTATGGGGGTGTGGGAGATATGGGGGTTGAAAGTGATCAACCTGTGGCAATTTCATACTTCTGCCAAAGACAAAAGTGTCATGGTGTATCACTTTTCAGCGAAAACTATAGATCACAGATAACTGGCGTTTGTGTGTAGTAGTAGCAGAAGTCACCTTTCGATCACAACAGCGGCCGATTTTCAGAAACTGTGGTACTGTGGTAGATATGGTGGTTGTAAGTGGCCGACCAAGGATATTTTCGTATTTCGACTGTTTCCGCATATGTCACTTTTCTGCCACAACTACATAGCATAGAACATTGGTGTTTGTGTTTGGTAGTAGAATCGTATCTCATGTAGTGCACTATGGTCTGTTAGATGTCGTTAGCTATGGGGGTGTGGGAGATATGGGGGTTGAAAGTGATCAACCTGTGGCAATTTCATACTTCTGCCAAAGACAAAAGTGTCATGGTGTATCACTTTTCAGCGAAAACTATAGATCACAGATAACTGGCGTTTGTGTGTAGTAGTAGCAGAAAGTCACCTTTCGATCACAACAGCGGCCGATTTTCAGAAACTGTGGTACTGTGGTAGATATGGTGGTTGTAAGTGGCCGACCAAGGATATTTTCGTATTTCGACTGTTTCCGCATATGTCACTTTTCTGCCACAACTACATAGCATAGAACATTGGTGTTTGTGTTTGGTAGTAGAATCGTATCTCATGTAGTGCACTATGGATGTTAGATGTCGTTAGCTATGGGGGTGTGGGAGATATGGGGGTTGAAAGTGATCAACCTGTGGCAATTTCATACTTCTGCCAAAGACAAAAGTGTCATGGTGTATCACTTTTCAGCGAAAACTAGAGATCACAGATAACTGGCGTTTGTGTGTAGTAGTAGCAGAAAGTCACCTTTCGATCACAACAGCGGCCGATTTTCAGAAACTGTGGTACTGTGGTAGATATGGTGGTTGTAAGTGGCCGACCAAGGATATTTTCGTATTTCGACTGTTTCCGCATATGTCACTTTTCTGCCACAACTACATAGCATAGAACATTGGTGTTCGTGTTTGGTAGTAGAATCGTATCTCATGTAGTGCACTATGGTTGTTAGATGTCGTTAGCTATGGGGGTGTGGGAGATATGGGGGTTGAAAGTGATCAACCTGTGGCAATTTCATACTTCTGCCAAAGACAAAAGTGTCATGGTGTATCACTTTTCAGCGAAAACTAGAGATCACAGATAACTGGCGTTTGTGTGTAGTAGTAGCAGAAAGTCACCTTTCGATCACAACAGCGGCCGATTTTCAGAAACTGTGGTACTGTGGTAGATATGGTGGTTGTAAGTGGCCGACCAAGGATATTTTCGTATTTCGACTGTTTCCGCATATGTCACTTTTCTGCCACAACTACATAGCATAGAACATTGGTGTTTGTGTTTGGTAGTAGAATCGTATCTCATGTAGTGCACTATGGTTGTTAGATGTCGGTAGCTATGGGGGTGTGGGAGATATGGGGGTTGAAAGTGATCAACCTGTGGCAATTTCATACTTCTGCCAAAGACAAAAGTGTCATGGTGTATCACTTTTCAGCGAAAACTATAGATCACAGATAACTGGCGTTTGTGTGTAGTAGTAGCAGAAGTCACCTTTCGATCACAACAGCGGCCGATTTTCAGAAACTGTGGTACTGTGGTAGATATGGTGGTTGTAAGTGGCCGACCAAGGATATTTTCGTATTTCGACGAAAGGCATGTGTCTCTGCAGATTTATCGTTTCTGCCACGACTACATAGCATAGAGTCATTGGTGTTTATGTGTGGTGGTAGAATCGTGTCTGTTGTCGTGCACTATGGTTGTTAGATGTCTGTAGCTATGGGGGTGTGGAAGACATGGGGGATGAAAATGGTCGACCTGCGGCAATTTCATATTTCAGCCAAAGACGCATGTGTCTCGGTGTATCACTTTTGAGTGAAAACTATCACCGGCGTTTTTGTGTGGTAGTAACACAGGGTCACCCATTCGTATTTCATCCAAAGACTTGTGTGTATCCGTAAATTTTACTTTGCTGCCGGAACTACATAGCGCAGAAGACTGGTATTTGTGTGTGGTAATAGTACCGAGTCTCCCATCGTGCACTATGGTGTTTAGATGTCTTCAGCTGTCAATATGAATACTTTACAATCACGAACGAATTTGTGGGTACCAGCTATTATATTATAATTGTGGAAGTAAGTTTCTGTCTTTTTGTTACGTTTTGACGACTAAATGGCTATATAAATATTGATGGAATTTAACAATGAAATAGTGTAGGAAGGACACAGGACATTTTTTCGGTATGAATAACAGTTTTAGTAACGAAATTTTAAGAACTTATCGAATGATGAAAGACAGACAGATTCGTGTGTTAGTCTGTAATGTTACGTTGGTTGCTCAGTCGCGCAGTCTGTTAGTGTTTGATTTGTTAATAAATTTCGATAAGAAACAAAACTTATTATTTAGTATAGAAGTCAATTTGCTCTGCACTGTACTATTCATTTGTGTCTGTATAAAAGTTTCTGGCACCAATTTGTCTTCCTTTTTGACATGCCTTACGGACGTAAACCTGGCCTAAGGTGCAGGTCTAGAAGACAATGTGCTGCTATTAGATTATAAGATTCAGATGCTCATGTTGAATAAAGAAGAAAAAACCAAGCTGAAATAAAGCTGCCATCAGTTAACCCCCCCCCCCCCCCCCCACACACACACACACATCCCCGCACCTTCGCTTACTTTTCTGTTTTTAAATATGTTGTAAATTGATTCTCTTCATGAGACAGATTAGACGATAGGATGATATAATGATGGCTTTCCATCATATTATGTCGACTCGGTGTTGTTTGGGACAAATCTTACTAACAGTTTTCTATATCCAATTCTGGCAATGAAACTCCAAGTCCACGCGTACGAAGTCGCGGGTAACAGCTAGTACCTTATATGTCAAGCTTCTTCTGTGTCGTCCAAGAGAGTGGGTCCTGCAGTCAACTTAGCTGTACCGAACAACAGGAGTAGATTGACAGGGGAGCACGTAAAACAGAGAGTCCTTTCGATGTCCATATCAGACGAATACTGGTTTGATTGATTGAAAAAAAAATAATAAAAGTTTGTATAATTTCTACCTGTCTCTTTAATTTTCAGAATTTTCGTAAATATTTTGATGTATTTTATGATTTTTTTAATATAATTACTCCCTTTAGCCAAAATATCGAAATATCGATATATCGAAATATCGATATTTTCCCCCGATATATATCGATAGTGTTTGTAAATATCGTTTCGATATTTATCGATATATTTTTTTAAATGCCCATCCCTAGTATGGATGCAAGCCCAAATGCCAATTAAAAAAAAAAAGGGTCATATCTTTTTTCTTGCCTTCTTTTTTAGCTGTAATGCTGAATTAAAGACTGATTGAATGTTTCTGATTGTATTTTAACGTCTTCTGCATATCATCTAAATGCATATTCAGGCCATTTTTAACAAAATCCGAAAATCCTAACTTTTTGTAAAAATCCGCAGATCTACGGATAAATCCGTAGAATTGGCAGCACTATTTTAATTTCGACAATGAAGCAGAAGAATGCCTGTGTCGATGCGCATCAATCAATATCGCCAATCAATTGTCGCCAATACTTTAGAATATAATTCCTGTCAGTGTTAAATCTGCAGTGGATCAGTGAGTAACGCCATGCTGAATCCCCCCTCCCCCCCCCCGAAAGTGCGAGGTTACGGAGTTACGTAAATGCATTTGGAGAGGAGTATTTTAGTACAGACTAAAGGGTTATTTTCTATAAAATGTGTGAAATTAAAGTGACTTCAAAAAATAATGACAATAATAATTTCCCAATGGTGCAGTGAGTGCACGGAAGCAGATTACGCTGTCTACATGAAAGCCTCACTAGTAGATAAAATAAATTATGTATAATTGAGCATGTTTTTTGTATAGCAGATTTGAATGGTTGGTCATATTTTGTCATTTTATGTCATATTTGGCGTTTTTTAAGGTCATATGTGCATGTATATTTCTCTATTTTTTTTCATAAAGATGTGAATCCTACTTATTATTATCTGGGAATGGGCCCTATCACCACGTCTCGTTGACGTCGGGATTATTAGAGGCGGGAAAGGAGCGGAAAGGAATTCGGCTATGGCCTCTTGAAGGACCCATCCCGTCATTTAACTGTGTTGATTCTGACTAGGGCCTGTAATTAAGAATTTCTTGTCAGTAACTGGAGTAATTGGTAGAATTAAAGTGTTGCCATCTGGCTGCGATTCATGTAACTTATGTTTTCTGTGATAAGTGTATTTTTGTTTGCGAAAGGGTAGCTTATGAAGCGGAGATTGCGCACCGTGCCAGTATTCGCCTAGGTTATTATGGAAAACAGCCTGAAACCCGTGATCAGTAGGCTGTGGCCTGGACCCGCTGCGGTGGCGACTAATACGAGCAGCCACACCGCCGGCGGAGTCTATTTCCATATTTGTATTTTGCATAACGAACATCTTCCGTTTTTGTACTGTAAATTCTGACTAATGAAGACTATTGCTATCGAAGGTCACCACTTCTTCCTTGTGTTCGGATGGTCACGTGCGGAATAAACACAATCTCACCTTTGTCAGACACAGTCGAAACTTCGGCAACAGTGAATTGGGCCTATTGGGAGATGGGGGGGATAAGTTTTTACGGTCAAAGAGCATGACGGTGTCAGCTGATAAAGATGAAATACGAAATTGCCTTCAATTTGACGAGGAGTGTTCGCTCTACAAAATTCTAAGGACTTCTGTTGAGGTTAAAGAGACTAGGAAGTAGTCTACTATTCTATTAAAAACGAACATAGACGCTATAGAATGGAACATGTTGAAGTCTGAATGATATCTATTGTATGCTACATTAAATAATTCGGTATGATCCATGGACCAATCTATATATATAAAGATGAATGTATGTTTGTTTGTTTCTTGGTTGGTTTGTTCTTCATACAAATCCACAGTTTTCATCCGATCTCGATGAAACTTTGAACACTTATCCTTTGAAACAAGGAGAAAAATACTATCTACATTTGGTTGAAAAATTATCTGTATAAATAATACATGTTGTCTCAAAATTTCGAAAAATTACTGAACGCGTAGACAGATGCGATGGATATGGAGGACTCTGTACTGTTTTTCCGTGTAGCGGTCAGGTAGCTCATGCCAGAAATTTTTAAAAATTGTTTTTGATCGTACGAGTCACGCCTGGGCCGACGGTTATTCGGATTGAATGTTAAACTGTAGATATAACAAAGTTAGGGGTGCAATGCGAGGCAAATCGTAGGTAGTCTTGCAATGCTGTAGGTGTACACTTTTTTACGTTATACTGATCCCTCAGGGATGATTCGCAGTCAGTGTCTGTGTGACATGCAGTAATAATACTATAAATGCGGAAGTAGGTCTCTGTCTTTTGTTACGTTTTGACAACGAAGTGCCTATACCAATATTGACGGAATTTGACAAGAAAATCTGTAGGGAGGGCACAGGACATTTGTTTTCGTATGATTAACAATTGTAGTCACGGAATTTTGAGAACATATCAAATGGTGACAGTGTATAACTTATTAATAAATTTCGTTTAGAGAAAAAACGTATTATTTAGTATAATTGTCGATTTTTTCGGTGCTTTTACTTTGTGTCTACTTAAATGTTTCTGGGAACAGTTTATTTTGCTTTCTTTTTTGACATGCCTTGCGGGCGTAAACTGGCATAAGTTGTAGCTCTAGCAGAGCACGAGCAGCTGAAGTTATTAGAACCCAAGAATCGGATGCTCATGCTGAAAAAAGAAGAAATGTCCAAGCTGAAATAAAGTTGCCCTTAGTTAACACCCCTCCCCCTTACATCCCCTCACATTCTTTTGTTTTTCTGTTTTTAAATATGTTGGAAATTGATTCTCTTCAAGAGACAGGTAGAATGATATAGTGATGGCTTTCCTGTCATATTATGCAGATTCGATGTTGTTTGGGACCAATCCTTCGCTACCAACCACTTTCTATACTCAATTCTTAATCCACGCGTACGAAGTCGCGGGTATCAGCTAGTATCATATAAAAGCAAACATTACGAAACAGTCTGTCATAGCGCGCTGTGAATAAATGAGCTGCTAACGGTGACGTCACACACGTCAACATGGCTGCCGCAGCTCGCTGTGCACTGCGGCTTACGGAGCGGTTGGTTTTGCCTTTATTTCGTCGTTTCATGCCGTGTCTCGTCTCTGTTTATTCCTCATCTTGAGTAATACAACCTAAGCAACGTCTGTCCTAAATATCAGGTCCACAGGGCAATCGCTTCTATGGAAGTAGCGGGGACAGTACAACCTACGAAAAACCTCCGTTGGCATTTAGATACATAGATGCTGGGACAAAAAACTCTATACAATTCATAATATCATTTCTTACACCCGAATCTGTGGATTTGCTTTTAAATACTAGAGTACTGGACCCAATGCTTGTACAGGTAGCGTGGCCGAGCGGTCTAAGGCGCTGGTTTTAGGCACCAGTCCGAAAGGGCGTGGGTTCGAATCCCACCGCTGCCAAATGTTTTTAAATTGTAAAATTCTAGCAGAAAGCGTTGCTCTGAACAATGAAGACTCCCGAATACTGTCACTCATAATGAAGATATAGAAGATTATTTTTTCTCTCTTTTTTTTTTCTTATGGCACAATAGATGGAGGTGGTACGGTACAAAAATAAATAAATAATAATAATAATATAACAGCGATAGAGCGCACGCTCCGGTGGTATTTTCCCAGCACACCCATTTTCTCCTTTTCTCTTCCCACCTACTTTGGTCCCTTAGCAATTTTAAATTTAAATTCTTTAAGTGTTTTTGGTAAATTATTCGTCATTTCTCTTGGAAATTTATTTCAATCACTGACACCCTTACCCACAAAAGAAAAATTTTCCGCCGAAATCTAGTGTCAGTTTGTGGTATGGGCGTATCCAGCGAGGGGCCGGGGGGGGGCTGCTGCCCCCCCCCCCCAGACGAAAAATTAAGTTGCCTTCAGCACGCTTCGACGAGTGAAGAATTGGCTCAGGAGCACTATGGGAGAGGAAAGATTGACTGGATTATGCCTGATGAGTGTGCATCAAAATTTCGTGAAAGAACACCGTGAGATTCGATAAACAAAGTTATTGAAAAATTTTCTGAGAATAATGGATGATTAATGTTTACATAAAAACTATAACCGAGTTATGATCTTAATTAACTGCATAGTAGGTACTTAGATTAAGTGGTTGGATTACTATATTAATCAATAATAAAAATAGTTTCCTGAATAGTTTTGAGTTTCATTTTGTAAGAAATCATCATGCTTCAGTCCCTCACCCCACTTCCTCGAAACCAATATGAGTTGCCCCCCCCCCCCACCCCTATTTCAAATCTTGCCCCCTCTAGTTCTGATCCTGGATACGCCCTTGGTTTGTGGTCGTGGTCATGTTTAACGTTCCACGCACTTCTCGTAATTCTCCCACTAATACATATCCGTAAATGGACATACACTTACACAAAATGTAAATGTTACGGCCAACGCAAAGAAAATTACTGGACTCTTAATCGTGGAAACCAAGAATGTTATCGCTGTGTTTTATGATTGAATAGCTAAAATAATAAAACCGGAGATTATGGTGAAATCTCATAACAAGGTGTCTTCCTTTTTGGCTGAGATTTCGTATATAATTACCCTAAGAAAGTTTACAGCTGTCCTCACATCCACCAAAAAATACGTATTATTTCACCGGTACCCCCGCAAGAGTATTATTTATTTATTTATTACTTTTTAACTGTGGTGGAATCATCTCAACTTTTTCAATCTCAACAGAGATCCTCAATATTTTGCAGGGTTCAGCCAGATCAGGTCAAGGGGTCACGACCTTCGCTCCATTTCCCATTGGGTGCGAAACCGTAATAACAGTTGAAAAGCGTGTTGTTTTGTGGTATAGATGCAAAGTTGCAAGCACTTTGTAATGTACGTACGTAGTCCTTACCGTAAATTATGGTTTGTGTTGAAAATATATTTGAAATGTAGTGAGGTCACAGAGTTGGTATTTTTAACTTTGATAATTTAGTTGAAAGGTCAAAGACGCCAATAAAGACAGTACGGAGCATCTTTGAGAAACAGATGAAGAGAGGATACAAAAAATAAACGGTTTTGATGAAAGCATAAACGGACAATTAATTAAATGAAAGAGTAAGTTTCGAAGAAGAAACTATCAATGAAGTTATATTTTGACAAGTAGTATGTAAAAGTTAAATGTAATGTATACAGCCCGGGGGAATAAGGAAAGAGAAAAAAATGTATGGTTCGTAAAACATTGTGTGATAATAGGAAAGAATGTTTCATGAAAATAACCGAAGATAAGTATTAATTGTATTTATTTTGTTAATATAAATTACAGCAATGAATTGTACGTTTAATGATCTAAGAAAACTGTACGAATTATTCCAGAAAGTAAATGAATTGAAACTTCAAAGACATTAAAGATAAGATTTTTCAGATGTTGTGTCGTATTGAACCAGATATTGAAAGCCAGCAAGAAGCATTTCGAATAACGGTAAATATCTGGTAAGTCAATATATAGAAGGAAGAAAGTAAAATAAAGAAGATACGTGAGGCTGCGTGCGGACATATTGTCACGTACAATACTTCGAAAGGAAGGAAGCAGAGAAAATAGTGCGACGCACAAGTAGCAACGCCTCACAACTTGCAAGGCGCCTTAAGTAAACAGTAAGGTCAACTAACAATCTCTGAAGCGTTTTATCTTCATTGCAAACGCTGTGAAGTAGCCGCGGCTGTTAAAGGTTTTACACAACATATCTTCCGTTTTGGAGCCGATTTGGGACTATTTCATCTGCGATTTGTGTATCCGGAAGTGCTTTAATTAGCGAAAGAAACAAGCAAATAAATCGAAAGACCAATTTGGGTTTACTGGTATTTACAGAACGTTTGACCAGCGAGTGGCAGCAGTGTTTATTTAGTGGCGCCTGGTTCATTCTTAGATCTTTGGACCAATTAACAGAACCTTTGCTCGAGAAGGATCTCTTGAACAGTTTGTCCCAAAAAAATACCAGACAGTTCCTCGTTGCATAAGGACGGAAGTAGCGATCAATTCAGAAGGAGAACAACGAAGTTATGGCCTTAATTAATCGATACGGTTTGGTTAATCAACGGCTTGTACTCTGATTGTTGTCCTACTGAATAGCCAACCCTAGACACCCAGCTGACACAGATAACAGCTTTTGTCTGATTTAATCGCTCAGAGGTGCCAATAAGTATTTTCTGTTTCTAGTTCGGTCTAATGAAATTACTTTCATGCTTTCTTTTCTTTGTTCCCAATATTTCTTAATCTTTTCACTGTGTCATTTGCTTCTTTCTTTAGCTAGGCATACACACACACATTTGTGCGCCAGCAATTCCGTGGCGATCCGTATAGACGGTAAAATGTGTGTGTTAATTGTCTAAAGACGAGCCGGATCACAAGCCAATAACAGTTGTTACAGATTTGAACGTGGCGAGCATGCGCGATGGTATCTATCTCACTTAACAATTTACTCTCGGCACTTGCTGAGTGTTATGTAAGATGAGCAGAGAATTCATACCTGCTTTCATTGTGACATATCAGCAACATACTGCATTTGGAAGGTGAAACCAAAATGAGTACGCGAACGTTAAAACATTAGGATATAGGGCATTGATAGAGGTTAGTGGGAAATATAATATAAAAGTCGACAGTGCTTTAATAACAAAGAAAATCCACTCTTTGCGGAGTTCTTTTGGCAAGAAATATATATTTTTTTTAAAAAATGAAAAATCAACAAGAAGTGTAATAGGCGAAGACGAAATCTACAAAACTAATTTACGCTATTACTACGACTTACTACTGTTTATGTGAGATCAATACGAATCAATGGACAGTATCAGCAATATATAAATCATAAATTATGAAGGGGAAGATGAAGGATATTGAGGAAACGTATAGGAAGATGTATCTGTACATTTATGTAATACTGAAGAAATCGAAGTAAATGCTTTTCAAATAGTACAAGTGTTTATAATCTTCCTGCAACCACTTTTTTTTGTCATACTGTCAGTTAGTTTTTCTTTTTTACAGCTCTAATATAAGTTGCTGCACGAATAAATACATTTTTTTTTGTGTACAACCTGTTTCATTTCAATATTGTCACGTCGTTTGTAACATAACCTCACTACACTTGGCTCGCAATGTTTTGGAATTCCCAGTGAGCCGCGAGACAGGAAATCATGACGGATAAATCCGTAGACCACTACCATAAACACAACAATTTGAGCGCGGCGAACCAGCTGAACGACAAATGTGTGAAACTGATATTCCTGTGTATGGGAAGGATCGTCGCGAGAATATCCGCGCGCAAATCTTCAGCGAGATTATTCACTCAAAATTTGTGTGTGTATGGGCAGCTTTTTGTTCAAACTATGTTCTGTTTCTGTATTGTCTCTTCGAAACCTTCAACATTTGCAATATTTTTTACACGCCGTTCAAGATTTCATTTTTCTTAAGATTCATTTTTGCTAGGGAGTCTCCATATATCCGTGGCTCCTTTTTTGAATCTTTTGAAACCCCCCTCCTTGCATGTAATCTGACAAGGCTATTGCCCTTCCAGTTTGTAAACCGTTTCTGTTTATTGTACAACGCCGTTTCAAATCACTTCAAACTTGAAATAACTGTTCAGCTAGCACTGGCATTAAAGATGCGCAGAAGTTCACTTAACAGAAACAAATCTGAATTACCTTCCCACGAGATCCCCTATGACCGAGAAACGTGGTTTAGGGACGCTCCCGTATGTCCGCCTCAGTAGAATTTGTGTATTGGCTTCAAAATAATCGAATAATATTTCTCTTCACTGCAATACTTCTGATTCTTCAGTGAATATTTTCCCAAGCCCCATTCCCAACATATGCCTTGTACACTCCCAGCACACTCTCCGTGTTAGAATGACTGCGAATTCAGCTCTTTTATCATTTTGTTTACTGATTGTATTATACGCTAATTTCAACAGACGATTCTAACTGCTATCCTTTGCACCCACTCCAACTACCGTATTTTTCTCGTGCCGAAAGTCGCCGGTTCGAGTCCGGCCGAGGACACGGGTCTTTAAGTGTTGTGTGTGTTAATGCCCTGTCCGTTCTGTGATGTCCATGCTTAGTAGCAACATTGCACTGGGGGAACCATATACTGCAGGAGTCATGGTAATCACATTGAGCTGGCTGCATGGCCTAAGAAGCCAAAGGCCATGAAAAATAAAACCCTCCTGTATTTGATACCCAAAATGTGGGTCCGAAACTACACCACAATATTCAAGAAGAAACAAAATATCAAAGATGATTAAAGTATAGGCTGCAGTAAAATGCCTATTTCGCGTGCGCAACACAGTGCCCCAGCCACGTGGCTTTGAATATGCGTAGATGGTCGCTGAAATATCCTTAGATTTGATACAAAAATCCGGAGACTCGCTAACTGAAACAATAAATATTTGAAGAGAGAGTCAAAATTAAGAATACTTTTTATTTCCAGGTCTTTAAAATTACAAAACTAATATTCTACATTGAAAGTAAACAATATCTCTGAACATATTTTATACATCGTCACTTCCATCACTGCTGCTGCTATGCATAGTAGTTTTTTTTGTTTTTCCCTAGTGATCATTCATTTTCTTTGTTGACATTAAATTTAACATATCTTCTGTAACAGGAAATGTTAAAAACTGCGATCTCTTCGACTCTGGGATATTGGTTAATCCTTCTCGGAAGCCACTGCTTTATAAGCCGTGCCAACGAGCGTGTTTCCGCGCATAGGGAGTGCGCTGCTAGTTTTGTGATAAGACCTATAAAAATTGTAACCAATCAAAATAGGTTTATTTCAATCGTTGGTTCACACAAGCGGTTGCAAGAAAACGATTCACAGTTATTGACAATTCTGTAATGGATTAATACGATACGCTGAAAATTTAACAAGACACCAATATAAGGAAAAAATCAATAAATGATACAAAGTGTCAAAAATCCGTAGATATTCGAACAAAATCCGAAAATCCTAACTTTTCATAAAAAACCGTAGATCTACGGCAGCACTGGCGCAACGTTTACTTTACGAAACAAAATCGACCGATTCCAGCCAAAGGTTAGTAAATCAACTATTAATATATCATTACCGTTCTATTTCGTTTGTTTATTTGAGGTTGGAAATGTGTATCCTGAGGCCAACAAGCCGTTTAATTGCTGCCCATGCATATACAAAACGCGTGCTATATACGTCCACGTGTTTCAACGCCTTTCTCTCTGTGTGTGCATAGATATATATGGATACACACATTCATTACTGACACACACTCACGACATATTCGCGTCGTGTCTCTCTCTCTCTCCTTCGCAAGCGTCGCATCGCTGTTTCTCTATCTCTCTCTCTCTCTTACAAGCACACAGTACAGGGCCAGAGTCCAGGTATCTCGCTTTTTTTTTTCCTCTCACAAAAGAAAAATACGTTTATTTTACTGACGGGACTCTATGGGTTTATTTATTTTAGTCCATATTTATTTATTGGTTTTCTTTAATTATAAGTTCTTTAAATAACCATTAATTTCGAAGATTGCCGAGATGATCACAGTTTTTTTTTTAATCTTTGTTCCTAATAAGCAGATTTTGTTTTCCTTGGCTTTTGTTTTCGTCCCGTGTTGACCTACCAGCTAGATGCCCTGCCCAGGTGATAGTGCTTGCAGTCTTCTCGATGTTTGATGCTGGTGAGTAGTTTTCTGCTTTCAGCACGCGGGTCGCTTGTATTTGCTCTTGACAGGAAGATCCTTATCTCAACGGATAACTGAATCACTTTCTGCTCGGGAGTGACATAAAACATACACGTTCGCCAAGAGATAAAAAACGTCGATATTTTACGAGTTAATTGGTTGCAGCCTCCCAATTAAAGTCCTTTCACGAGGCCAGTCTCATGGTCTGCACTCGACGAGTTATGGCTCCACAGAGAAAATGAGACAAGTCTGAGTGAGGTATGTACTACAGACCGTGATATCAGTTCTAAAAGGAGACCCCGATACCACGTGACCAACTCAGAATAAATAGATAGGCAGGAATCGATATGATCATCTATCAAACACCGATAATCATATTTTTACGACGATTCTGCCATTTAACGTTTTCGTATTTGTTTATACTAAATAAACTGAATTCGTGATTCTTTTTAACGCGTAGCCTGTTACACCAATCGCTTATAAAAAATGTGTATGTCGAGGACGCGCGACAGATGTGCGAACATCGTGCCTATATGTGTTTTTGAAGGGATGCTCCGATTGTATTTGTCCGTAACTTCCTCTCGATTCTCAGCTCGTGGTATAACGTCCCTGCTGACGCGTTTTCTCGCGAGTGGAATGCTTAGCAGCCACCACACAAAACAACCAACCGAGTGTGGTGTGTGAGCAGTAACGCTGTGCCCTCGCATTCGGGAGGAAGTGAGCTCGAATCCCCGTCCTGCCGTACAGGCTTGGATTTTACATAGGTTTCCCAAATCAGTCTAGGCGAATTCCTTCTAAAGGCCAGTGCCGAATTCCTACCAGTTCTTTGCACTCAGTTCTTTCGCGCCTGTAATGACCACGACGTCAATGAGGCGAAAACCGGAAGCAAAAAAAAAAAAAAAAAAAAAAAAAAAAAAAAAAAAAAAAAAAATCAAAAATCAAAAAAAAAATCAAGGGCTCCTGAACTCTAAATATCTTGGCACAATATTTGACGATAAACTCAACTTGGCAGAGCACATTGGGCAGGTGGTCGGAAAAGGTTAGAAAATGCTTCATTTACTGCAGAGGGTGATAAAAGGACGTACCACAGAAGTTAGGTAATTGGGTAACAAAACTTTGGTCAGACCATTGGTTGAATATGGTCGTATAGTTTGGGACCCACATTTTGAGTATCAAATACAGGAGTTGGAGGGTGTGCAAAGAAGAGCAGCTAGATTTGTGTTTGGATATGATAAGGGAGCTGGAGAGGTCGGCGTTGGAAGATAGACGTGGGGTGAAGAGAGTGCTACAAATGTAGAGGAAGACAGAGATTAGAATATATGAAGCAGATAATTGTAGATGTGGGTTGTGGGGGGTATGTTGAGATGAACAGGTTATCGCAAGATAGGAAGAGATGGAGGATTGCATCAAACCATTAAAAAAAAAAAAAGGATTGTACAAGGCGTATATTAGTGACGAGGCTTGGAATCATACAGTTTTTCTAATGACATTATGCCTCGTCGACGTCGAGGTCATTAGAGGCAGGAAAGGACTGAGGGCAAGAGTGAGTAGGGGTTAGGCTTTAGGCAACGTGCCCGGCATTCGACTGGGGTGACTTGGGGAAACTATGGAAGGGCAAAGTCAGGAGTTCTGGACGGATACTGGGAAGATACTGCGGTGAGAAACAAAAAGAAGTGTGTGGTAGGGAAAAGATGACCATGACCACAAGCTGGAACTCAATTTCAGGCAGAAGGGTGTGCGAAATTTATTTTTGCAACTAAGAAAATGACTGTTTGGAATAAGTTATTGAGTGAAATTAATTTAAAATTTGTAAAGCGTAAAAGTAGGTGGGTGGTAAAATTGCATTCAATGAATTTCGAGATTAGAAAAACATGAAATGATGAAATAGGAAAGTAGATGTGTAGGGAAATCGGCAACGGGAATGTATGCTTCATCCGAAGTAAATTAAAATTGATGGCAGGGAGAGTCGTGTTGAACAGTTAGCGTTCTCGCCTCGCATTCGGGAGGACGGCGGTTCGAATCCCCGTCCGGGCATCCAGATTTGGGTTTTCCATGGTTTCCCCAGATCACTTCAGGCGATTGCCGGGATGCTTCCTTCAAAAGGCTATGGTCGAATTCCTTCCCGCTCCTTGGCTCTATTCCCATCCCATCTCTAATCACCTCGACGTCGACGAGGCGTAATGCCGTAAGCAAATAATAATAATAATAATAATTTAAACGGACTCCACTCTACGACAGTCTGGCCCGTATCTGGTACTCGCTCTTATCTCCGTGGCTCTTATCTCAATCTCCATCCACAAGAGGTACAGAGGTGACCTACGAGTTACACGATGGTCCAAAAGAGATCCATAAATAACAACTTGGTCGTTGGCTACTTTTCCGCAGTCGCTTCATAAATGTTCTTATATCAGACGCCGGCTATCAAAATTTTTTTTTATGGGTTTTTATTCGCCAAACACGTTTCGTCCTAATGATTTCGGGAATTTTCGGTGGCTTTGAATGTACCGTACGCGGTGTTATTGCGAACAAAATTAATCTATTTTGAAAACAAATCACCCGTATATAGACTCACTTTTTACGCCAAAATCAACATTATGCGGCTTACTTTATCACGACCTACACTTAAAAATCTGTGAAGAGGAACATTGAAAATAAATCAATTACCGACGTCATTACGAACTCGCGATATTAAGTACATTAGACACGAGGTTCGAAACGTGGTCACATTCTACATTAAGCAAACGCTATGTTATCTGGCAACGGCGAATCTCGAAAATTCTACATTACACTCCCGACCATCTGGAATATTTACGAGTATTTTTTAGTTGCAATGAAGTGTACTCCGATCGCAACGTCCCTACTCACTTGTTTTTTTTCTTTTTAATGTTTTAATTCATCTTAAGTTATTTGAGTGTACTTATTCCACCCACATACTTTAGCCCTTTACGAATTTTGAATTCATACAGAACTTTTAGTGAATTAATCATCACTTCTGTTGGTGATTTTTTTAAGTTCCTGACTCCCTTATACAAAACAAAATTTTCCCACACCCTTACGGCTGAAATCGACCGCCAGCTTGTGGTCGTGGTCATCTCTTCCCTTTGATATAGTAATCCTAATTCTTCTACCAATATCTTTACACGCCTCTTTACCAATTTACGCCTTGTACACTACCAGCATGGTCTTTAGGAATACCACAAAGAAAGAAAATTGAATCATTTGAAATGTAGTGTTACAGAAGAAAATTAAGTGGGCAGACGAAATACGAAATGAACAAGGTTTGGAAATGATGGGTGAGGAAAGAACTTTGTGGAAGAATCTTACAGAAAGAAGAGACAGGTTGGCAGGTTATATTTTGAGATATGCTGGATTGGTTAACTTGTTAACTGAGCGAACAGTTGAAGGTAAGAACTGCAGAGGAAGACATAGATTAGAATATATGAAGCAGATAATTGAGGACGTGGGTTGTAAGGGATATGTTGAGATGAAGAGGTTAGTATAGGATAGGAAGGGCAGAGGAATGCATCAAACCAGTCGAAAGACCGATGCCAGTAAAAAAAAAAAAAAAAAACTACCATGTCTCTCTTATCCATCGTCCTATCATCTAGTGATCCAGTGACTCCCAATCCAACAACTTTATCAGATCAATTATTTATTGTGTTCTGCAGTAATTTCCACAGATAAATCCGCTAGTACACTACCGCGCTCCAGCCATGGCCCTTCGGTGATTATCGGAAGTGTAGGAATGATAGAGCAGGCACCGGGCTTCACCCTGTCCGTTCTTTGATCTCTCAACCACCGCACCAGGGGCACATTTATGCATAGGCTACCTAGCCTGTAGCCTAGGGGCCGCACCACATGCAAAAATAAAAATATAGTCCTATTAGTTGCTGTCTTACTATTAACATGCGTGTGTTAATAATCAACATTGCTTTTTTAATCTTTCTCCATTGCGTGCTTTGGTGATCTAAATCATTTTTTATCGTTTGTTTTATTTTAATATGTAGGCCTTCAGTCTCATATAGTTATTCAAACATTTAAGTTTGTAATTCCGCTGTTTTATGGTGAGTATGTTTGGTTACAACGACACAACTGCAATAGGCAGCACCTTATCTATCGATCATCAGTCGATAAATTGAAATTGCGAGTATCACTTACTAACCTCGTTCACTTAAGTCTCGGAAACGATTAGAACATTCGATTCTTCAGTAACTTATCCTCACATACTTTTACTATCATTACATTATTCAATATTTTGCATTAAGGTTTATTAATTTAATAATAAGTAATCGGTATTGTTTTCTGTATATGTATATATATATAAGGGCCTGCAGCAAATTTATAGCCTGGGGGGTAGAGATCCTATAGGGCCCGCACCACATGTACAGCCTAGGGGCCTACAGGTTCTAAATGCGGCCCTACACTGCACTGAAATGATAAACCATGAGAGCCACCCAGACATGCAATAGCTGATATGAACAGCCTGAGCGGGAACACTGCGTGTGATATGCAGTTCGACCTTTCAATTAACAGTCATCCATCCGTAGGGCCATGCGGCTGGAGACAGGATGGATTAGAGAACAGACGTAGGCTACGGCGTACCGGCCGTACTGGTTACGGTTTTAGACGGTTTACAGTAATCATCTACTCTCAATGCTCTGTCGCATTGACCAACAAAATATCGTTTTTTCCATGATTTCCCTTAATCTGTCCAGGCGAATGCTGCAATGGTTCTTTGAAAATGGCCATGGCCGAATTTCTTCCAGTTCGTAGCCCCCCCCCTATCATTTCCCGCCCCGAATGACCTCGATGCCTATAAGGCGTTGAAGCAAAAACAATTTTTTTTTACTGAATCAACTGGAGAGGGAACAATGATGCTGGAAGTCTGGCTTTGACAACACCGGATTGACGGAAGATATACTACGACAATGAGCAACCTCAATCGTCGGAGGAACTTCAGTGTGCTCCAGAGAGGCCGTCTTCTGAGCGACAGCTGGGGCCGTCTTGGTATTCCAGGAGGTCAACTCTTGATGGCCTGGGCGGCTGACTTTGCTGCCGGTTCCATGGGACTCTGCCTTTGGAGCGCACTCAACACCAAGAAAAATTAACATTAGTGGACCGAAGTGCGGCTGTGACAGTTGGTGGTGGTAACAGTAGTATTAGTAGTAGTAGCAATGGTATTAGTAGTAGTAGTAGTAATGTTAGTAGTAATATTAGAGACAATAGCAGTAGTAGTAGATGTAGTAGTGGTGTGGTACCCATTCTGTTTAATAACAGTAGATGTAATAGATATTGGAAATTGAATTAAAATTTTCTTGCATTCATTGTTTATATATATATATATATATATATAAAAGATACAAATATATGTAAATGTAAAAGAATGGAAATAAGGGCCCAGATTAGATACTAGGTGCTGGGCTATGTTGTATATGGGAAAATAAATAAATAAATTAGCAAAAACAATGCCTTAACTGTCTCAAATTTCTGCTACTAAAACAATGCAATTACTAAACAAATTAACACTTGTCATACAGAATCATATCGAGCGTGGTGGGTGAGTGGTTAGCGCCCTGGCCTCGCATTCGAAAGGAGGGCGGTTCGAATCCCCGTCCGGGTATCCAGGTTTGGGTTTTCCATGGTTTCTTTAAATCACCCAAGGCGAATGCCGGGATGCTTCCTACAAAAGACTATAGCTGAATTCCTTCCCATTCCTTGCCCCCCCCCCTCCTTTCCCGTCTCTAGTAACCTCGAGGTCGACGAGGAGTAAAGCCATAAGTAAAAAACAAAAAGTTATAGAATAATATTTCCACATTAGATATTATGTAAACGGATGAGGCAAAAGGGAGACTAGGCTTAAAGTAAGTCATCAGAACACGGCTGTCAACGCCAAATCAAAAAGAGTTAACAGAATTATTTTATTTTTTTTGAAAAAATCTTCATTATATTTGCTTTGCGCTGATAATGAATTATTTTTAATTTATAAATGAGTACTATTATTAAGTTTCGGCATGATAAGTTCCCATATGGTCGTTAAGAGAGCGCAATTTAATCTGGACGTAAATAGTCGGGAATGCTCTCCCTGCAATTCTCCTCCTATGCTCACGGTAGCACTGATGCGTATTGATGGTTGCCTGCACTCTCGCGTTGCAGGCTCGAGTCAGCGGGCGGATCAGTCTATTCTATTAATGACCCAGCGATTCAAGGTCGCACATAAGCGATGCTTCGGGGCAGAAACCTAAACGTATGATATATCCTGGGAATCTACAATCGCACGAGCCAGATATACTTTCAGTAAGAGAAGGTGAATCACTGGTTAGGTCAGTGTTTCCCAACCTTTTTTGGGTCATGTCCCACTTTCAATATTTTTTGCCCCCCATACCTAATTTTTAATTAAAAAAATATTTTGCTAACATCAAACGAAACTATACCTAATAATTATTTACAGCACTGTTTTAAGAATTTGCTTTTTTGCTATATTTTGTATCTATATCTAGCATTGCATTTAAATAAACCGAAGAGAAAGCGGTAAAGTCGTATCAAGTCAATTTCTGAATTGCCCCCCTGAAAAAACCAAATTGCCCCCCTGTGGGGCGTGGGCCCCACGTTGGGAAACACTGGGTTAGGTGATAGAAAAAAAGTAGTCAGTGGTATGCCAGGAATCCTCGCCCTACAAGTGGAACTGCTGCATTCGGTGATCATCCATTTGGAGGGCAGTATCTTGTTAGTCACAGGCTTAATGGTTTTATGCGACTGCCCTTATCAAACAGAACAAAGTTACACGTTCTACAGAAACATGGCAGCACAACTTCCTTGTAATGAATGTAGGAAATAACGGGGTACCACGACATTAATATGTCCGTGGTGGTAGACTATGTAATATCTCCGTCTCACATAGTACACGGTAAGACTATCCCAGTGGAAGAGGACAGCCATCTGAAAACCTGCCTTAGAGAAGAACACTGACAATGAGGAGGACTTCTAATGCCTTCGCTTTCTGGAATATAAGAACTGGGCGTCTATAAATGCAATAAGACTGGAAGATAAAGAAATTCTATACATTTACGATATTTTGAAGCGATATCTTCTCTAGGAGCGTTGAACGATTTTTAGATGAGTATAAATCTGTGAGTTCGCGTCACCGACATGCTATAATGTCTTGCGCGTGTGATATGCGTGTTGGAAGATTTTTGAATGGGTAAAACCTCATGAGTTCGTGTCACAGTATCAGTACATCTGTAGCGAAGAATACGACGTGTTGCGCTAGGACAGCGGAGTACTGGCATCACCTAGTGCAGGAACATCACAGAAACTGAGACGAAACAAGCACAAGGACAAACTTGCTAGATTCCTGCTGGTAATAATGCCATATTAACAACCAACTTACTACACAAAAAAAAAATCCTTGCAAAAAAAAAGTATTAGAATGCCTGCCATGCTGGAGGCCCGGGTTAGATACCCGGGTGATGTGTAGTAAATTGAAGGGACTATGATTTGCTGGTGATCCCGTGACAGGCGAATACAGCAGGCTATGTTCAGTAGATACGCACTTCATCCACCAGCCAAGAAAATAACAGAGCCGACAAGTTGAACCTGAGCTGCAGCTAAGACGCAAATGTTCAAAGATCATAATTTAATAAAGTAAGATACATTCGTGTAGATATGAAATATTTTCTTTCAATAAAGATTAAAGTATATTTAAAAAAAAAATGTGGTTGGTGCGTCACTGCGGAACGGAAGGTTTTTTTGTTTGTATTTTTAACCTTTGCAATACATCATGCAATGAGTATTTCATAGTGGCTTAGGAGTTATCTTACTAGAGTCGTAAAACAGATTTCTAATTTTTCGAAAGTATTTTTGCTGCGAATTTTAAAATTAAAAATTTTAAAGAACTTTATAATAATTTTAGATTTATGTGTTGAATTTTTTAAATATTTTGACCCAAGTAAACAGAGTGGAGGTCACTTCTTTAAATATTATAATATTCAATGGTCATGAAATAGCTCAATAGACGGGTCGCTAATTCTACAGAAATTACAACGCGCAGTTGTTAGCATATACTGTCAACTGTTTTAATAGTCAAACCAAAGCTCGCAAACACTCGATAAAACAAAACACAATTACAATATATCACTTTTCAAATAACTAATACATTCATATACCGCTGCCGTGGCATTTGCAGCCGACAGCGCTTTTTCGCCCCCAACCCCTCCCCCCCCCCAAAAAAAACAAAAATAAACAAAACAAATAAACTTCCTCTCTCTCTGTCCGCCACACCGGACCAAAGATTTCTATCTTATCTCTTCAAAGATGTACTAACACTACCCACTGACAATGTGTTTGGTAATCTGTGGATTTCTCGAGCTTCGTAATTACATTATATGCATTATTACAATCAACATTTACATCATTATTAACTTAACTAAATAATATTTACAAATTAATTAATTTCGTAGTTGGGGTGGTAGCATATGTTACAACTGGTTGCTCTTCTTACTCCTGTAAATATGGTTGAAAATTCTTTTTGTGAGTCTGTTGTTATCCATTCTCATTATGTGACCAGGAAAACTGATTCTCCTCTTTCTGATCACGTCTGACATAATTTTTATTTCTTCTTCTTTGTATAGATCTTTAGTCCTACGGTGTCTAAACTCACCATTTTCAATTTTTAGTGGTCCTCAAATTTTTCTCAAGATTTTCCTTTCCCTTTTCTCTATCTCTTCTATTTCTCCAGTTTTCATAGAGAAAAAACATTCTGAGGCGTTCAGACCTTCTGGTTTGATTACTGTGTTGTAGTGTTTGATTTTAGTTTCCCTTGAGAGATTCTTCGTACTGTATGTATCATTGGTCAGTTAGTATGCTAGTTCCGAGTTACTCGTATATCACAGGTATATATATATATATATATCATCGCTGGCGTTGTGTTGACCTGGTGGGGTTAAGAGAAGACTCTTGATTAATACGTCAGGGATTCTCAAAGTGGGGTACGAGAACGTCTAGGGGTTCGCGACAATTTTTTCGTTATGGCGACTGATTGGCTATCTGGAGCGAGCAACACGCGCGATGTGTGAATTGAGACTGGACATGAGCGAAATCCTCCTAAACTCGACTCAACTTGTTGCAGCAAACAAGACCATCTATCACATTAGTTAATAACATATTGTCCTTCGTGGCTGTATTACTTCCTTACTTCCTCTTCATGGATAGGCTAAAAGCTTGTTCCGACCTCATTCTTCCAATGTCCCTTCTGCCTGTGGGATGGTACTCCAGAGCAAGCTTAGGAAATCTGTCATTTCTCATCCGTACGACGTAATTATTCCAGTTATCCCTTTTTTTTGGATAATTCTATCATTTAGCGGGGAGATATTCAGTTGTTCCCTTATTTCCTCGTTCCTCCTCCTATCATTTAGGGAATATCCTTTTACTGACACCGAGCGTGGTGGTGTAATGGTTAGCGTTCTGGCCTCGCATTCGGGAGGACGGCGGTTCGAATCCCCGTCCGGGCATCCAGATTTGGGTTTTACATGGTTTCCCAAATCACTGCAGGTAAATACCGGGATGCTTCCTTCAAAAGGCCATGGCCGAATTTCTTCCCATTCCTTGCCCCCCATCCTTTCCCGTCTCTAAAGACCTCGCTGTTAGAGAGACGTTAAGCTGATAAAAAAAAAATTACTCACCTTAAAAATTTCATTTCCGATGATTGAATTTTGCTTTTGTATTGCGTTTTATTTACCCATGTTTCACTGCCATATAGCAGAGCCGGTACGGCCATTGTTTTATAAAACTTGAGTTGCGTCTCCTCTCGTGCCTTACCTTTCAGTTTTCATCGAATTCTTCGACACGTACACTGAAATCGGTGAAGTTTCTTCTTCACCTCGTTATCCTCATTAAAAGATGATTCACATCCGAGATAAGTAAAGCTGGAGACTCGTTCTATTGGCTGATTGTCTACCTCAAATTTAACTCTGGTACTGTATTTCCCCTGCCATGCCATAACCAGTGGCGTAGCTAGGTCAACAACGGCCCCGGTGCAAAAAAATTATTTTGGGCCCTCAGGCCAGACGGGCGACCTTTTTTGCTTCATGTGCTGGTATAGGCCCCCTGAGCTGAGGTTGGGGGCCCTTGAGTTGTCCTTGGGGGCCCCCCTGAGCAGCGAGGGCACTTAGTGGGGGTCTTCCTGTGTCTCAGGGGCCCCTTTAGACGACGGCAGAGCTATAAAAAAAAAAAAAAAAAAATGTCACCACTTTGCCGAGAGGGCTCGTGGGCCCTCTAAACTGCGCTTAGGGGCCCAGAGATGCGCTTTGGGGCCCCTTGAGGTATGCGTAGGGGCCCCGGTGCACTGCACCGCCTAGCCCCATAGTAGGTACACCCTTGGCCATAACTTTCGTTTTTGCACGAGACAACTGCAGACTGTATTACTTTTGTATAATTAAAATCCTTATTATTTTTTCGACATTGCTTGGAAAATTTTACAGGGTACATGGAACTATAATTTTGAGAAACCACGGGTCTACGTGAACCAGGTTGCGGGCTTTGTGTGTAGGCGTCTCTTATACCGTGGCGGGTGGAATACGCGGGTTGGAATCCCCGTGCGGCCGAAATGTGCTCGGTTTTCCGGAGTTTCCCCAAGTCGCTGCAGGCTATGGTGGAATTGCTCGCCCCGAGTGATGACCTCTGCGATCATCTGATGCGCCCGCCCACTGGAGTGGTGGCGCTATAAGAGGCCGCGCGCTTGAGCTGGACTCCAGTCCCCGGCCCGCCGTCGCCATGGCGACTACTCTACTGCTTCTGCTCGCCGCCACAGCTGTCGCCTGCGTCGGTGCCATCTCCATGGACTCAGGCAAGTACAAACAACGACAACAGCTCAATACTGCTCGCAATCATCTAGTGACGCTTCCACGTGACTGCAACGCTACTTAAACGGCATACAACGACCTAGAACGAAACCCTCACCTGTCAGTACAAACAAAGTTGACAAGGAAGATTGCCTAAACTATCCGGCTGTAACAGAACATATACCCCATGCCAGATTAAGGGGACACAGTCGCGAAGGACCTCCCATAAGAAATCAATGTTAAAACATGCAAACTTTAGGTACACTTTCTGAAGAAACTAATAGAGATACAGACCTGAAACTTTCGCAGTATACTGATAAAACATCATCTGCGAATCACATAAAGATTTGTAACTAAATTTTATATAGTTTATGAGTAATGATTTTTTGTTCTAAAAGACAAAAAAAATATTACCTTTAGAAATATCTTGGAGCTTGTAATTTTGTTCTTGTTTTTACGATAGGTCCCATTTTTTATTTGATTAATCATTGTATTATTAACAAGAGAAGCTGAAAGTCTGATGTCTTTAAAAGTCTTAGTTTTTGAGAAAAGTGTACCAAAAGATCAAAAAATGTAGTTTTGAGAAAAAACTGTATTAAAAGTTTTACAGACAAGAAACTAATGTACATTACAATAAAGACACATTATTACCACGCATTACGAAAAAATTAATAACTCCGAATCTAATCGCAAATTTTCATGAAACAAACGGAATTTTGTAGCTAAATAATTGGAGCTTTGAACAAGTCTAAAAAGAAAAATTCGATTTTTTTTGAGCCTGTTCGCGACTGTGCCCCCTTAAACTAATTCTGTATTACGATCCATAGGTCGAATACTGGAGACTATTAACCCATATGCGTGGTAAGTAGTATACTAAACTATTTTACATCGTCACGTAAAGTATTGTGATGCTGTATGTGATCCGTATAGCAAGGAATCCGTTGACAATATCGAGAAACTGCAGAGAAGAACCCTTCGTTCGTTACCGGTTGTCTCAATGGTTTCGGTTGGACGCTGTCTATCCGCGAACTCACTCCAGATGTCGGAAGACATACTTCAACTATCACTGCTGGGGATATCCCCCACACCATTCAGTTTGTGCCAGAATAACAGCAAGCAACAGTTCAGGAGGTTAAGGTGCAGTGCTCGTGCAAACATGTAACTGTGTGTCTGTGTTGTTGTCTACGAATGCTTATGTGGATGTGTTTATTATTGCCATTATTAATTTAATTGGGATGAACCTAACGCTCCGGTGGCAATTCCCCCAGTCATCTAACTACTCCATTTTATATGATTATTTTTAAATTTTCTGTTATAGTTGGATTATTAAACTCGTCCCCCAATCACTTTTCCGATTTACAAATTTTAATTTTAAACTCCTTAAGCGTGTTTGGTACATTATTTATCACTTTACTTGGTAATTTGCACCAATCCATGGCTCCCTTACTAACAAAACAAAATCTTCCCACTCCCTTACACATGAAATCGAGCGCCAGCTAGTGGTCATGGTCGCCATTCCTCTTCCATGCACCACATGCGAGTGTTTGTATGAGTGTATATGTGTTCGTTTGTTTATAAATGTGTGTGTATTTGTGTGTTTGTTTGCAACTTTCTTTGTGAATCTGTTTGACTGTATGTATGTTTGTTTGTAAGTGTGTTTGTTTGTATATATAAGAGTGTGTGTGTGTGTGTGTGTGTGTGTGTGTGTGTGTGTGTGTGTGTGTGTGTAATAGTATGTGAGTGTGTTTGTTTGTATGTGTTTCTGTTTGAGTGTGCGCTTGATTTTGTGGGTTTATGCTTGGGTCTGTTTATGTTTGCGTGTCTCTGTGCTTGTATTTTTATGTGCGTCTTTGTTTGTATGTTCCTTTACGTGTCTGTTTCATTGTTTCTGTGTCTGCCTGAGATAGATAGATAGATAGATAGATAGATAGATAGATAGATAGATAGAGAGAGAGAGAGAGAGAGAGAGAGAGAAAGGACAGTTTGGATTAAATTGTGTAGAACAAATGGTAGATGTGTTTCCATCTACAACAGTAATGGTGTCATCACATAATTTCGATTTCAATTTTTTTTTTTTTTTTTTTTTTTCACATCCAGCAGGAACGACTTGTTGGCCGACATTCAGCCATACCTCGGTCGTGCGCATCACTCCTAACGTGACGTGTTCCGTTGTCATGGTAGCGACTTTCCCTGCTATGTGTGACCACGGAGATGTCTGAAGCACAGAGCGAGTATTGAAGCCGTGTTCCTCCGCAAGGCGTACGAGGGACTTTCGGTCTGAACGACGCCGTGGTACTAACCAATCGGAGTCTGATTTCATCACTCAAGGCAAATGCCTGGATGGTTCCTTCAAAAAGTCACGGTCGAATTTCTTCTTGTTCCTTCCGCCATCCTCCTCATTGGTCCAATGGTCTCAACGTCGACTAGTGAAGCTGAAGAGGAAAATAAATAGCCCTCAACAACATGCCAAATTGAAAATGATGACAAGAAAACTTTTATCTAAATTAAAAGGCGGAAGTGTGCTGGTTACTTCGCCATCTGAAACTGATCTCCACCTCTGCCGTTTTGCCGATGCCGAGTGCGGAGTCCGCGCTGACTGTTGTAACGCCCACGGCAGAGCGAGAGTGTGAGAGCGACCTCCCTGTTTGGTAGGCACCGCCAACCAGCGAGTGTGGCGCTGGCTGCCTACAGTGCCCGGCGTCAGGGGTCTATCGTTAGGATACGGTATAGTGGCTACCCGCTAATTACGTCACACGAATTACATGATCTTTGGAGGCCCCCCTCCCACTCCTCCTAGTCACAGGTGATAACATTTGTGTGACCTGCGTCCTTGGTGTGAAGTCACATGTTTTTGCTATTTTAAATTTAGAAATTGTTAAAATAAAACAGCATTTCCAAAATTATATATGATTATTTCGATAAGGTGTTTTTTTTGTCACAAGCCATTATTCAACTTCAGACCTTACCAAAATCGATAAATGAGGTATCATTTCAAAGATTAAAATATCTGCTTTGATCATACCATATTTTAAAAAAGTAATATTTTCAAATCCGACCCTTAAGGGGCGAAAATGTCAATATTTCTAAAATGCTGTTTTTTGTTCCACGAGCTATTTATCTCCCTATATTCCTAACCGAAAGCCTTAAATGAAGTATCATTTTAAAGGTTAAGATCTCCACTTTCGTGACATCATATATAGAAAGGAATTTTTCGTAATTCCACCCTTAAAGGGCAAAACTATCAATATTTCTACAACGCGTTTTTGTGTAGCGAGACATTTATCTCCCTTGATATCTAACCGATATAGATAAATGAGGTATATCACCTTAAAGATTAGGGCCTCCACTGTGGTCACAACATACTTTAAGAAATGAATTTTTCGAAATTTGTCCCTTGAAGGGCAAAAGTATCATTATTTCCATATTGTATTTTTTTTCTTTATCACGAGCTATTTATCTTCCTTGATATTTAATCGAAATCGAGAATTTAGGCAATATTTCAGGGATTAAGGTGTGCGGTCTGGTGATATCATATCGTAACAAACGGATTTCATAAAATCAACAATAATTCAAATAATTTAGAAAATTGACAAAATATAACAAATCGAATGAATAATATAAAATTTAATCTTCTCGTGTCCATGTAGTTTGAACTCATTCCTTTATATTATTTACGACCGGCATAGCAGTCACTTCGTTGTCGATTTGGATAATGTTAGGAACAGTCGATGAGTCAACATCATCTTCATCGAACAATATAGCATCGTCAGCCTTAACCAAAGAAAGAACTTCCCTGTCACGACTAGCTGCAATTCTCTGAGCACGAATCTTTGTAATGGCAAAAACTTTCTGTTGCCTCTTATGTGGTTGCTTGCTTTGGTTAGTGGCTTTGTATAATGAAAGATATAGACCTCACACGACACACGATTGTTTAAATAAGTATGCGGGAGTCATATTTTGTCGAAGCCTCAAAGGCGGTATTTGCTTTTCGGCGTACATCAAAGGCGGCCGACGTTCGACACCGTAGTACAGCACGCGTGAACTCGCGCGGCCGTCACGTGACAACAAGTGATACAATGTGACGTCACGAAGCTCAAGACTCCTCCCCACCTACTTGTCACACGATGTCACACTTTGTTGATCCCTCCCTCCCCTTTAACGTGTGACGTAGTTTATGGATGACCCTTAAACTTACTTCCCTTCATTTTGGAAAGTGTGGTATTGTGAATGGATACGCTATTGTCTAACTGACGTCGTTGTTGATGGAGAAGCCTTTTCTAAGCTAGATGTTACTACGGGCATTCCTCAAGGAAGTGTAATAGGACCACTTCTTTTCATAATTTTTATAAACGACCTAGCTGACAAAGTTAAATGCTGCTTGCGATTGTTTGCTGATGATACAGTTATCTATAGAGAAGTAAGGTGCTCTGACGATTGCTTAGAAGTTCAGCGCGATTTTGGTGCAATGCGAATAAGTAAAAAAAATAATCCGTTTATTCTCGTGTACAAAGTAGCGAATAAATAACAAAAGGAATCCGTTCGTTCACGAGTGCAAAATGAAAAATTCAGTTGTTGACACGGTTCATTCCCTAAAGTACCTGGGTGTAATAGTGCAAAGCAACATGAAATGGGACTTGCTCATAACTTCCGTCGTAGGCAATGCTAATTCTAGATTACGATTCATAGGTAATATTTTGAGGAATTGTAATGCCCTTACAAAGGAAATAGCGTACAACAAACTAGTGCTTCCGCATTTGGATTACTGTTGTGGAGTTTGGGATCCGTATCGCAAGGGATTGATTGACACGTTAGAGAAAGTACAGAGGAGAGCCGCTCGATTCGTGACTGTTAGTTACAGTCCCTATGAAAGTGTCACAGAATTGATACATAGGCTGTGCTGGGATTGTTTGGCAGACAGACGACGTCGTTTTAGTTCGAATTTATTGGAGAATATTCGAAATTCTTTGACTTACGAGTGCAATGAAATAGTTCTTCCGCTAACCTATTTAGGTCCCAATGACAGGAGGGATAAAATTAGAGAAATAAGATGCCCTACTGATGGTTTTATGTATTCTTTCTTTCCTCGTTCTGTTCGGGATTTGAATGCACTGAATTAGGATTGGGGCTTAGCACGCTCTGCCACGCACAATATTTGTGAATTGCAGAGTATGTTTGTAGATATAGATGTCCCAGTAGATGCCATTTAAACACACCGCATACCAGGATGGAGCCACCAGCTTTCACAGTGACTTCCTGACTGTCGGGATCCATTGACTCAAGGTTTTTCCGGTCATCTTGGATCTAACCGATGTGTTCACGACTCCAGGAAGGGCGCTGCAGCCGATGGTGTTTTGTTAGCAGAGGTGTCGGTCTTCTGCTTCCATACGCCACCAACGCGAAATTGTCATTTAAGCACACACATACGAGGATGGAGTCAGGGAGCATCCATAAATTACGTGAGGTGTTTTTCGGGATTTCTGGACCCCCCTCCTCTTGTGAGACTTCGTGAGATCTGGCCCGACCCCCCCCCCCCAACCCTCTGCTGAGATCTGGTCTGTGAGCCCCCCCCCTTCTAGAAATCACCCTATCAACTTTATTTTTTAGGTCTCACCCTTCCAAAATCCCAATTTTCGACGAAATACCCCCCTAAAATCGCGTCATTTGTAGACTTTTTTTTCTTTTCTTTTTTAGCTTTATGGTCCAACAATTTTTCAAAAACCTCACGTGAGATTTCCGTAGACCAACCCCCCTGGTGAGATTTCACCAACCCCCCCCCCCATTTCCCCCTCACCCCACCAGTCTCTTCCTTATAGCCAGTATCGATGGCCTCGTTGGGTCTGTGTCACATTCAGCTATTACAAACAGGAATCATGGCCCATCCGAGTACGCAAGCTTCTTCCAGGCATGTAGGGTCCAAACTATATGTTAATGGGTCCGGGAGAGGCGCTACAGTCGAGGGCGTATTGTCATTTCACTGGAATGTACATACGGACACGTCTGTCGTACGTCCCACATCGAATATTGCTGACCTCTGAAGCGGCTTTATTGTGTGTCAACGCTGACACCTTGACCCAGACGTGCGACTCACGAGAGTACAAATGAAAGCTCCGGCATTGTGTGGTATGTTTATGTATTTCTTTCGCGGTCTTACTGCCGTGTGGATACTTGCGACTTCCTATCCCTTAGCTTTTGGCACTTTAGTACATACAAAAGGCAGCGTCAGTGTCATAATGACAGTGAGAAATAATAGCCGCTGAGCACGGTGCCATGCTGGAGTCGAAACGTTTGGGTCGAGGTAAACCGCAAAGTAGTTGAAACACTTTGGCGGCTGCAAGGAGCACTAGAGATTCGTTGCGCAGTGTCCCTCTGCTATCGCTGATCTGTCGCGCGGTCACCCTGCCATGCTGTGCCGTGGGAGCAGTCATTAGCAATGCAGAGCCAGCGTGTGGGTCGGTCAAGGTCATTCCACTGGGCACACCCAAACTACGTCACGCCACGTCGACGTCGAAATGATTAGAGCTGGGAACGATTCGGAACGAACAACTGAAAGAAATTCAACTAAGACCTTTTCGAGGAACGATGCCGACATTCCTATGGAGTAGCGGAAGACATTTTCTGACGAAATAAAGGCGACCGAGAATATCGACCTTGCACGCAGCACAGATCAAGAAAAACAAATAAATTTTAATGTCGTATCTGATCTTATGTTACACTGAGGATGGTGGTGAGTGGTAACACTCTGGCCTTGCATTTGTGAGGACGTGGGTTCGAATCCCCGTCCGAGCATCGAGATTTCGGTTTTCCCATGATTTCCGAAAATCACTCCAGGGGATTGCCGGGATGCTTCCTGCAAAGGGCCATGGTCTAATTCCTTCCAGTTCCTAGTACCTAGTCCTTTCACGTCTCTAATGACCTCGACGTCGACGAGACGTAAAGCCTTAAGCAAAAATGTTTACACAATGTTACATGCGACAATTTGTCAATTTTTATTTTTAAAACAGTGATGCCTCAAATAGCTAAAAAGAGTAGCCATACTAATACACGCCGGAGTGGCAAAGTCTCCACTGTTCTTTTCTATCATCGCTGGCGGACCACGAGGCAGCGGCCCTTGAGCTCTGGGATCCGGTGTTCAGTCACGAGGGTGGCAGGTCCACAGCACTCACTCTACTGCAGGAGTGCTGCGTTGAACTGCCTGCAGTGTTTGATGAGTGCATTCTTGTCTCTGAAATGTGATGTTTGCGAGGTGGAGATTGCGAACCATGCCAGCGCAGTCTGGACGGCCGGTACTCGAACCCAGTTCCACAGCCATCCTGGAGGCTGCTTACCACTTCGTAGTATTAAATCCTTCGAGTAAATCTGTCCCCCCCCCCCCCCCGCACAATTTACTTTTGCCCTTAACGAATTGTAATTTTAAATTCTTTCAGTATTTACGGTAGGGTTCCCAGGTACAGGATTATAATTTCCGGGACATTTACGGGATTAAAAAGGTATTTTAGTGGTTATGTTTAAGGAGTGAAAAAATATTCAAATTAATATTAAAAAGTTGTATTTTGAGTAAAAACTACGTTACATAACATATCATAACATACGTCATAGTTGAACAGTCTATATGGTATATATTGTCTCTGGTCGTGGTAAGGTGGAGCGCTCCACGCTGCGAGCGTGGCATGGCCACCGTGGTATCTTAAGTTTCAGAAAAAAACTGGTATACGGGAATTCCGGGACAGTAACGCTGAATTCCTGGACACGGGACCAGACACAGAATTCCGGGTCATTCCCGGATTTCCCGCCCATCTGGCAACCCTAGTATACGGACATCCCGATCATGGTTTTCCCGGATCACTCCAGGCATATGCTGGGATGGTTCCTCACATTAGCCCATGGGCACCTCCTGCCATATCCTGTATAATCGTTCCAAACTATTACCCTTTCCGGTAGGTGCAATACACCCTCCGCCACAAACTCTTATTGAATCGCGGAGTAATAATAATAATAATAATAATACTGATAGTTTATTCATAACCCTGACTACTTCACTTACAAACGAAAATTTAACCTGTAAATTACATACAGAGATAATTAAATGACGGAAATAAATATTCACATGCTGTTGTGTGTTCGGTACCTCATTTTAAGTGTGACAAATAATACGAATGGGAAGCCAGGACCTCTGCCCCCCCCCCCCCAATCCTTTTCCACGTAGCCCAGCGTAGCTTTCTATCCAACTCCTCCCCCCACTTCCCATTGGCCGAGCACGTAGTTTATGGACGCACCCTTAAGCCTAAAATCTAGTCGCAGCTTGTGGTCACCATCATCTTTTCCTTTCCATGCGCTTGTTTTAATTCTACGACCAACATCTTACTATTATCTCTAACTGCGACGCAGCTAACGCTTCGGTAGTAATTCCCCATGTCATCTAATTACCCCTTTTTATATTATATTTTTAAATTTTCTTTTATAATTGCAGTGTTCAATTCCTCGCCCATTTACTTTTCCGATTTACAAATTTTAATTTTAAAATCCTTAAGCGTTTTTGGTGTATTATTCATCACTTCACTCGGTAATTTGTTCCAATCCCTGACACCCCTACCAACAAAAAGAAAATTTCCCAATCCCTTAGGCACGAAATCGAGCGCCAGCTTGTGGTCATTGTCACCTTTCCCCCTCCATGCACCACAAGTGTTTGTTTGTATGAGCGTATATGTGTTCGTTTGTTTATAAATGTGTGTGTATTTGAGTGTTTATATGTGTTTGTTTGCAACTTTCTTTGTGAATATATATGAGTATATGTATGTTTGTTTGTATGTATAAGTGTGTGTGTGTGTGTGTGTGTGTGTGTGTGTAATAGTAAGTGAGTGTGTTTGTTTCTATGTGTTTCTGTTTGACTGTACGGTTGATTTTGTGGGTTTATGCTTGTGTCTGTTTATGTTTGTGTGTCTCTTTGCATGTCGCCTTTCCCCTGCAGTATTCCTAATTCTTTGACCAATATCCCTTCAAGCCCCATCACCGACATATGCCCTCTGCATTCCCAGCACTCTCTTCACCCTCCTCCTTTCCTCCAATGATTCCCAATCCAGCTCCCTTATAATATCAGTTACTGACTGGGTCCTGTGATAATTTCCACAAACAAATCTAGCTGTTCTTCTTTGCACACCCTCCAACTCTCGTATTTGATACCCATAATGTGGGTCCCAAACTACACCACCATATTTAACCAATGGTCTGACCAAAGGTTTGTAACCTAACGCCCTAACTTCTCTGGTACATCCTCTCATCACCATCTCCAGTAAATGAAGGACTTTGTAACCTTTTCCTACCATCTGCCCAATGTGCTATGCCAAATTGAGTTTGCTATCATACGTTATTGTCATCTTTTCCTTTCCATGCATTTTTCTTAATTCTTCCACCAATATCTTTCTAAGTCTCTTCACCAACATACGCTTTATAACTCCTGAGTGTAGAAACAAATCGAGGGCGTGAAAAACAAAAGGTAAATTCATCGTTTGCTCTTCTGGTTAGTTTGGAGACTTCATTTACTCCGCTACCGACTGAAGTAAAAAGCAAATAGGAGCCATCCATAAATTACGTCACACCTTGAGGGGGCCAACAAAGTGTGACATCGTGTGACCAGGGGGGGAGGGACGTGTCATAAGCTTTGTGACATCACATGCATAATTTGTATCACTTTTTGGCTCGTGGTGGAAGATGAAGATGATGTTGACACATCGAATATTCCCAACACTATCCAAATCAAGAATAAAGTGACTATTATACCAATAATAAACAGTATCAAGTAATGAGTTCAAAATCCATGGACACATGATGACTCAATTTTGTATCAATAATTCGATTTTTGATGTTTTTTTTATATTTTCTTAAATGCTTGATTTATTGTTGATATGATTTTTTAACTAGAAATACATAAATCATTTTAGAAGTGCTGTTTTAATTTATAAATTTAAAATTGCAAAATATGTGACGTCACACCAAGGGTGGGGGGGGGGGGGTCCAAAAATCATTAAATTCGTGTGACGTAATTTGTGGTTGGCCCCTAGTCAGTAGCACTGACTGATATCTTATGCCGCGTTTACACTCTCGCGCGAGCTTCGACGAGGCGAGGCGAGACACCGCGAACGCGAGAGTGTAAACGGTGCACTCGCGTAGTCTCGCCTCGCCTCGTCTAAGCTCGCGAGTGCCGCTCGCCTCAGTGGCGGTCTCTTGGCGCGAGTCAAAGGCGCGAGCGCATTGTTTACAGCAGAGGTAGTCAACCTTTTTACCTACCGCCCACTTTTGTATCAATGTATACCTTATGAAACAGACGTACAGCGAGTTAAAGCCCATAATAATAATTTGCCAAATACTTTGTCTGACTTTCGCTACGTTTGGTACAATAAGTCTTTATAAAACTACTCACTGTAGTTAAATCTGTCTTTTTATTTATACTTCGCGTATATAAAAGGACGAAGTTAGGTGAAATTAGATTTTATTATTTGGTTTATTAATGATATTCCTAAGACAGATTATGTTAAAATAAAAAACTGGATATCTTGGTCAATTTTGCAAGGAACAAACAAAGGTCTCCTCTTTCGGTTTCTTTCTTTGGCTATAATATGATTAACAGCACAAATGCCTGATTACATGAGATATGAAGGAAAAGTTTTCATTAAACTGAATATCAGTTGTCATACATTTTGATATGACAGGTGTTTTTTTTTTTAAATTATTTTGCCACGGGTTTTCATATCCATCACTATCGAATTTATGTTTACTTTCTGCGTCATATACGATTTCTTAACCTTCTTCCTGTCAAGTTCTAACATCTTCTTCAATCTTTGCGGTAGAAGGATTTTTCATTCAGTCATAAACATTGAATTTCAAAATATCTACAAATCGTTTTTCCATGTCTAAAGTTAGTTGAGGTGGGTACTGAATCTGTCAATATCCTCTGGAGTTATTATCGTTTATAGATAATATTTCGGGAAACTATTGAAATTTAATTCTTAATAGATTGTAACGCAGTAGTTAAATGTTTTCAATAAAGAATGACACACAGAACATTTTGGTAACCTATAAGCGTTTTATTAGCTCCTTTAAGGTGCAAATCAACATAATTAAATCTATAAATGAATGCAATTTTTCTCGGCGTTGTTTATCTATAAACGTTTCTCGGGAAACAAACCGAGTAATATTGTGCATCAATAATAATATTACTCGGTTTGTTCACGAGAAACGTTTATAAATAAATCATTAAATCTATTTAAAAAACCTTAAAAAGTCAATTAATTTTTAGAAAAATAACGAAAGCGTTTAACCATTGGACCAAACCCCCACAGTCCACCACGAAAGCTAGCACGCCCACTAGTCATCCATGAATGAATTCTTGCGAGAGTGTAAACGGTAGTTCGTGTCAGCGCTCGTGCACGAGGCGCGAGGCGAGAGTGTAAATGCGGCATTACAGATACTCAGCAACAACAATACGGTATTTTTTTTGTTTGACAGGCAAGAATGAACCAGCTGTGAATCCTGCCATACAATATAGCGATATTGTTGAATTCCTTAAAAGAAGGATCATGAAACCATCATAATTTGTGAAGTGCTTAAAATTGTATTTGGCAATGAAGGAATGTGAGGTATAAGCAGTCATACACAAGGTAAAACTTTCAACAACGGCGGAGTACTTGTGCAACATATATATCATATAAGCAATAGTAACGGAAATATGATGTTTTACCCTCTCTCTCTTTCGTCCCGCTAAACAAATGCATAACGCTATTGAAATCAGTTGAAGTGTAATTTACAACCAACGTTCTTAGTTATCTGCTTCATATATTCCGATCTCTGTCTTGCTCTGCAGTTCTTACCTTCGACTGTTCCCTCCACTAACAAATAAAACGATACCGCATGCCTTAAAATATGACCCACCATCCTGTCTCTTCTTTCTGTTTCTTTCTTCACTCAGTATTTCCAAAACAAGTTCATTTCGTATTTTACCCGTCAATTTAATTTCTAGCATCATTCTATAGCACCACGTTTCAAATGCTTCAATTTTCTTTCTTTCTGTTAGTCCATACTTCGCTAAAATAACGTGCTGTGCTCCACATGGACAGTTTTAAAAATTAACATTTAAAATTTAAAGGTCTCTCTTTTTCAGTAATTCTCTTTTTGCTATTGCTATTCGTTCGGTCATCCGTTGCAATTTTATTTCATTAAAAAAAACAAAACAGAATTAACTTAAATCTCCATTACATATGATACAATTACTCTAGTTAATATATTGTTATTGCAGTTGCTTCTTCTTCCCTTAATCAACTTTGTCTTTGTTATTTTATCTGGATTCTTCTCGTAGTAACGTGCTCACTTCTTTATGCTTTTTCTCCATATCGTCACTATTGTCTGCAAATATTCCACCTCATTTATCGTTGTAATATCTAATTTTTATATCTATACCTTATATTCTCCTTTGATTTCCTTGTAATTATGTTTCGTGCAACTGATTGAAAATATCTAGCTTCATATTACTTTTTAAAATAAAAAAAAGCTTTCTCACCTATTAATACACTGCGCAGTTACTTCTTCTTTAGAAGTAACTGAATTATATTTTCTCTCTAGCTATGCAAATAAGCATGCTCCACTGAATATCGTTTTAATCGTGCAAAAGCACTTTCACTTTCCTGTCTCATAGTACCATACATATATATCACTACTATTACTTAACTTTTGTAATTGCCTACAAGGCTACATCGACATCAATATATTCAGATTCCATTCTATACAGCTATTACGAGTATAACAATAATTCAAAACCGTCTTCTCCGCTCGCCAGCGATGCTTGATGCTAGTTTTCCCCAGAGATGCTCAACAACTATGTTCCGATTCCAACGATAATATTGCTGCATTATCTCCGATATATTGCAGCCTTTAACGACATGTTTATACCAGTTTTCAAGGCTGTAAGTTGTGATTTCACACAATGTCACTGGATTTTAACGCAGTTAATTAGAAGGTGGGTAGAGCGCGCTATTTGCAGAGATGGTAATTCAGTGCTCCCAGGAAACACGAGACGTTGAAGGCCAGGCGCGCTATTCCTGGGCTTTGTTTCGCCGAGGGCCCGAGTCATGCTAATGCGGACTGGGCGCGCCGCATGCAGATGAGAGCGTTTTGGGCCTCGCGTCATCCAATTTGTCGCGTCGCAACGTGTTTTTTCCCTCTCTATCTCTCTGTGGAGGCAGGCCTTTCCGTCAAATGGTAATTGACCCTCAGGGATACCGCGCCGAACATTGTCGCCGAGGCCGAACGGACGCACAAAAACAACTGCCGGCTCACTACGCCAAGTTCACACGAAGCACCGCCGAGTGTGGCGAATGCTTACTATGTGCGCCACCTTACATTGTGATGTGGCGAATGCTTACTATGTGCGCCACCTTACATTGTGATGTGGTGAATGTATTAATGCGCGTACGGTAGTTGTTTGGATTTTCGAGCTGCAATAATAGTGGGGGATTAGGGTTCTCAGATGGCCGGGAAATCCGGACATGTCCCGGAATTTTGTGTCTGGTCCCGTGTCCAGGAATTAAGCTTTACTGTCCCGGAATTCACATATACTAGTTTTTTTTAAAGATATTACGGGTGCCACGAGACCAAGCCAAGCATGCCGCGCTCGCAGCGGGAGGTAGAGGAGTTCGCACTCAACCTTGCCGACGACCAGAGACAATATTATATAGACTGTTCAACTCATGCAGGAAGGAAAGTGATAGCTTCAGTATTTTGGACATTGATCGTGCAAGCGAAGTCTTTTTGACCAATTAAAAAGCAGTTTGGCTGATAATTTTTTTGGAACTTAAGTCAGAATAGTTTTCAGAAACCTCACTGAAGACCATAAAAGTAAATTTAAATTACAGGCACACATTTTCCTACAAAGAACAATAAAATATTTGGAGGAGACGTATGATTTTGGGATTGATGGAATTTACAAAAAGTTTTGTCTCTCAAATCAGAGGAATTGAAATTGACACGGGAAATACTCTCTGAATTTCCTGCGATATTGAAAATTGAAGAAGCAGTTAACATTGATTCCCTTTATACAGAGTTCACATGTCTGAAAGCTGTCTTTGAGGTCCTTCCAAAAGACTTGCAAAACGATAATATGTGGGCCTGTTTCTTTAGAACAAACGTTTCTAATGATTTTGTAAATTTAAAGACAATAGTTGGTTTCGTTTTGTCAATTCCAACAAGCAACGCCTTTAGCGAGAGAATTTTTAGCCTGTTGAACAATTTACGGACTAAAGAGCCAAACAGAATGTCCATGGACTTAATCAAGGCTGAACTGCAAACTCGAATCAATTTTGAAGAATCTTGCTCAGAAATTTTATCAGTTTTGCAAAGCAGTGACGGAGAAAAGCTTGTGAAAATGGCAAAATGTAGTGATAAATATTTTTAAAAAAGTAGATAATTAAGATTCATTTTGATTTATATAGATTTCGATTTAACAAAAGAGACATGGTCATTTTTTGTGTATTGTCTGTAATACCTGATGTTGATTTTCTACCGACGATTGATTAATAACCCTAAAATAAATATTCAGTTTTTAATAATATTTTATCCATGATGGATTGGTGGAACTTCCGCGACTGTGATGTCAAATATGGGTTGTAAAAAATACAGCAACCAGTCACAATATGATGTTGTTTATTAAACCATTACCGGTTTCGAGCTATACCTGCTCATCTTCAGATGGTTTGTAAATTTTACATTAACAAATGTAATATACAGGAATGTATGGTTGTCATTTTGCATCTGAATATATCCAAAAACAAAACTAAAGCACTATAAATGCACATATTTATAAACATGCGCTGCACTAGCACTGATGGAGATGGATATGAGCACACTGTGTTTTCTTTTTGTTTTAAATTTAGTATTTTTCGTTTCGATTGGTAATACCAAATGTTGACTTTCTACGAAAGAGGTGCTTAATTTTTGTTTTAAGGTATTTAAAAGGTATTACTTGATATGGATTTTCAACCAGAGATGAATTAATAATCTTATATATATATATATATATGTGTGTGTGTGTGTGTATGTTATGTAGCATAATTTTTACTTAAAATACAACCTTTTCTTATTAATTCGAATTTTTGTTCACTCTTTAAACATCCCAATAAAATTTCTTTATAATTCTAGAAATGTCCCGGAAATTATACTCCTGTATCACTAAAACCCCAGAAATGACCCGGAAATTATAATCCTGTATCTGACAACCCTACGGTGGATACGATTAATTTGAAACCCAGCTTTGATCAGAATGGCACCCAACATCTGATATTACAGAACAAGATTTTAAACCGATCGTGGTGGGTGAGCATTAGCGTTCTGGCCTCGCATTCGGGAGGACGCGAGTTCGAATTCCCGTCCGGGCATTCAGATTTGGATTTTTCATGGTTTCCCCAAATCACTCCAAGTGAATGCCGTGATGCTTCCTTCAAAAAGGCCATGATCAAATTCCTTCCCGTTCCTTGTTCCTAATCCTATCCCGCCTCTAATGACCTCGACTAGGCGTAAAGCAATATCAAAAAAAAGAAATCCTTACCCCAGTCGTTTTCGCCTCTAATGAACTCGATGTTGACGGAAAACGTCGAAAAAAAAAAACAAGATGTGAATTTGCTTCATTGAGCGCCATGTTACTGACGTCATTACTTGATGCGTTGTATAATGCCTGGACGAAAATTATCGCTAAGTTTACGCGCTGCAAAATAAAGCGTTAGTTATTCAGTATTAAATTTTAACTTTCTTTGCTTTCAATGGTGCCATACACTGAAGTGCCAAAACACGTGGGATAGCTTTTGACATCGTAGTCGACCCGTTCTGGCCTCGCATTCGGGAGAACGGCGGTTCGAATCCCCGTCCGGGCATCCAGATTTGGGTTTTCCATGGTTTCCCAAATCACTCCCGGCAAATGCCGGGATGCTTCCTTCAAAAGGCCATGGACGAATTCCTTCCCATTCCTTGCCGCCCATCCTTTCCCTTCTCTAAAGACCTCGCTGTTAAGAGACGTTAAGCAGTTAAAAAAAAAAAAAAAAATTAGTCTACCCCTTTAGCCAGGCGGAGTGCAGAAACCAGACCTGGCATTGATTCAACAAGTCGTCGGAAGCCCCCTAAAGAAATATTCAACCATGCGTGATTGCGGAAGTGTTTCCGGTCGGGCCGTTGTACATAAACTGACCTCTCGACGTCCCAGACAGGTGTTAGTGGATTTACGTCTGCCGTTCTAAGCAGCCAAATCATTCGCTGCAATTCATTTTAATGGCTTTCGGCCTTGTCGGCCAAACTTCATTACATTCTATAACAATTTACATTTCAGTTTCTCTACATGTTCTTTTGTACATCAAGTTTACATTATTGATTACATACTATAATATGACAACATGTAATCGGTTGCATTATTTATATCTCTTATCTGCGCAGTAGAGGGTTTAATATACAAATAGTGGGATTTTTGGGCACTGTAACTTAATTCTATTTTGCTCAATGTGAAACCCTTGTACCGTAATCATTCGCTGCAATTGTCCAATCGTAAGCGATTTAGGCCTGGTGACACGGTGCTTTGTTGTCCTGGAAAATTCCGCTGGTATTTTTCTACAAGAAGGCCAGGAATGACTGGAAATGGTCTCCAAATAGCTGAACGAAACTGTTTCCAGTCGGAGTTGCCAGTCCGTCTCACGCTGTGCTGTCTGTCTGTTGAGATGAATCATAGTGCCATTTTTGACACTGAAAATTCCCTGGAAATATATTTCCAATAATCTTAGTTAAGTTTATTATAAACCGCAACTTAACACTTCAGCCAGCACTATAATTAGAGATACACTGAAATTCATTTAACAGAACAAAATCAGAATTATTTTATCAACGGACTGTGAGGTGACAGTCACGCCTTCCGAATCAAAACAGCTTTCTTTATTTGAAAACAATACGAACTGTCGCTGGCGATGAAAATCCCGCGGGACACCTGTAAGCGAATGTGAGTCTAGTCACCGCGTGCCTATTG
>JARYHS010009186.1:269773410-269915060 GCA_031002005.1 Vandiemenella viatica
CTAGTAATACAATGCCTCAGTGAGTAGGTAGGCAGCCTGGGGACACAGTGTCGCGGGGAGATAAATAAAAATTTGAGCGGCAAGTGCCGATTAGGTAACTCCCAGCAAGAAGCATTGGTCTTTGGCTTACAACACACCCACCCCTGCAACTTTATATGCATTAAGTTGCGCGACTTAACGGGTGGTGCTGAAGATTAACCTCCTTGTCTCTCCTCCTTGGCTTCTATCTGTATTATAGATGTTGCCTACGTTATCAAACTACTTCGCAGTTACTTTCGCATGCTGATGGGAATTAATATATTGAAACAGAAACCAATGTATTCAAACTGAATAAGAAATGATCACGTTTAACTATTATCATTAACCTGACGGTTGAGGTTGGTGAGGCCGATTTGTTCTTCAGTGTTAATGTATTTTGTGCCATTAAGTCATCTATTTCGGTCAGAAGTTTTTAAATCCAACTTTCAAATAAAACGTTATAGGAAACTATATATAAAAAACCAGTCATAACGGACAATTCACATGAGTTGACGGGACGAGATATGGTGGCAATCAAATGTATTGGAGTCCAGCATCATATCGAGAAAAAACTTACATCTATATTATTGAATGTGCTGAATTTACTTGGAAAGAGCGCAGATTTAGGAAAGACAGATCGTATCAGAGTTGATCGATTTTATTTTAATATTGATGGGAGAATTTTTGAGTCGAAAATAGATTCCATTTTTTGAGTCGAAAATGTATTCTATTGTTTCAGAAAATATTCGACACTAAAAAGTGCACACCTTAACAAAGCTTGGAACGTGCGGAGTGTAACAACATGCTCAGGAGTAAATAAAGACGAACGTGCCACTGAAACCGCGCAAATGCTTGTGTTATATTACGACAAATATTTAATGAGTTAGAATCAGATTCTACAGAAGTAGTGCATTATTGCAGTGATATATGGATTCAATAGCGCATTGGGTTGATCAGAAGTTTAGAGAAATTCTATCCAGTAGCATCAGACGGTCAGACCTTATGAGAGTCTAACAGGTTTGTCACAGTGGGTTAGCTCGGGTAACTTTGGAGACGGACTATTTAAGTTCCGAACGAATTTAAAAGTAGACACATCTTAAAAATTCAGGAGTCAGCATGCTTTACCCCAAAGATTAATTTAATGTTTACGATCTGTTGTTATTTTAGGAAGTAAAGAAATTAGATCTGATTCCTTTTGGATAGATCTTGTACACTTGAGCACGAGTATGAAATTCATAGTGCTAGATCATAGGAGTCAAACTCAATTTTGCAGCGGGCCGTACATTAAATTTAGAATGTGTAGGCGGGCCAGATTCAAATTTAAAAAAATGTACTCAATTATTATAACATTTTATTTATTTAATTGTATAGTGTATAATATACGGTTGTTAAAAATCATATCAAAGGTATCGCGAAAGGTTTTGGAGTCTTTAGATAAAAATTAAAGGTAAGAAATCAAGGTTAGAGGTAATCAGTAAACCGAATTGAAGTTTTGTGGTGGCAGAAATATATTAATATTGTTTCATTTATATAGACGATTAAAGCTACTTCCCATTTTTTACACTTTTCGTAAGTTTACTGTTCGACGATTACAAAATCTGAAAATCTGCGTGGTAAGTTAATAAATGCAATAGCAAAGCATCTAAGTTTCTCCTTTGGCGAATATTGTTAAGAACGTGACTATGATGCACTTGCATAAATTTCTAGTATGTTATTAAGCTTAGACAATCTTTAAACTAAATATAGTGATTACTATTTAAAATTAAGTGGTCCTAAGTGCGGCGAAAATAAGAAACAGCAGAAAAAAAAGTTATAAAAATAACAAGTAGATACTCAAAAACTAATAATAAGGTTGAATTCACAACTACAGAAAGCTACAAATAGTTACAGTAACGCGTAAAATCAGACACAAAATTATGGATGGGAACCAAATAGAACGAATAAGTCTTTTCACAGTTCGCAAATGTTCACCTAATATCGTTATCATGACTGAAAGATACGTTTCCATCATAGTCGTAACCAACAATAAATTATAAATACCCATGTATTTATTTCGGCAATGATCGATAAGGATCGGTACGCCAGAACGCTTTCGTGATCTGGATTTCACGTAAAACTGTAGTTCCCTTAGACTCAGTAGAATCACCGGGTTAGGTTAAGATAGCCATGACAGAAGCGTATGCGCAACATATCGAATCTGAATCAATTGACTACCGAACCCTTCCAGGATATCGTTGTCAATAATGCAGTTTAATTTATTGTTATATTTTAATTGATAATTATTTGTAATATATGTCAAAATTTATTTCATTTATCATTAACAATGGTAATAATTATAGTTATTCGTTTTCAGTACCTGATCACAGGGCTTCAATTTATCCCGTAACTCTCTTCTACAGTCACAGCCTAAACTAACCCACTTATTCAGCGTTTTAAAACAGAATTTTATTTGTAACTCACACGACACTCACGCCGGGTTGAGTACAACACAGATGTTATTAATTAGCTTTTATTCACTTCGGATCAGTAATTTAGCTGCGTCAGGTCCAAAACACCCGAAATATCTAACCAATTCAAACCAGTTCAATTTAAAATGTTATTTTCAAAAATAAAACGATACAGAAGATGTAGCAGACACAGACACCAGATGAAGATTCAGACGAAGAAAGATGGGACGGTTCCTCGGAATAATATTATTTTAATGTACATGTGTGATTATTGTTTAGGTATTTTGTAAATATTCGCTTCATATGTAATAAAGTGTGGGTTTAACATATGTGTTCTTTATTACTACTCCTATTTCATACTTATAAGTTCCAATATTAAAAAGAAACGAAATAAAAATCCCATAGAAATATTTTTGATCGACTTTTTGTGTCAAATACTTCTGTGTGCGATGCATGGTTTGTAACGCCTTTTACAACAGGAAGCTAAGTTTCTCAACGTCGGAGGACAGGTGAACTGCCTTTGAAAATACGAGCGACACCGGGATTTGAACAGTAGACTCTGATTTACAGTCACACGCCTCATCATCGGACCATTATTCTGCACAAATGAGATCAATATTAGGTGGTGCGAGCTATTACATACCGTAAATAATAAAGATAATTGTATACAACTTGAACCACAATGATTGTGAGGATAGATACCTGTTACATAGTTAACACAGTGAACTATCTTTAGCCTGTAAATTCACGGATGTCTGATCTTATATTATTTTGATTGTAGGTCCTCTATTATTACATCAAAATTCTTTGCACAATCATAATCTGTTTTTTTATGCGACTCTGCTCATTTTCTTTGGCTTCATTTATTGGACGACTATTTTGTTACTTCGAACTGACTCAATTCGTCCACTGCGCTCGCGTTTTAATTTAAGAAAAGTCGTGTACTGTATCTTTGCTCCCACATAAACAATTTTTAACGCAACGCATTCGTTCTTCTTGTTACGCTAAATCATATTTACAGGATGGAAGTACAGAGATTGTGTATTTCTACAAATCACATAGCTTTTTTTTTTTTTTTTTTTTTTTTTTTTTTTTTTTTTTTTTACGTATACCTGCAGCTTCCAATCCCATGATAAAAAAAGATGTTTACAGCATTCGGTGCTGCATTTCGGCAATATAATTGGACAGATATAAAACTAACTTTTTGGTGAGGAATTTGCAGTCAAAGAACTATTTCTGTTTTTTCAGCTACAGTTCGTTCCAGAAATATTTCTGTTTCCGTCTTTCATCCACTGCACTCCCGTTTCAATTTCAGAAAAGTCGCGTAATGTATCTTTGGTCCCAAAACAAGTTTTAACGCACGCAACTTGTTTCCAGTTTCCCGTTTGCACCAAAAAAAAAAATTGTGTTGGCTGTCAGAGAAGCACCAAAATCAGCGAACCAGTAAATGACCACAGATATTTCTATGTATTTCTGTATTTCACTGAGTGCTCTCGGCCATCACTCAAAGCTGAAACTCGTCCAGGAGGAGGGAGGTTTTATTAAACACACTCAATGCTGGCTGTTTGAATTGAGGTGCAGGTCATTAGCGCTCCACCGTTCCCTTCCATATCCCCCACCCACCCATCCGATAGTTCTCTCCATTTCTCGTTTAAGAGTCCAATATTTGCCGGTACTTCAGATCTCGGTTTTATCACGGCCGGACCCGGCTGACGGCAACAAAGTTCTATGAGCGGTGAGTTAAAGCGAAACCGAAATGAAACTCTGGTCTCCAAATCGATACTTGGGAGTTTTGGCCTCTGATTACCTCAAATTTTAACCAGAGAAGTATTTTTGTCATTTATTTAATGAGCTTTATTAAAAAGTTTGACGTTCAACTCAGTTTCATTAACTCATATGTTATTTGCGTGTTAGCAACGGTGTAATTGCATCCCATATATGAAAATAAAATGAAGTGCAAAAAAATGTACTGATTACCTGTTTTGTTGTGATTTCAGTTATGCTCCACCTCGATTGATTCTCGAAGTTGTTGTTAGATGAATGCAGAATCGATGTTACAACAAGGCACACCAGTCACAGTGATAATAATTCGACTTTTGTTTGTTAATTTTGTTTCTTAGACAGCGTAAATTCATTTAACAGGAATATGGTAGCCGAGTACGTATGATGATTCCTTAACGTAGCATGTTGTCTTCAATCACTCGCTAACAAAAACCCTTTTTAAAATGAATAATGTATCTTTCCTTATACTTGTAAAAGTAGCGCTAGTTTCTTACAATTTATCCAGACTAGTCGATTTGAGGAAAAAGCTTTGAAAAACATCGATTGTGTGATCACTGTTTCAATAGTTATGACGTGCGAATAAAACAGTTTACAAAAGACAACTTTCTCTAAATTAAATAGCATCTTTTCAGGCATATAAGCAACAATAATACTGAAGCTACTTACAAAATTTTTGAGCTGAAAAGATATTGCTATTTCGCTGACTTATTTATGTCGTTACTGTATGTCCAAAGTTTCGGTAATTATTGCTCTCTTGTTTAACGTAATATTCAATTCGCGCACTTTATAACTCCTTCAAACAATAAAAAATGTGGAGATTTAAAAAGGAAATAAAAATGTTTACATAAAAAAGACGCTTTTAATCAGAAAAAAATTAACTACACATAGTACAGAAAGAAAAGAAAACCTAAAAATTGTTACCTTCAATAATATAACAGATTTTAGTGCTACATAAATGGGACAGTATTGCTGGAATAGAATAAGAAATTAATTTATTTGCTTAAATGACGATCTTTTAAAATTGCTGTGTTACACACACAGGATAATCTGCAGGCAAATGAGTTATTTATTTTCTTGGTAAACAGTTTTTGCTTTTTCGATACATTCGGTGAGACTATTAATGCGGCACTAAGACTCTCTGAAGCTTCTAGCCAGCTTCCCCTGAAGCCATATAGCATTCTTTCTGCTCTTCGTTTTTCTCCGCGCCAGAGAAAAGGTTTTTTTAACGAACCGCCACCCGTCGACAAGGCCCTTAAATCAAGGCGATCGGTGTGGGCGCGAGCCTCAAGCGCGTCGTGATCGATTCTCCTGCGGACAGCTCGCCGCCTTGCTGGCGGCAACCCGCGATGCGCGCTACTGTTTGTTCCCCGGGTTGCTCACACCTGCGCCTACTAGGGGGAAAGGCCCGGCAGCTAGTAGCGGACTGTGAGTTTGAGTTGGCGAAATATACTGAAGTGCCAACTGTTATGGGACAGGAAGATCCAGATATCCGGAAACGTGTAAATGTCGGGGCTTTCATTTTTACTTTATAAGAAGTATGAACGGTATTCTGACGTATATGGTAAATTGGTCACCCTTCCGCATTTGTTTGTTGAACAGTTGTACGTGAAAACATCGTCTATTAGCAAGTGGTTTCATTCTGTACTCAGACGCGTTTCGCCCTTGTGGAATGGGGCATCGTCAGTGACTGTGAAACTACATACATGTTGGTGTTAAGAAAATTGGAATATCTATACTATTATATATCTGTAAGCAAGCAGTGATTGTCTCTTTACTGTAACGGGTATCGCGTCATAAGTACCGCAGCAATTTGGATGTGGTTTTCAAGTTTTTAGAGCTAATGGTGCCAGTCAAAATCTGGGAAAATAGCTAATGACTTATATGTACCATGGGAAGGAGCAAACAATGAAAAACCTTTATATTTGGAAAATTGTGGGCTGCCGATCATAGTGCACTTCAGCCGCGCACTCCTTTCGCAATAATCTCACAAAACTTTGGATTCAGTTTTAATTTTTTACTCAATTTCCTGGACCGCAGTGCTTAAACGGAATACGCGAATTAAACGTAATAAGCATTGACTTGCATCGCAACAGGTAAGTTAATATGTGAAATCGTCAGATTACTATATTGGTACACATATATTATCTCTGGTAGACAGTTAACAGTTTGTCTCTGGAACAATATGTCGCTAAACTTTGTACATTAATAAGCCAATATTTCTTCTTTACATATCATTATGGTTAAGAAAATCAGTTTTTTTCTTGAAGAAAGATGTATGAAAAACAGCTACCATAAATATCAACAGGTAACATTACATTTTCCCTACAATGTCTTGTGCGGAACTTTCAATATTTCTACGTACGTTGCTCGATTAATATATAGTTTGTGGGTATAAAGTGCAAATATTCGTCAGTAATATCGCCGAAGGAACGTATGTACAAATTTTGGCTGCTGTTCAAACAACGGCCAGTAAAGTAAACTGTAATTTCCATTAAATAAGTCTCATAACCCAGATTCTGCATTGTTTTATCGCCATACGTGCTTTGGGTTAATGACGACAGCAACATGGAACGAGTGAAACTAAAAATCAATTAAGCATCTTAAAACGTTATGCCACACCGCGTAAATAACAATAAAACTAAATCCATTATGCCTTATGATCTAACAAACCGAGTCAATTGTCATTCTGGTCTAGGCTGCATTTTAACCTAACCACAAATCTGGCTATTGATTCTTTTCGTAAATCATAGCTTCTGTCACAACCGCATTAATACATTCACTATTATCGATTCTTGAAACTTTGGAATTACTTACATGCGGGTGAAATATTGACATTACTAATTTGGTGTCACTAAAAACGAAGGAAATTAAAAATAATTCGTAATGTACGAGATTAGTTTTAGTAAGTGCTATTTTAAAACCGAAATAATTGATCGAATCAACATATCGTCAAAATAAAACCAATATCCAATCATAAAAAAAGATGTTATTATTATTAATAAAGAAATTGCTCTAAATAAATTTACGGCACCAGGGTTATCGTGAGAAATTCTCCGTATCCGAATTTAAAAATAAGATTTTTATTTAGCTAAGTTAAATATTAGAGAAATAATATGTCCATAGCTACATTCTCACCAAAGCTTATTCTTAGCTATATAATCCCAGCCAAAGTTTACACGTAAAATCCCAGCAAAGTTTACACTTAGTGCTTATAATTTCAGCTGTGTTAACTATTATATATCGTCATAAATTTTCAGCATCACGGTTATCGTGCAGTCCTCATTTTTTTAGCTAAGTTAAATTAATATGAATAAGTTAATATTTTTCATTACCACCAGAGATACATAATTATCAAAGTTTATACTACATTTCAATCTAACTACTTCAGTTCTGAAGTACCGTGAAGGAAAATGGCTCGAAATGTGGGTAGTTGTATAAAAGCCTTAAGAAAAAATACATGTTATTACTCATTGATTACATGGATTAGGAATGTATTTATATGGTATTAAAAAAAAGGGATTCTACAATTATCGTGGCACCACAATTTGATGATGGATTCTTATGTAACTCGACGAGAAAAATTGAAAGTAGAGATTAAAATTGTTTGGTATCTCGCTTAGTTCTCGAGATATTGTATCCCTGCCTACTAGTGGTACTAACCATTTGAAATTTGGATTAACTGATTTGTTATAATATTCTCTTCACGTTTTGCAATCTCCTTTTTCGGAAAAGTTACCACACGTTAAATTAAAAATACCAAAATATGAGAGAAACGCCCAGCTATTAGATGGCACTGAAAAATTAATGAAAATCTATTAAAATCTTGGCTAAATCCTTTATTGTAATTTTTTTTGCCGTTTATGCTTCTCTCCCTTGTAAATAGTCGCACAAATAAAAAATATTTTTCCGAGATGTAGTAGGTCCTACAAAAACGACTGCCATCTTAGAATCGGTACAAGCGATCGGAGACAATGCATTGATTCCGTTGTAAACAAATACCCAAAGTATTAGATGGATGCCACAGAACGATTTTCCCAAAACATTTATTTTTCTTGGTCTAAGCCGTATTTCAACCTAACCACTACCTCTATGACAAAACGAGACTGTTTAGGTTGATATGATCCTTGTGCCGATAATTTTTGCGTCATTTTTACAGTGCTGGCAACAATACGCAGATGCGCAGAATCTCATATTTTGGCATTTTTAACATAACATATGGCAATTTTTCCGAAGAAGGAGAGTGTAAAACGTGAAGAGAACATTTTTTGGAGGCAGATACTTCAAATTTCAAAAGGTTAGTACCAGTTTCGGATTGGTGGAGACAGAGGCAGACTACCCGCATTTCTACACATTTCATGATCTGCGCGTGCAAAGCAGCGGGTAAATGCTGGTTAATATATATAACTAACTAATAACAAACTACACTCCACTTACGAATTATTGTTGAGACAGTTACATGGTGGTCGAGAGCACTTTTTTTGCAACCAGAACTTTTGCTTTGATTCCACGTAACTATAAGAATATCTATTGTTACTCTTTTTGTCAAGTTAACTATGTTATTGTGTTAAAACCTATTGAAATTTAAGATTTGTTTCTGACGCACTGCTGTGAGTATATATGAATAAAACCAGTTGCTAATAGACGGAGTTTTCTTTTACAATTGTATTCTGACGTGATTATGGCCACACGATACGAATTAACAGACTCTGAACGTGAAATAGTGGTTTTGGTTAGACTTATGGGGCATTTGATTTCCGAAATTGTTGATGAATTCGACGTTCCTCGATCAACAGTGTGAAGAGTGTGCTTTGATTACGTAATTTGCTGGATGACCTCCCACCATGGACAACCAATCGGCTGACCTCGTCTACTTAATGACCGAAACCAGCGACGTCTGCGTTGAGTCATTGTTGACAGACAGGTATCACTGGCTCAAAAAACAGCAACGCTTAATGTGAGACGGAGGACAGACGTCTCCGTGTGGACAGTGCAGCGAAATTTGCAGAATACCGACGTGATTGCCTCTAATAACTAAACGTTTTCGACAGCAGAGTCTCTTCTGGACTGATGAATGCTTCAGTAGAACCACAGATAACTTCAAGAAGGTTGCGTGGTTAGATGTGTCACGATTCCAGATGGCAAGAGATGACATTGTGGTTTGAATGAGGCGTAAACGCCAAGAGGCTTAGGATCCAGGTTACCAAAAAGGCACTGTATAAACTAATATTTTTTTCACGAAGATCCTTTTCAGCCTACTACACTACGGGGTGGGAGGGGGTATGGAAAGTTGGCTGTGGCCTTGTAGGGAACCATCCCAGCATTCGCCTAGAGTGACTGAGGAAAACCACGGAAAACCTCAGACAGAATGGCCGAACTGGGTTTGACCCCGGTCCTCCCGAATGGCAAGTAGCAGTGCGAAATCGCACTGCTCAAACCTCGGTGGCTCCGTCCTAATATGGGCTGTGGTTACTTGATATGGACTGAAACCTGTGGCCAAACTGAACGAAACATTTAATGGAAATGTTTATGTTCAGCTGCTTGGAAACCGTTTGCGATTAATGGTTTTGATGTTCCGAAACAACGCTGACCTTATGACTTTACTCCTCGTCGACGTCGAGGTCATTAGAGGCGGAATAGGACTGGGGACAAGGAACGGGAAGGAATTTAACCATGGTCTTTTGAAAGAAGCATCCCGTTGTTCGCCTGTAGTAATTTGGAGGGACCATGTAAAACCCAAATCTGGATGCCCGGTCGGGGATTCGAACCGGTGTTCTCCCGAATGCGAGGCCAGAGCGTTACCGCTCACCCACCACGCTCTGAGTGGAATTTTTCAGGACTATAATCTACCAAATCATTCACGATTAGTTTATGGAACGTTTTGGACAAATCCAGTGATTAAGATGGCCACTTGCAATCGAACATACCTGAGACACGATTGAAAGGCCATTTCATATGCAACGACCTACACGAAAAACACTTTCACAGTTGTGGATGCATGTAGAGGAAGTTTTGCTGAATATTTGTTCAACTTGGTTTTCTGCACTTTTCCGGGAACAAGAGAGACCCACGCGATAATAATAGTTAACCAATGACTTCCGGTAGTTAAGTGTGTTTAAGAGGTTATTAATTGATGATAGAAAGAGTTTCTTCTGAATTTGTAACGTCAAATAAATATTGAAAACTTAATAAATGTGAACAATGGTTTAAAAAATAAGCATCGTCACGCAATGCTTTATAGAGAAATTATTTAAGCTGTAAAATGTTTAGACGAAAAATTCCTATACACTTTAGTCTTGTTGTTAAATAGGTTTGTTCGTATTCTGGACGCTATATGACTGTTCGACGGAACTTCTCAATTGCATTGACTCAAGTTCCAATAAAGCGGATTACAAGAACCTTTTTATTTATTAATATAATTTTGTTTCAGCCAGATGAGGTTTTAGCACTTCTGTTATTTTTATTGCAGATATCATCTATAGTGAAATTTGGCAGCTATATTTGCTTAATTAAGTGGAATAATATTGGTTTCATAATTATGAGTACGAAATTGGTGATTAATGGCAGCTAACTCGTGTATCGAAGTTCTGAGTTATTAATTACGCCTTTTAAAAGCAATATTGATATCATGTTTTACTAACGGGATCTGAACATTTTCATTATTTTTCCTGTTTATTACTGCTGAAACATGAACTAACTTTTGTGGAATTTTACTAATTTCAGCACAGGGGAATATCCACGATTATTGGGAGCATAGTTACTACAAGCTACGACATCTTACATAAGCATCGAGAAGTCTTTTTGGAATATAATCTGTCAAAAGCGAGCAGGTTTCCTGCTACTTGTGTTCAGTACACAGATTGCGTATTAATATTTTCTTTAAAATCAGTGTCAACTTATTTTTAAACAGACTCTAATATTACAAAATTGTCTTTAAAATGGTATACATAAATCAGACACAAAAAAATCAGTTGAAAAAATTATTGCGAGTCTTGGAAATTAAAAAAAAAAATATTTTCACGACATATTTATCATCTTGTTAATGAAATCCTCCGTCAAACGATACCATTTTTTGTCAAGATTATTCATTTAGTTATTTTGTGAAGACAATATTCTCCAGAAAAATCGCTCTAGTTTTCCGGAAAACTTTTGCAGATTCTTTATGATTCGAAAGAAATTTAAAATCATTAGTTTCGAAAATAAAATGACTAGAGCAATGATGTTTTCTTAGCTGCTGGTGGGCAAAACATTCCACAAGTAGTGAAACAATAGGGAAAAATTAAACAGTTGGAGAGGTCGGCTTTCCAGCTTTCATTTGATACACATGAAGATTATTTAAAGGATATAATTTATTTAGTCCCCCACTAAACATCGTATGATGATATTAACATCCCATAAATTTTCGAAATTTTATGTCACAGTTGTGGGTTGGTAAGAACTAAAAAAGTGCGCAATAGTAGATTTCTAAGTTATGTGGGCGTGACACACGGACAAATAAACGAATAAATGAAAGTTCTGTTTCCCACTTAGAATGTATGGTTGCCCAAAAATAAGAAAAGTATCATAACAACATTACATGAGCTGCCGGTAATTGAACGAAATCTTATATCTTTAAACGAGCAATTCTTGTATATGTATATATATACTAGCAGAGCTACCGGCGTTGCCCGGTATGATCTAGATTGATTTACACACCCAGTGAATATTGAAGCTCATAAAAGAGGTAAGTTTTTTGGGGATTCTACGATAACCATGGAGCTGCAGTTTGATGATGGAATCTTATGTAACTCGATGAGTCAAATTGAAAGTAAAGAATATTTTTTTTTGATATCTTGCTTACTTCTCGAGATATCGTATTTCAAAATTGACGTGGTTAGGTTGAAATGCAGCCTGGACCAGAAGAAAAATTTCGCTTTAGCCAAATTTAATTATAAATTCGTATGTAACTTGGTGAGACAAATCGAAAATAAAGTATGTTTTTGATATCTCGCTTAGTTCTCGAGATATTGCATCATCAAACCACTATATCTACAAGGTGGAAAAGCACTATAGGTGTTTTATTTTCTTCCTAGTGGTTGTTGTTTGGTTGAAATACAGCCTGGAAAAGAAGAAACGTCACCAAAAGCATAAGGAACTATAACTGATTTTTGATATGTTAAATCTGGAAAGCCAAGTGAGATATCAAGAAATGTTATTCTTTAATTTAGATTTTTTTCGCCGAGTTCTATAAGAATTTATATCAGATTTTGGCGTCACGATAATGATAGAACTGCCAGTGTTTTGCACTTGTGAATTAAATTTCATGTCAGTCGCTCCATTCTTCTATACGTATTTAAACGGCTAACCCCATGTGTAGCAGGAAAGAGAGGGGTTGATTTATTCCTGCAATTTTTTAGCCATGATATTATCATAATAACCACAACAATTCGTGCAGCAATAGAAACAATGTTTTTTTTTTTTCCAGGAAATGTAGTAAAGACAGAATCGCTCATCAATAAATTACAAAAAAAAGTAACACTATGTCAACACTAAAGGTTTTAAACAGAGAATTTAATTCGCATCCAGAGACAGTAATTTCAAAAACAACAAATTTCTCTGGAAGGTTCTTCACTAAAGGTTTTAAACAGCTCAATTTCATCTTCAAAACCGTCAAATATGCATTACTTTACACATCCATTAAAATTTCACAACGTCAGATATTGCAGCAGTGAGGCCTCAGATAGTAACATCAAGAAACAAAGAAGATATCGAAAGATTTTTTTCAATTGTAATATTAAAATTAATTTAAATATTTTCCACTTTACGTAGTTTCCTCTTCGCATTCGATATAACTATGTATGGGGTTTAAAGACTAAAAACCAAAATTTAATAAAGTAAACGTTACATGCGATAACATGGCTATTATTTTTTTTTTTATTACGATGCATGACGTAAGCATCGTATTTCTTTTATTTTTTGTTTCGGGCTGTACGTTAAGATTTTAATTTACCACACCTGCGTTATGTTACGTTGGAGCATATGACATTCCAAACACTTCAATTAAGATTCTAAGCTTTAAACGGTGAAAACCCCATCGAAATCTGCTCTGTAGTTTCCGAGTTTTTATATTTCATATATATCCGGTTTTCGTTTTATAGATAGATAGAAGATAGATATTTTGGATCTCGGAAACGGCTCTAACGAATTGGATGAAATTTCATATTTAGATAACTTTTTTTTTTTTTTTTTTTTTTTTTTTTTTTTTTTTTTAAGTTTACCTAAATCGGTGTCTTCCCTCAAAAACGCGATTTTACAAAAAAAAAAGGGAAATTCTTGTATTTGGTATCTCCAAAACGGCGCTGACGTAGACGTTCCAGGTAACAGTAAGCTGCGCTGATGTTAGTTAAGTTCTCTGAGATTCCAGCAAAGAACTCTTATAACGTTAAAGGAATAATTTTTGCACACTAGCTGACCCGTGTGATTTGTATCGTCACCGAATGGTAATATAATAATATGGAAAATAATAATAATAATATGGAAATGAGTAAACACATGTATTTACTAATGAAAGGTATTTTATTTTGAAGAGTAGTAATAAATATCCCTATTGGCTTTGTCTGATGTCCTTTTTTTCAATCTTCTTTACAAAACTTATTTGAAAATAATATTAGCAGTTATAATTTGATCAGCGTTGACTTTCTGACCGCATGTGTCTTTAACACAAAAATAAAATATTAATGAATCTACAAACTCCTGAAAAAGTCGTGTATGGGTGTACATACGAAAAAAACAGGTTCTGATAAATAGAATCTTGTCTTTTGCTGCGTCTTACCTTGTGCTTTATTAATGTTTATAACTAAGGTTACTTCTTATGGGAATTGTTTAATTATCATTTTGTAAGGCCCGGTTGATCAGAAGATGTGAGGTCACTGCGAGGTATCAGCATAGTTTCATAGAAGAGAGTGAATTTAGCACTGATGACGTTCTCGTCTAAGCGAATTGCGACAGTTCTATAATTACCGTCGCGTCACAATGTGATGATGAATTCATATAGAACTCGACGAAACACATCGAAAATAATGAATAAATGTTTTTGATATCTCGCTTGGTTTTTTGAAAATCATTTGTAGGTATAGTTCCTTGTGCTTTTGGTGACGTTTCTTCTGGTCCAGGCCATATTTCGAACTAACAACAACCACTAGCAAGTAAAAAAAACATCTATAGTGCATTTCCATCGTATAGAAATAGTGGTTTTGGTGGATTTTTTTTTGGTTTAGGTCGACTCTCACCCTAACCTCCTCACTTTTAAGATAAAATATCTCGAGAACTAAGCGAGATATAAATAAAATTATTGTAGGATCGTAATTTTTCACGGTGTTGAATATTAATATATTTTTCTCGGGCTTCCAGCCGTGTAAGGATATCACATTTGCGGGACGTTTCGAAGGCGTCCATCTCTGCCTTCATTGTCAACCAATCGAATACTACAGCGTATAGTTTCAAGCTGCAACAACGTGTGTCGGCCAGACAATGTTCGAAATTTGAGCGGATTTCAACGAAAATTTCCACGAAGCCACATGTTTCAGCGCGAACTATTGTTAACCTATCAGACAGAGAACTTGATCCTGCTACGTCATCTGTTTTATCGAAGGGCCTCAATTTTGCTCCGGTACCTAAATCTGTGCCTTATCGGGAGATTATCAGTGGTGTTGAAATTGCAGTTCGCACGCTACCTGCGGAAGAAGCGGAGGAGATAAGGCGTGAAACATGTCGGGTGCTTTGTAAAGGTAAATTGCCTAAATCAAACATCTCAAGTGAAGAGAGGCGTGCGCTTCGTGAGTTGAAGAAAGACGAAAATATTGTTATTCTTCCAGCAGACAAGGGTAACTGCACGGTGGTTTTATTAACCGTGACCCTACATCTAAGCTAACCAACTTGACTACGAAGCTGATCCGCTCTTTAGAACTACCAGAAGATGTGAAAAGACGACTCCAACCCCGTGCTCCTGTTCCTCCCAGGTTGTACGGTCTACCAAAAGTACATAAAGTAGGAGTACCTATGCGCCCTATTGTAGGTACAATTGATAGCCCTATGTACTTTTTATCTAAATACCTCAAAGATATTCTCAACCCATTGGTAGGGAAGGCTCATCGCAGTATTCGATTGGTTGACAATGAAGGCAGAGATGGACGCCTTCGAAACGTCCCGCAAATGTGATATCCTTACACTGCTGGAAGCCCGAGAAAAATACATTAATAAAATTATTGTTTACTTTCACTTTTTCTCGTCGAGTTATATAAGAATCCATCATCAAGCTGAGGCGCTAGGGTTATCGTAGAATCTCCTGAATTACTACAAATCTTGCGCCATTAATTAATCGCTGACTAGCATTAAGATTTGTATTTAACATAATAATAGCATTTTTCTATGAAAGCAATTTAGGAGACGGTCTCGAAAATGGCTCTAGCGATTTGGATGAAACTTCATATGTAGATAACGTTAGCAAAAAAGAAGCAATTTTTATATTTAGCTTATCGAAAATGGCTGTAATCTCATTACGTAGAAGGTTTAGGTACCAGTAAGCATACCGATGTTAGTTAAGCTTATCTTTGGTTAACTGTGCACCTCATAATGCCTGTGAAGCCTTTAAGCCTTTTACTTTAATCAAACTTTACTCGAAATCTTGTATATTGAACAGAAATCGAAAGATGCCGAACGAAGATTGGTTACCCAGATACTATATCGTATCCTAGAAGGCTGTGCTTAGAATCATTTTCTACTTTAAAACAGAAAAAAGGTGATGTGATTGGAACAAAATGGCTAATATGAACAAAGGTAAGTATGATTAAAAGGGTTCATTTTCAATATTTGTTTTTTACTATGTTACAAATTGTTATTCTCTAAGAATTAGGTTACTGGTACGATAGTTTTAGTATTTTTATTTATATATTTATTTTAAATGATTGTTGATGTGAAATTGGTAAAAAAAGTGTTCCAAGGAAACTCATTATAGAATTATGAATAGACGATCGCTTAGTAAGATTTCCAATTAATATTGACTCAAAAAATTATATTTTTATAGTATTTATTTTTTAAATTTTCTTCAGTGTTAATAAAATGAAGGGATGTCTTTTATACCAATAATACCCTACATCATTTGTCTTCTAAATCGATATTAATGATTGTGCGGATTATTTTTCTTGCTATCCCTTCGGAAGAGTATGCCTGAAAAGCCTAGAAACGAGTTTCACCATCTTACTTCTTTGATCTCTCATTCACAATACAATAAACATATACACCACCACAGTCATTCGCACTGAAAGTAACACTTACCAACACTTTCACACTGCGGAACGGAATGTGAAACCACATAAATTCATCTCCCCGAAACTTTCCTAAGGAACGGTAACACTCACTACAGCGAACGCCAACGAACGTAAGTATGGTACGGCACGCACTTCGGCTTCGTATATTGCGTTTCAGTATAAAATAAATTTATGAGTACCATTATACAATTTTCTTTCTGCATATGTAACGGAAGAATAAGTTAAACGAGATTAATGTTCTATGATTTATATGACTAGATTTTTCTAAATGAGTAGTAACCTATTGCAAGACATAGCATCAACATGCCGCATAACAGCTTGTGCTTGTAGCTCATCGTACAGTACTACCCAGAGGGTAATACCTAACTCTTCCACTTTGATGCAATGCAATGTGAATGAAGAGAACTATCTATGAAACAGTAACATAATATGGATAAGTGATCGCAAAACAGAAACATTGGCTATTTGTTCGCATCTTTAAATCTGTGTTAGTGCTTAGTAAGGTTTTTTTTTCCCACGTGAACAAGGTATACGGCCGATATTGGAGCGCCTGGGATATATCATTATTGGACAGAACTACTAACTAAAATGGTATAAAACTCACAGCTTACTTACCAGAAGGCGGGTATACCAAAGCTTACCCGCCAACTATCCTAAGTATGCTAACTTCTAGCATATCTCGAGATGAAAAACTACTACATTATTGAACACGGAAGAGTTAACGTACTTTCATAGAGAGAAACATTCTTGGATGAGAACCTCCTTGAAGTGCTAAAAAGATTATGCTTGAAGCGAATCTTGCGACTGTGGAATGACATAAATCGGGTCCTAATAGAATTCACCACATCTTGCAGGTAATTATAACGTAACGCTGTATCTACCACAAACAACGGGTACTGGAGTCAAGTTTCTGTTGGCAAGAAATGCCACCGATTGCAGCGCTGGATCGATTCCCTTGAAATCCATCGCATTCCTAAGGAACAAGAAAATTGTGGCACATAATATGATCACACTATTCTATGGGCTTGCGGACAGAGCGCGTGTTGTTAAGTTCCCGGGGATTCATCAGTATTCACAGTTTCACAAAGGTGTCAAGCAAACCACTGCAGGTTCGCACTAATAATTTACGGATTAACAGCGATTAACCAGAAGCTGCAAGTAATACAACAACATCTCTGACTTTCTTCTGACTTTCTTGGGACAACACCCAGGGGCCAATCACTCCTACATAAGACGGAGTGCAAATTTCCTGAAGATTCCACAGTCATCTTTGGTTACCACAGGGAACGGTGGCTTGGTTTATTGAAACAGTGATCATCGTCTGCTGAATTCTAAATTAGAATTGTACAGTCGGGGACAGAATTCGAGAGACCCCTCGCCTTTCGATTATGCTTCGTTCTAGACACGAATACCGCATGGGACAGCATAACTGGTAGGTGGTACACTAAATTCATGATAAAATAGACCTCTCATACCCAGCACTTTACCCAAGACTAAAAAAATTAGCCCGCGCAGCATGAAACTCGCAGACGCTCGGAGGGAAAGTTCGGAGTTCTGCAGTAAAAATAATCACGAATATCACCATTTTAGTCATAATAATTATTTAAATAACCAAATTGATTAATTATAGAGAGATGGTAACACTTTTTTCGTAATTTCGATAACCGTTGCGTATTTTTTTTCCTCGAATAAACAGTTAACAATTCGCTAGCAAACGCAATTATATGGCGAATACAGAAAATAATCGCTAAATTACGCACGGAAAACCAATAAGAGAGTTTGAATGGACTTAGTTACACTTTCTAACGCTGCAGCGTTATAGAACTGTGCGTGTGACAAATACACATAAAGGTTAAGGGTAAGTAGAAAGAGCATTCACGAAAGAACTCTAATGGTAAACTAAGTCACGAAATATAAATAAACTATTCCCAGAAAATTAAATGGTGCGGAATATTAACACCTTAATTTTGTTTTCATCATACCATATTTAGAAGGTAAGCTAAACTTGAACGCAGTAGCAACAGTTTTAGTAGTAATAATAATCATTAAGAACAGTAAATAAATAAAAAAAATCCGTCTGCAATGTGAATTAGCGGTTCCACATTTTAAATCTGGAAGATGGAAGTAGTAAAACTATCATCTCTCTCTTTGTTTCTAACTAACACTGATAATTCTATAAAATTTTCTGTCAATCTTTATTTCCTGCCGTCCAAGCCCAATGGGTTACAGGTAACACTGTTGCCTGGCATTCGGGAGGACGCGAATTCAAACCCCGTCGGGGATCCAGTTTCAGTATTCCATGATTTTCGTAAATCTCTCCAGCTGAACTCCAGAAAAGTTCCTTCAAAAAGCGGTGGCTGAAATTCTTACCCGATCCTAGTTTCCAATACTATCAGGATTCATATTACATTGCCGCCGAAGATATGACAAAGACAAAAAAAAAATTATGGTGGGTATGTGGTATCCGGCTTTCGGGAGATCGTGGGTTCGAATACCCATCTAGCCATCCAGGTAAACGTTTTAGATGGTTTCCCCAAATCACTCCAGGCGAATGCCGGGATTGTTCCTTCAAAAGGCCATGGACGAATTCCTCCCCATTACTTGTCCCCAGTCCTTTCCTGCCTCTAATGACCTCGATTAGATGTAAAGCTAGAAGCAAAACATAATTGCTCAAATAAAAATAATTTCATCTCTGTGGTGTGTTTTAGACCTTTTCCTTGTTGGATTTATCTTATTCAACGGCCGAACATGGTAGCGAAGGGACTAGAGTGCTATTTCCACATGTGGAGAGTCTCTAGTTCGGTGTTGTTTTAGGGCTGGTCGACGTGGAAATCATTATAGAGAGAAAAGGACTTGGGGCATGTTTCGGGTAGGAATTCAGCCTTGGCCATACCAGAGAATCATCCCAACACTCACGGAGTGATTTCGATTAATCATGCAATACCGAAATACGGATGGATACACGAAGATTTCAACCCCTGTCCTTCCGGATGGGATGGCTTGGGCGTTACAGGGACTCTCGGTCACTGGTGCGATTCCGGCCAGAGGCATGGGTGTTAAAGTAGGTATTGTGGTATGTCTTGTATCGTCTTTCAATTGTATGAGCAAAAAGCATTTGGAAATACACCAGTACACAGGATAAACACACAAAACGGTTTAGCTGGATGAATGGCTATCGGGAGGAATGCCATTAAAAATTTAAAGACAATTTTATTGAACCAAAAGGCAATTGGCTGCCTTCAAAAATATCTCACAGGTCCACCTCATCTCACAAAAAAATATTCCTTATTTGGTGCCAACTAGTAACATGGCTGAGTTCTAAACACGTATTAGGATAAAAAATTTGGAAAGTAGGCGTACTATAGTGAATCTGTTTAGTGCACACGGGAGGGGTATTTAATTTCAGTTGAGTATAGGATTTAATCTCTTTAACATTATGCGTGGTTATTTCGTAAGAAGAAGATCTTCCTGCTGGCTCAGTTCAGACGCAAGGAGGAACTAACCGCCCGACAAACGTTTCGAGGAAGTGTTTATTTACCAGTGGCTCTGAGGAAGTGAAGAACACTTGTTCAGTAGAATTAGCTCTAATAAAATTTGTGAATATGACCATCCGTACACGAAATTTGCCCATTTTCGAATTACGAGCACCTACAAATACAGTGACAGTCATTTGCCGAAACTAACAGAAACAACTTCAAATAACATATTAAAGTTACTTCATCATAATTAGAAGACCGATGAAAATGTTGAAAAATAACATTGAACTAATATGTATAGGTCATTAAAAATTTCTGAAAATTACTTCTCGAGGATTTTAACTTCAGCATACCCTCATTGCGTCTTGTAATGTTCTACTTGTACTATTTGATTACAAAATTAATTGATCAATATTCCGTGATAATGGAGCTATTTAAAAGAAGAAGGAAAAAAAAAAACTGGAAGTGCACGTGTGCACGTTATTGAAAATTGATATGCCTCCATCTACTGATGTAAATATTTTATGACCTTCCGTGCCTTTGACCATTTAACCTGCTGACTATTGTGTCAGCCTTTGTTGAGGTAATGTGGAACTCTATTGTGAAGTCAACACAAGACGAACACTACACTCATTCAAAAGCAACCATATGCGCAGAAGAACTCGAATCAGTGACCTTTATTATTATTAATAAATTTCTCTCGGGCTTCCATCCGTGTTAAGATGTTAAATTTGTGGGACGTTTCGAAGGCGTCCAACTCTGTCTTCATTCTCAACCAAATATCAATCATTAAGACTGAATGGACGCCTTCGAAACGTCCCAAAAATGTAACATCTTAACATGGCTGGAAGCCCGAGAGAAATTTATTAATATACAACGCCGTGAAAGATTACGATCTTACTGTATTATTATTACTCCGCGATTCACTAAAAGTGTGTGGTGGAGGGTGTATTGCTCCTATCCGAAAGGGTAATGGTTTGGAAGGGATATACGGGATATGGCAGGAGGCCTTTACAATGCGATGACAGTGTTCTAGCCCCTACACTGCTAGCGCCAGCTTAAGTATCTTGGTCGGGACTCTTGCGAAGTAATTTGTGAATGTGTCTGCGGTCGTGGTTTGCCAACACGGAAGACAATTCCGTAGGCCCACAGAACAAGGAAATTATCAGACATTTCAGGCATGAGATTTTCCTCATCCTCGTTCAACTAACTTGCTTACTACCTGAGGCTCACACAGATAACAGACGAAAGAATTATACAGGTTTAGAACCGTATATCCTCGAGCAACTTTCTGAACTTTTTTAAATTTGTTTCCAGCTTGACATCTCGACTTTGAGGTCATGGGAGACGGGAATATGGACTTTTTGGTGAACTATACCGACGTTCGCTTACAGTGATTTGGAAAAACTGCAGAAAATCCAAATCTGGATGGCCAGAAGCGGATTTGAACCCGCATCCTCTCGAATGCCAGGCCAGAACATTATCGCTCGTCCACTACGCTCAGATTTTTTAATTGACCGTGACATAGAGATATATAGGAACAATAATTATAGACTGACTCGGCCATGAATCATTTTAATATATCTATTTTTGCAGCCTAGTAGTAGACGAAAAAATATTAGATCAACTAAAGATGCCAGATCTTAATCACTTCGTTTATCACGAACCCGGAAACAACCATAATACACCCTTTTATAACCACACATGTAACGTTTCAATTAGTTTTTCGAAGATCCAGTCATTTTACTTTTACATATCCAGCGTATTCCAGTTTGAAAAGCAATCATCCTTTTCCTTCAGAATGCAGGCATAAGAATTTTAAAAAAAGCTCCACTGCATATGGAATTAGCCAACGTCATTAACTGTAAGACTGACAGCACTCTTTTTCCAAGACCATTCTTGCTTATAGAAAATGCCATGGTGGCTCCCGAAGTGAGAAGAATTATTGCGCCGGTTCAAATTCCTGTCGGCTATCAAATTTCGTTTTTTCCATGTTTTCTCAAAACCTTTGCAGATTAATGCCAGGATGATTCCTCTGGAAGGCATTGATCAACTTGTTTCATGTTCTTTGTTCACAGTTCTCTCCTATATTTATTTACCTCGACAGTAACGAGGCGTTTAGCCCTAATTATTAAAAATGTTTAATGTATATAAAAGAAGAACTGATGTGCAGTTTTCAGACTGAAATTTTAATTCCAAAATACTGTAAAATACAAATTTCAAATATACACAAGTTTAATATATATATATATATATATATATATATATATATATTTCTGTATTGACAGGTATTTGACGCATATATTATCACAGCAATATCTGAAAACTTATTTCGGATATTTTTTAAAATATTATCTTTTCTTAGGCAGGATTAGGGTAGTAAATGATTCTTGTTTAATTTTTCTGCAGCGCGTCACAGCGCCTAGTATTTAAAAGTTATTCACACATCGATACGAGATGATTGGTTGCAGTTATCATTTTGTAAACGAATCTAATCCAGCAGTATTCTTGTCCAACTTTTACAATTACAAAATTTTATTTTGATACTGCTTCGTCTATGCTCTAATGAAGGAAAATGTAGTTTTATCTCGATGGCAGATGATTCCGAAGTCACAATACAAGGAAATATGCATCGTTTCCTGCCAGAAGACTTCCTCATCGAATGTGCGAGTTATATTCAAACACTAGCCTCGTACCCCGATTAAGAATTTTTTTACCAGAATTAAATATAGTAAGTTTTTGGTAACGAAGGATTAGTCCCAAACAATATCGAGTCGGCATAATATGACAGGAAAGCTATCACTATATCATTCTACCGTCGAACCTGCCTCTTGAAAGATAATTAATTTCCAACATATTTCTGTCACTATTCGATAAGATCTCAAAATTTCGTGACTACAACTGTTAATCACACTGGAAAAAATATGCCTGTGCCCTTCATACACATTTCCTTATAAAATTACATCACAACGATATAGCAATTTAGTCGTCAAAACGTAACTAAAAGACAGGAGACTTACTTCCGTATTTATAATAATATTACTGTGGTTCACACTCACACACTGACTGTGAACAACACCTGAGGGATCATTATAACGTAAAAAAGTGTACACCTACAACATTGCAAGACTACCTACGATTTGCCTCGCATTGCGCCCCTAACTTTCTAATATCTACAGTTTAACATTCAATCCGAATAACCTACGACCCAGGCCTGACTCTTACGATGAAAAACAATTTTTAAAAATCTTGGCCTCCACGGAGATTTCAACCGGAGACCACGACGTTCGTAAGCTAGCTCTTTAGCCACTGAGCTTCCAGCTCACTACACGGAAACACGGTCTGAAGACGTGCATATCCAACGTGTCTGTCTATCGCCGTATTTCCATGTTATGAGAATCAATTGCCAACATATTTCTGTCACCATTCGATAAGTGTCTCAAAATTTCGTGACTACAACTGTTAATCATACTGGAAAAAATATCCTGTGCCCTTCATACAGATTTCCTTATAAAATTCCATCACAACGATATAGCCATTTGGTCGTCATAACGTATCAAAAAGACAGAGACTTACATTCCCTAATTATAATAATATTACTGTGGTTCACACTTACTACACTGACTGCTAACAAAACCTGAGGGATCATTATAAACGTAAAAATGTATACACCTACAACATTGCAAGAATACCTACGATTTGCCTCGCATTGCACCCCTAACTTTCTAATATCTACGGTTTAACATTCAATCCGAATAACCTACGGCCCAGGCCTGACTCTTACGATGAAAAACAATTTTTAAAAATCGTAGTCCCTGACGGAGATTTGAACCGGAGACCACGACGTTCGTAAGCCAGCGCTTTAGCCACTCAGCTGCCAGGCCACTACGGGGAATACTTCGGTACGGAGTCGTCCACATCCAACGTGTCAGTCTACCGCCAGTATTTCGAAGTTATGAGACAAATGTGTTATTTATACAGATAATTTTTCAACCAAATGTAGACAGTATTTTTCTCCTCGTTTCAAAGGATAAGTGTGCAAAGTTTCATCGAGAACGGATAAAAACTGTGGATTTGTATGAAGAACAAACAAACAAACAAACATTCATCTTTATATATAAAGATTAGTATGCTTCAGTGCCAATCGCTACACCAGCCACATCTAGAAATTTGAGTGATATGAGAAGGAGGGTAATAATTACTTTGCATGAAGAGCTATATTCAAATGCTTTTATAACTAGAATTATGAATATAAACAAATAATTTTTAATTTTTAATTTAATTTAATTGCAATGGAGCACAGGCTCCGGTGGCAATTTACCTACACACCCATCTTCCCCCTATCCTGCACCCACCTACATTTGCCCTCTACAAATTTTATCTTTAAATTCTTTCAAAGTTTTCGGTAAATTATTCATCATTTCCTTTGGTAACTCATTCCAATCCCTGACACCCTTACCTATAAAAAGAGAATCTTCCCACACCCTTGTGCCTGAAATCGAGTGCCAGCTTGTGGTCATGGTCATCTTTTCCCTTCCATGCACTACTTTTAATACCTATTGCAATATCTTTCCATGCCTCATCGCCAGTATATGCCCTGTACACTCCCATGACCCTCCTCATCCTCCTCCTGTCTTGCAATAAATCCCATTCCAGCTCCTTTATCATATCCGTCACTGATTGCATTCTGCGATAATATCTTGGCATTACTTTTGATAACAAGCTTAACTGGGCAGGACACATTGGACAGGTGGTAGGAAAAGGTTTCAAAGTTCTTCACTTGTTGGAGGGAGTGATGAGGGGATGTACGAGAGAAGTAAAGCAATTGGGTTACAAAACTTTGGTCAGACCATTGCTCGAATATGGTAGTGTAGTATGGGACCCTCATTTTACGAATCAAATACAGGAGTAGGAGAGGGTGCAAAAAAGGGCTGCTAGATTTGTTTCTGGAAATATAAACAAATAAACCGTGGTATGCCGTATATTTGGTTATCGAAAGGAATGGCATTTAATTGAACAGTCCTACACAAATACTCCACGCAAAACAACTTCTGGCCAGGATAGGCCTGGTAGCACCTTCCTTTTTTTTTTATACATCATTACAGTTTAAAGATACATTAGGATTGATGTTTGCAATAGAATATTCGTCTACGAGGCGTCACAAATAATTCAGCGATGAGGTGAATTATTGTCATTTGTAAAGGTTGGGATTGCAGGATAGTCATCTGTGACCGACGTATTTTTGAAAATTGGGTCTCTGTTCCCTATAACACGATGTTAACTTCTATAAGGGTGTGAATTACGTCTCCCATATCATGTCGCAGCAGGACAAATTTTTCGTCCACCTGATGGTTTCTCGAGGAGCCAAGGACGCAGGAAACTGATCATCCAATCATAAACGTTGACATGAACCCAGTAGAAAGTGCATAGGCTGAAATGGTCTACATTCTAAGAAAGACGGAATATATGTCGACGACTTTATAAAATCAATCATTTACGCGTAATTTGCCCTATGAGTAATTGGAACTTTTAACACTGTGTGTTCTTTTGCTTCTTCCCAAAAGTGAGCCACACAGATGTTGCACTATTCTGCCATAACATTCCTGTATTTATCTTCTTATCCATTTCCAGTTTTACTTTACCTCCCCTCCCCCTCACAAAGCTTACTGGTCGGACTATAAATATTATTCCAAAAAAGAATATTTAACAATCAGTAGACGGATCACTCAAATTGCTAGATGTGGCTGGTGTAGCGATTGGCACTGAAGCATACTAATGTTTGAATATAACTCGCACATTCGATGAGGAAGTCTTCTGGCAGGAAACGATGCATATTTCCTTGTATTGTGACTTCGGAATCATCTGCCATCGAGATAAAACTACATTTTCCTTCATTAGAGCCTAGACAAAGCAGTATCAAAATAAAATTTTGTAATTGTAAAAGTTTGACAAGAATACTGCTGGATTAGATTCGTTTACAAAATGATAACTGCAACCAATTATCTCGTATCGATGTGTGAGTGACGCGCTGCAGAAAAATTAAACAAGAATCATTTACTACCCTAATCCTGCCTAAGAAAAGATAATATTTTAAAAAATATCCGAAATAAGTTTTCAGATATTGCTGTGATAATATATGCGTCAAATACCTGTCAATACAGAAATATATATATATATATATATAACTTGTGTATATTTGAAATTTGTATTTTACAGTATTTTGGAATTAAAATTTCACGTCTGAAAACTGCACATCAGTTCTTCTTTTATATACATTAAACATTTTTAATAATTAGGGCTAAACGCCTCGTTACTGTCGAGGTAAATAAATATAGGAGAGAACTGTGAACAAAGAACATGAAACAAGTTGATCAATGCCTTCCAGAGGAATCATCCTGGCATTAATCTGCAAAGGTTTTGAGAAAACATGGAAAAAACGAAATTTGATAGCCGACAGGAATTTGAACCGGCGCAATAATTCTTCTCACTTCGGGAGCCACCATGGCATTTTCTACAAGCAAGAATGGTCTTGGAAAAAGACTGCTGTCAGTCTTACAGTTAATGACGTTGGCTAATTCCATATGCAGTGGAGCTTTTTTTAAAATTCTTATGCCTGCATTCTGAAGGAAAAGGATGATTGCTTTTCAAACTGGAATACGCTGGATATGTAAAAGTAAAATGATGTTATCTTCGAAAAACTAATTGAAACGTTACATATGTGGTTATAAAAGGGTGTATTATGGTTGTTTCCGGGTTCGTGATAAACGAAGTGATTAAGATCTGGCATCTTTAGTTGATCTAATATTTTTTCGTCTACTACTAGGCTGCAAAAATAGATATATTAAAATGATTCATGGCCGAGTCAGTCTATAATTATTGTTCCTATATATCTATATGTTACGGTCAATTAAAAAATCTGAGCGTAGTGGACGAGCGATAATGTTCTGGCCTGGCATTCGAGAGGATGCGGGTTCAAATCCGCTTCTGGCCATCCAGATTTGGATTTTCTGCAGTTTTTCCAAATCACTGTAAGCGAACGTCGGTATAGTTCACCAAAAAGTCCATATTCCCGTCTCCCATGACCTCAAAGTCGAGATGTCAAGCTGGAAACAAATTTAAAAAAGTTCAGAAAGTTGCTCGAGGATATACGGTTCTAAACCTGTATAATTCTTTCGTCTGTTATCTGTGTGAGCCTCAGGTAGTAAGCAAGTTAGTTGAACGAGGATGAGGAAAATCTCATGCCTGAAATGTCTGATAATTTCCTTGTTCTGTGGGCCTACGGAATTGTCTTCCGTGTTGGCAAACCACGACCGCAGACACATTCACAAATTCCTTCGCAAGAGTCCCGACCAAGATACTTAAGCTGGCGCTAGCAGTGTAGGGGCTAGACACTGTCATCGCATTGTAAAGGCCTCCTGCCATATCCCGTATATCCCTTCCAAACCATTACCCTTTCGGATAGGAGCAATACACCCTCCACCACACACTTTTAGTGAATCGCGGAGTAATAATAATACAGTAAGATCGTAATCTTTCACGGCGTTGTATATTAATAAATTTCTCTCGGGCTTCCAGCCAGTGTTAAGATGTTACATTTTTGGGACGTTTCGAAGGCGTCCAACTCTGCCTTAATGATTGATATTTGGTTGAGAATGAAGGACAGAGTTGGACGCCTTCGAAACGTCCCACAAATGTAACATCTTAACACGGATGGAAGCCCGAGAGAAATTTATTAATAATAATAAAGGTCACTGATTCGAGTTCTTCTGCGCATATGGTTGCTTTTGAATGAGTGTAGTGTTCGTCTTGTGTTGACTTCACAATAGAGTTCCACATTACCTCAACAAAGGCTGACACAATAGTCAGCAGGTTAAATGGTCAAAGGCACGGAAGGTCATAAAATATTTACATCAGTAGATGGAGGCATGTCAATTTTCAATAACGTGCACACGTGCACTTCCAGTTTTTTTTTTTTCCTTCTTCTTTTAAATAGCTCCATTATCACGGAATATTGATCAATTAATTTTGTAATCAAATAGTGCAAGTAGAACATTACAAGACGCAATGAGGGTATGCTGAAGTTAAAATCCTCGAGAAGTAATTTTCAGAAATTTTTAATGACCTATACATATTAGTTCAATGTTATTTTTCAACATTTTCATCGGTCTTCTAATTATGATGAAGTAACTTTAATATGTTATTTGAAGTTGTTTCTGTTACTTTCGGCAAATGACTGTCACTGTATTTGTAGGTGCTCGTAATTCGAAAATGGGCATATTTCGTGTACGGATGGTCATATTCACAAATTTTATTAGAGCTAATTCTACTGAACAAGTGTTCTTCACTTCCTCAGAGCCACTGGTAAATAAACACTTCCTCGAAACGTTTGTCGGGCGGTTAGTTCCTCCTTGCGTCTGAACTGAGCCAGCAGGAAGATCTTCTTCTTACGAAATAACCACGCATAATGTTAAAGAGATTAAATCCTATACACTCAACTGAAATTAAATACCCCTCCCGTGTGCACTAAACAGATTCACTATAGTACGCCTACTTTCCAAATTTTTTATCCTAATACGTGTTTAGAACTCAGCCATGTTACTAGTTGGCACCAAATAAGGAATATTTTTTTGTGAGATGAGGTGGACCTGTGAGATATTTTTGAAGGCAGCCAATTGCCTTTTGGTTCAATAAAATTGTCTTTAAATTTTTAATGGCATTCCTCCCGATAGCCATTCATCCAGCTAAACCGTTTTGTGTGTTTATCCTGTGTACTGATGTATTTCCAAATGCTTTTTGCTCATACAATTGAAAGACGATACAAGACATACCACAATACCTACTTTAACACCCATGCCTCTGGCCGGAATCGCACCAGTGACCGAGAGTCCCTGTAACGCCCAAGCCATCCCATCCGGAAGGACAGGGGTTGAAATCTTCGTGTATCCATCCGTATTTCGGTATTGCATGATTAATCGAAATCACTCCGTGAGTGTTGGGATGATTCTCTGGTATGGCCAAGGCTGAATTCCTTCCCGAAACATGCCCCAAGTCCTTTTCTCTCTATAATGATTTCCACGTCGACCAGCCCTAAAACAACACCGAACTAGAGACTCTCCACATGTGGAAATAGCACTCTAGTCCCTTCGCTACCATGTTCGGCCGTTGAATAAGATAAATCCAACAAGGAAAAGGTCTAAAACACACCACAGAGATGAAATTATTTTTATTTGAGCAATTATGTTTTGCTTCTAGCTTTACATCTAATCGAGGTCATTAGAGGCAGGAAAGGACTGGGGACAAGTAATGGGGAGGAATTCGTCCATGGCCTTTTGAAGGAACAATCCCGGCATTCGCCTGGAGTGATTTGGGGAAACCATCTAAAACGTTTACCTGGATGGCTAGATGGGTATTCGAACCCACGATCCTCCCGAAAGCCGGATACCACATACCCACCATAATTTTTTTTTTTGTCTTTGTCATATCTTCGGCGGCAATGTAATATGAATCCTGATAGTATTGGAAACTAGGATCGGGTAAGAATTTCAGCCACCGCTTTTTGAAGGAACTTTTCTGGAGTTCAGCTGGAGAGATTTACGAAAATCATGGAATACTGAAACTGGATCCCCGACGGGGTTTGAATTCGCGTCCTCCCGAATGCCAGGCAACAGTGTTACCTGTAACCCATTGGGCTTGGACGGCAGGAAATAAAGATTGACAGAAAATTTTATAGAAGTATCAGTGTTAGTTAGAAACAAAGAGAGAGATGATAGTTTTACTACTTCCATCTTCCAGATTTAAAATGTGGAACCGCTAATTCACATTGCAGACGGATTTTTTTTATTTATTTACTGTTCTTAATGATTATTATTACTACTAAAACTGTTGCTACTGCGTTCAAGTTTAGCTTACCTTCTAAATATGGTATGATGAAAACAAAATTAAGGTGTTAATATTCCGCACCATTTAATTTTCTGGGAATAGTTTATTTATATTTCGTGACTTAGTTTACCATTAGAGTTCTTTCGTGAATGCTCTTTCTACTTACCCTTAACCTTTATGTGTATTTGTCACACGCACAGTTCTATAACGCTGCAGCGTTAGAAAGTGTAACTAAGTCCATTCAAACTCTCTTATTGGTTTTCCGTGCGTAATTTAGCGATTCTTTTCTGTATTCGCCATATAATTGCGTTTGCTAGCGAATTGTTAACTGTTTATTCGAGGGAAAAAAAATACGCAACGGTTATCGAAATTACGAAAAAAGTGTTACCATCTCTCTATAATTAATCAATTTGGTTATTTAAATAATTATTATGACTAAAATGGTGATATTCGTGATTATTTTTACTGCAGAACTCCGAACTTTCCCTCCTGAGCGTCTGCGAGTTTCATTGCTGCGCGGGCTCATTTTTTTAGTCTTGGGTAAAGTGCTGGGTATGAGAGGTCTATTTTATCATGAATTTAGTGTACCACCTACCAGTTATGCTGTCCCATGCGGTATTCGTGTCTAGAACGAAGCATAATCGAAAGGCGAGGGGTCTCTCGAATTCTGTCCCCGACTGTACGTATTCCTCATATGTACGACAAATACCTGTTTTTCAGATGTGACAGCAATATCTAGAAATTTGTAACTGATATTCACTGACATCTAGAACATATTTTTTTACAACTGAAAATTATCTAGAATTTTATTCTTATTGTGTTGCATTGTTGGCTGGAAAGTCCAGAACGCTGGTTGCTGGGAGACGGAGTTGAAGACAACGCATTACTCTACATTTTTTTTTTTTTTTTTTTTTTTTTTTTTAACAGTTTAACGTCGCATTACTCTACAGTTATGATCATCCATCCATCCTACTGACGGAAAGTAAGTGAAACCATTTTTCTGTGCATAGTGTTCTGTTTTTAAAGAGTCAATTGTATTTTTATTAACATGGGTATTTGGAACAGTCACTGTACTTTCCTACATGAAAAACTACTAAAAACCTTAACCGTGACGGTCGTTGTCCCGAGATGAAGTCTAAATCTGGCCCTGTTGTACTTTAAACATGGCTGTTACATAACAAGTGGTGAAACTGACGTACTTTGCTGCAGATATATGGAGGGTGAACTAGTGAATAGGTAGTTTGATGAAAGTTACATGACTGTAAGAAGTTATGAAATGTGGAGGAATGTCGATCACGTTTTGGGATCTGCGTTAGTTAATTTGTTAGAACTTTCGGGAACTGCACCACTTGGTAACCTTTCAGAAACTGGTACTAACCTGTTGAAGTTTACATCAGTCGCTTCGTCAACATGTCCTCTTCACGTTTTGCGATCATACATTGCTGAAAAGTCGCTAGAAATTTAATTAAAAATGTCGAAATATGAAAGGCTGAGCAACTACTAAATGCTATCAGCCCTGCTAAAATAACATAAACATTATCGGTACAGGGATCATTTCAACCTAAACAGTTTAGTTTTGTCATAGAAATCGTGGTTAGGTTGAAATATGGCCTGGACCAAGTGAAAAAAAAATTACGAAATTTTTGCTATGTGGGATCAATACGGAAATGGCGTATTTGTTTACAATGGAAGCAATCGATTATCTCTGGTTGCTCGTTGCTATGTAAGATGGCGGGCATCACCATACGACAACTCGGATACATACTGCCAATTTGTCTATTTTGTGCGACGTTTTACAACGGAGATGAGCTGAAAAGGCAAGAAAACATTACAACAAAGGATGAAATCAACATTTTAAGAGACTATGACTGATTTTTCAACGTAGGCGGCATCTAACAGCTATACATCACTGTCATATTTCCGCATTTGTAATTACATTTCTGGCGACTTTTCCGCAATGTATGATCGCAAAACGTGAAGAGGACATGTTTGGGGGAGCGACTGATGTAAATTTCAACAGGTTAGTACCAGTTTGTAGTAGGTCGATAAAGTGGTGCAGTACCCGTATGTCGATCACGGCTTGGGATCTGCGGTTGTGAATTTGTTAGAACTTTCTTCGGAGGGAAGAAAGTTGGAGGAAGGTAGTTAAGTAATGATACAGATTAGAGCTGACCCTATATGTATATGTGTAGGATCGTGCTATGCCTATTGAATGGTGTGCCAGGATGACTGACACGTGGGTTCTAAATGGTTAACCTACGATGCCCTATGACTTGCGCCGACTTTCTTCGTATCTTCTGCTCTTGACTTCTTCTCTCTTGAGCCTATCCTCTTCTCTCTTGCGCTAGCAAATAAACATGAGCATGGGGGGTAACTTGTAATTAGGAGAGGGAGCGGGCAGCTACGAGCTACTTGAAATAAAACAATGTCTCTGGAAACCCCATTTAATTTCACTGGACCATAAATCAACTACAGTCGATGTTGTACAAATTCAGAGGTATCCCGTAACCCGTAATACTGACGTATGTATTCATTACTGAGTAACGAGTACAGCGCCTCACTTGAAGTACAGAAACGTTACTGCCAAATTTATTTCGTTACTCGCATTTGTTGTATGGATGTCAATTTTAGTCGGTAAACGAACAAATAGGACGCATCATGCAGGAAATGGAACGTTTCGTCCGGTGACTAAATGAATCTTAATGAGAGAATGAACATTTGAACATGGCACAGACATATGACGTCACCCAAATATGATTTGAATTCGTTTCGTTAGAAAGGAAATTATGTAGGTACAAACATGTTGCGTGTACATTATTTTAGTATAATTAATATTATGTACTGTTAAGTGTTGATATTTTTAACGAGGTAAGTAATTTTGTCATCATAAAGAGTTATTTTGCAGTTTTGCTTTTGTTTAACTTTCAAATATACTGAGCATAAATAGAAAATTGAGACTGTTATTGTTATTTCATTGATCATATATATTAGTGAGATTTTATTGATTTCAAACAATTATGAAACGCGTTTTTCTAAAAGGCAATATTCTAGCTTTTATTCTTTTTTACAGTATAAATTTTACCTAAACTTACTTCACTCAATGAATAATAACTTAAATTTTACAAAGTACGAACGAAGTTATCCCCTAACCCGTACGCGACTTGACATAATGCGATGCTTCATACTAGTGCTCGATTGTGTCAAATGTAACGAGTAACGAAACGATACGATAGTAACGAAGTCGTCCCGTACGAGGCGCGACTCGATACAATGCTTCGTGCTAGCGCTCGATTGTACCAAAAGTAACGAGTACCGTTTCGATAGTAACGAGTACTGGGATTGGTTTAATAACGGACACATACGGGTACATAATTTCTCGTTACTTCTACTGTACTAATACATGTTGCTATCGGTGTGTAGGGAGGCAGCATATGATAACAGGCGATAACGCAGAAGTGACTTAGTGTTATTGGCACTCAAGTCGAGGGAAACAGTTTGGAGTCTCTGAGGTGCAAGAACCAGGTCTTCGAGGAAGAGAGAAATAGAGAGATACACGTTAATTGATGCATGCTTGTGTTAGTAGGAAGAGTTGGGATTAAAATCTTTTCGCAGCCAGTAAGGAGCTCTGTTGATGGTGATTCCTCCATGAGATAAACATGTAGGTTGATGTTTTTGTTGGTGCTGGCTCGTCTATCAGATGAGGATGCACGCTGATGTTTGTCGTCGAGAGCAGATTATGATTGTTAGCCCTGGTGATCAAGTAGCTGCACCACCATGACGGTGTTCGGTGTTTGCTTAGAGGGTAGCTGGTTCGAGCCTGTGATTGGCCAGTTGTTACATGTTTATACGTTACTTGAAATCTAAAAAAAGAAGATTACAGTAAAAAAAAATATTAATTTTGTAAAGTTAGTACTCTAATTTAATTAAATTATTCTTAGTCAAATGATGCGGAATCAACTAGAAGGTAGGTGCTAAAGTTATTGAAACGGTTGGACCTTAAGTGAAATGGTCGCTTACGTAAACGTTACTTTCGTGTAGTAGTTGTGTTGTTGTAATCTGGCTTATCCGAAAAACTGAGAAATTTAAGTATGCTAAATTTGGAAAGTTTAGTTGTGATAATGTAACTTAAGGTACTCTTGAAGTAACAATAAATAAAGGAAGGTAGAGTATGCATCTTATTTCAAATAAAAAAAGGAATATGGAAGGTAGATTGACGATATAATAATTATAACTTGTCTTAGAAGTTTATTTATTTATTTATTTTGTATGGCAGAAATACAAAATAGTAACTACATTAAATTACAATAAATATAACTATTACTACCAGACTGATGTTTAATGATTGCAGCTATTCAATTCCTTCTGTGGTTCCTTCATGAATATGATGCATTGTACCACTGAATCTTCTAAGATGGCATTCCATGGCGATGTGGCGAATGGTATGCTCGTAGTTACCGCAGTCACAAGAATTATTTTCTATCATTCCCCACTTGTACATCCAGTAGTTGCATCTACCGTGGCCTGTTATCACTCGGTTCAGTGTCGTCCAGGTTTTCCTAGGAAGGTTGAATCCAGGAGGCTGTCGTGTAGGGTTTTGGATTAACGCATGTTTGTCTGGGTTGGAATTTGTCCATTCTGAGCACCATGCTTCACCTATGTGAAAATTATTTTGGACCAACTCTTGACCCAACTTCCATCTTGAATATCCAGATTTTAGTCTGTTTGGAGCTTTGTGTGTGCAGTCCTGATGAATTGAAAGGCGTGGAAAACTTAAGAATTTCTGCAATTCCTTTTTTAAAGCCGCTTGTCTTCGGAGACTTGGTGGGTGGTTGTTAGAGAGTACAGGCAGCCAGTCTGTAGGTGTAGATTTAACAGTTCCAGATATTGTTCTCATTGTGTCATTTAGTTGAACGTCGATCTTTTTTGTGTGACTGCTATTTAGCCATACTGGACTGCAGTATTCGGCAGTTTAATATACGAGAGCAAGAGCTGATGTTCTGAGAGCTGCGGCATGTGCTCCCCAAACCGTTCCTGAAAATTTATAAAGGATGTTATTTCGATTTTTTACTTTTGCCGCTGTTTTATGGATATGCTCCTTATACGTCAATGACCTGTCAAGAACCACACCTAGATATTTTGGATGAGGATTGTACTTCAGTAATTGGTCTCTGAATTGTATTTGAGGTCTATAGTGGGGTTTCTATTGTTTAGGTGAAAAGAGCTAACCTCTGTCTTATTTATATTCAGTTTCAGGCGCCAAGTGTGACTTAGAAGTGATATATATATATATATATATATATATATATATATATATATATATATATATATATATATATATATATAAAAGTCGGATAATGTTGAATTGATTAAGACGCCGTAAAGGTTAGTAAACGGTTAGTAGTTAAAAACATTTTTCAACTTAGGGTTGTAGGTTATAATATAAATTTAATTGATGTGGTTTAATTACTTTTACTGATTATACTAGGGCTAAGCCTCTCCTACTTTCTTCTTTAAGAAACTCTGAACCTCAAGTTTCCCTTCAATGTCAACACTCTTTAGCTCCTCTGTTTGAAGAGATCCGTGGCTTAACTCTTCCACACTTTCTTTTCTTTGTTATTACTGTCTATTAGTTCTTCTATCATTTGTTTCTGAACAGTGTTCATTACAAGTATTTATATATATTTCTCATTTAACCACGCTTCCTTCGTTTCTTTTATTTTTCTCCCAATATTTCGTTGGACATTGTTTAACTCGTTTGTTACTTTTTAATATTTCTTACTTTTCATAATGTCAAAGATTTCCTCAATCATTCATTCTTTTTCGTCTCTGAAATTTGGAGGACTAGTCGATTGTACGCTGTTTCAGTTACTGTTGCTTAAGTTTATTAAGTTCCTGCCAAGTTCCATCCGAGTTGGTAACAGGTTTCGTATTCAGTTCCCAAATTCTCACATGGCTGGCGTTATAAAATGTTTTCCTAAACTCAGTGTTTTGTAGTTTGTGTGTGCCGACTCTATTCAGATGTTGTCCTATCCTCTGAACTTTTAAGTGTAGTAGCATCTACACAGCAACCGGACAGTAATCTGAGTTGACGTCAGCTCCTGATTAAGGCCTAGCGCACACGACGCGACTGTTTTGTGACAACAGTTGCAAACCAGTTGAGCTAGCAACCAGTTTACAACTTAAACGAAACTTCTGTCCGTATACGGATAGTCTGGTTGTGGATCAGTTTCATTCAGTTTCCAATAGACAGAGCGGAGTTTGTAGAATTTTTGTTATGTCAGATTCAGACGAAAATGGTTAATTATTATCAATTCCGTAGGATACGCAGGGTGCAGAGAACGCGTTGGGACCATCCATATTTAAGAAACTTTTTTTCTTGAATGTCCTGGAAGTTTATAGTTATAAAGTACTTCATGATTCTTCACCTCTTCAACGGTTTTTAAATTAAATTCTTTATTACTTACGTAGTTTTTGAAAAAAATAAGATCTAAACACTGGTGGTTTTGTTCCACTGAAGCCTGAAACGTAACTGCTACTCCGGATCCACGGTTGTATACAACTGGTTTGAGACTGGTCTTAAACCGATCGCCTCGTGTGCGGTTCTTCACCACCCTGCAATGCCAAGGTCACATAACAGTTGCGAGCTCAACCGGTTTGCAACTTTTGTCACAAAACATTCCTCGTGTGCGCTGGGCATAAGACTTCACAAACTTAATCAATTTTTAGAAAAGACTATTGATGAGGATAAGATAAACCTAGTTTTGAATGAAATTTTGGGCATTTTTCATTGATGAACGTCGGATATAATCGATGTAGGCGGCGAGGTGTTGACTGGTACTCTCTGTTGATGACAACAAGTTCGTTTTCATGGCAGAACTGCACGATCTGTTGTCTGTGTCTTATTAACCTGCCTCCTGACAATTTTTGGATTCATGTCTCCCATAATTATGTTTAAATCTTGACTTTTCAGTGATTTTATTAGTTTTCTATTTCTTCGTAGAATTACCTAATTTCTTCCAGTGGTTTGTCGAAAGGTGGTGTCTAGATCTGAGTCAAATTAATTTTCTTGGGTTGTCCATTCACTTGTAGCAGAATAAAATGTTCAGCATAGGGCATGAAGCTGGAGACATACATGTTCAATCTCTAGGATGGAAACTCAGTTTTGGTGGTTAGCTTAGTCTTTTTTCCTATCGGAATAGTGCGTAGTTGCCCCAACTGTTCTACATTTTCAGCAAATCTCACACATATCGAAGATATCAAGTTTAATTTTTTTCCATTTCTTCGGTTTTTCTGCTTGGAATAGCTTAAGAATGTTTCCAGTAACTATCTTTATTAGTTTCTGTATATTGCCTCTGTTGATCAATCACATGCTTTCACCGATCGTGGGGGATGAGCGGTAAAGCTGTGGCATTGTATTTGGAAGGGTGAATCCTCTTCCGGCCATCCAGATTTTGGTATCCAAGGTTTCCTGTTATCATTCCAGGCGAATAACGATATGATTCCTTCAGAAGACCATGGCCAAATTATTTACCGTTCCTAGTACGCAGTTTTTTCCCGGTCACAAACTTTTCAATTGATGCTCGACTGTTTCTTCATCTCGGCTAGTAACACATTTCAAGCCTGAAAGCGTGTAGACGATGGCCGCCAACTAAATGGCTATTGGTCGGCGCAAGGTATTTTATTTCCCTTTAATCACCCGTATCTGGGAGGTAGACACTATCCTTCACCTGGGGACGTATCTACTAGATGTTACAAGCTCCTCCGACGTCATCAATAAACGAAAAATCCTTAAGGTATCCGCACACATACAACAACATCTACACACATGGAGGAAAGGAAGAGGCCGTATTATCATCACACAAACTAAAAGGGGTTCAAACCCACCTATGGGTTGAAGGTAATACAAATATTAGATCATTGATGCTGACCGCGAGTTTCGTCCTCTCTCTTTTTTCTATTCACGATCTAAATTAAATAAATGTTCACCACAGTTATCAAGACTAGACTGTTGGAACAGCTAACGACCTTAGAATTGACAAAATATAAGATAACGTTGCTTAAAGTTAAAATAATAGTTGTAGTATTAAACTACAAATTTTCTTTTACAGACCTTCGCAACTCATATTGCTATCGATGTTGTGTTATTCAAAAGATTATACTCAGAATCACCACTCATAGACTATATTTGGTGAATAACATCAAGGTCTTGAAAGCCTCCTGGTTATTGATTTTGATTAAAAGTCACTTACGGAACATAAATAATTACTAATTAAATAAAGGTTCTTTTAGCCGCAGTCGCCGGGTGTAGGTCCTACTATTTGTCGAGGTTATTAAATGATAAATTCACAAAATTTAGAATGAAAATCTACCCAAAAACTTTATTCAAGTTCATAAGCTTATGCATTCACACCGACGGGAAGTACCACCACGAAAATAATATTTAAACAAGGAATCAGATTCCTTTTCCGAAAATTGCAGACTCGTGGGATAAGAGAAATTGAACTACAAAAACTCCCACGCACTCTACCGTCCTCTTAACACGTCCACAGTCACTTGCAATCACAGCACTCCATTCAAAACAGTGAATTAAACACATTACTAGTTTCCATTATTCACTCCACCGAATTTTCCTTTTTTTCTACAATTTCTACGATTAAAACCGAAATCTTCACTCCTCTGAACTTCACTTGACGGCGGTCAAAGATCCACTCACTATACAAAGACAACATAACATTCACTCACGACGCCGGCCACAGATATTCCAGTATGGCACAGACGTATGTTATGTTACATTCCCCAGCTAATATGCTGTTATAATTGATCTGGTTTCAAAAACTTGATCAATTATCAGAAAAAAAACGTTATGTCACAGTCTTCATTGGAGGCTTGTATTAATGTTGAATCCATTAACATAGCAGAGAAGTTCGTAGCCAAATTCAGTCTTTGTCATACGATATGCTGGCTTAAAAAATATGCTCCCTCTGCCTCTCATGTCCTGTTGCCCAAGTATTGGATGGTGAAAGTTAGTTTAAGGTGCGGGTCTCAAACGTGCCCAATTAGAATCGGATGCCAAGCGCTGTACTGAAAATATTAATAATATTAATTGACTTACCACAGTAAGTTCAAAAGTTTGGTTAGTGCTGCGAAAAACTCCCTAAACTCTCAAAACAACTAGGAGACTTTAATTTACCTTGCAAATCTCACCATCATTAGATGATTCGCCAATTTGAATAAAGTCTATCAAAGACTTGGACACATGAAATTTGCTGAAAAGCTAGTTGGAATCTCAAACGAAAATATAAAACGTCAGTATCTGTTAAAATATAGATTTTTAAAAGTCTCCTCATTTTATCACGTTTGTGTAAATAAATTTTATCGTAAAGGGCTGCGTAAAATATATAAATAAGTATTAACATATTATAAAAAATGATTCACACAAAATTGCGAAGAAGAAATTAATCGAGTTTTATTTTTTTTCTTTTGTAATTGGTAAGAGTGTGGAGCAGCCCCCTCTGATGTTGCCGAAATCGTGTTGATGAGATGAGCAACAAAGTTTGGCAAGTGGTTCGGCAAGTGGTTCGGTATGTCGCCACTGTGAAGCACGCGGATCGTTCCAGGAATCTGCTTTGACACGTAATGAACAGAAGGACTACTAAACTGGGCGGGGGAGCGAATTAATCTCGTAAATGGAAGCCAAATTAGCGGTTTGCTTCAACGGTTGTACTTTGTCACATACAATGAGGAATTGAATGTAAGTTCATTTAAAACTTTAACCCAGGTTTATTTTTCAATACTTGCTAAAGAGGGGAATGAAAACAAATACGCGAACTCGATTAAAAATTATTATTTTTTGTTATACGTATAATTCAATACATTAGCATAACGATAGTATAAACTTACATCTGTTTATAGATACTGATGAACAGGGAATTTTAATAAAAAGTTAGTTTCGTAGTTTGCTGATGACAATGCCACCTATTGTTGATGGAGAAAACTTTTCACTCTATCTTGTTCTTATGACTTTATTATTATTGGCGAATTCTCCCAGTAAATGGAAGACGTTAAGCAAATGTACCAAATAAAATTTTCTTTGAGTTCTTCTTGTAGTTACAATAGGCTTTCATTCTTTCCGAGAAACCGTATTTGCGTTCTTCCGACCATTTTGGTCTGTATTGTTTTTGTTTTGGTTGTTCGGTTATAACTTACCATCTGTCTACTTTGTGTCTGAAGATGTCTCATTCCAAGATGTCTGTTGCTCCTATGTTTACACTTTTAAGATCCTTCCGAATTTCATTCAGCCAAGGTGTTGGATCTTTAAGAGAAGTTGCATAATCTATTATCTTTTTTGTCAATCGATTATCTGGTCTTAAGGTGACCAAAGAACTTCATTCGCCTTTTCTTGATGTCAATTTCGATGTTTGAAAACTTTTCTGTTGTTTTGATTGACTGTAGTATGTAACTATCTTTAGTGAGTCTTGCTCTTCGAATTTTTCTAATGATTTTTCTCTCTACTTTTTTAATTTCTTCAAGGTCATTTTTTATGTTAAGTGTTAACGTTTCACTTGCATAAAGGACTGTTGGTTTTATGAGTATGTTGAAGTGCCGAATTTTGGTCTGTCTTGACATGGAGTTTTTGTTGTAGAGATTTTGGACTAACCCGAATGCTTTTTTTTACTTTTTGGATGCGATTTTGCTGTCGGTTCGATGAATTCTCCGAAGTGTTTAAAGTATGGGACCATGTTGATTTTACGGCGTATTGTTCTCAAACTTGCTAAGTCTGTCGTTGAACATATGAATTCAGTTTTCTCGAATGAGATTTGTAACCCTACTTTTTCTTCACATTCTTTGAGTGTCTCAAGCTGTTTGATGGCAGTCTCTTCATCTTATGCTAGTATCGCCAAATCATCCGCAAAAGCGAGGTGTGGTATGTAGATGTTGTTTTTGGGAAAGCCAAGTGGGATTGGCTTGTATTCTTTATTATTAATTATTCTTAATTATTAATTATTCTTTATTATTATTATTATTATTTATGCTTATACCTTATCGCCTCGTTGATGTCGTGGTCATTAGAGGCGGGGAAAGACTGGGGGGAAAAACGGTAAGCAATTCTACCATGGCCTTTATGAAGGAAGCATCCTGGTACTAGCCAGTAGTGATTTTGGGAAACCATGGAAAACCCAAATCTGGATGGGCGGACAGGGATCTGAACTCATGTCCTCCCTAATGCGAAACGAGAACGTTATCTCTCACCCACCACGGTCGGTATTATGGCTTTACGCCACGTCAACATCATTAGAGGCGGGGAAAGGAATGGGGTCTAGGAACGGGAAGCAATTAGACCATGACCTTTTGATGGTACCATCGCGGCATTCTCCTGGATTGATTTCGAAAACTGTGGAAAACCGAATGTGTAGGCCCGGACGGGTTGAAGCTACTCTCATTTCAGGAGTAAAGTATAATACGGGAGACAGGCCAAGTGTTATCACCACTAATTTCCATTTCATTACTACGTTATCAGATAACGCCGTTATTTAGGAGTAAATTTAAAGCAACTATTCTATACCGATTAGTAAATAATAACATTCCGCATTATCGATATCAGTAAGCAATGCGCGAATTATTATTTAGTTGTTAAAAATGTTTTATAACAATTAATGTTACATGCTTTAAAGCAACGCAGACAGTAAAAGGCCAATAATTAAGTTTTGATTAATTAATTTGTTTTGTTTATTTTCCAACAAAGGATATTCGAGAAGAAAAAATCAGAACTGGTGAATCAGTTGTATAAAATCTGCATCGCGCTGCCTAATGCTAAGAAAAACGCCATCCTTATTTTGCGTTTCCAAATTTAATATTAATGTTTTTATTAAGATAAAAATCACATATTGTAACAAAGTTATTAAAATGAATAGTGAATCACTCTGCTGGGATGAATAAAATGAATGTATCATTAGTACTAATAAAACACTGCTTTTGCCATCGTGTCCGTAACGCCGATCTCACGCGCGCGGCCTTCGTCGTTAGATTAAAGGCCAGAAATGTCATTACAAAAACAAGCTATGAGCGATATTTTATCAGCATTAATTTTATTTAGCTAAGCAACTGCTGAGAAAAGAATTGTCGGGAACACTGAAAAAAAGTATATTTATCATTTAAATTAACATTATTAGTTGATTTTTGTTTATTTATATTCGCTCTATGTAGATGTTTTAGTTATATTCTGTTTCCATAGATAAATCTGTGATAGTAAGCTAAAAGAAATAAATTACGTTCATATCGAGCTACAGTGAATGTATTAATGCGCTTGAATTGTGAGCATTCATTTACGTACATTAAAGCAGAGAAATTTTATTAAAAAAAAAATTTAAGTTGCTATCATTAGCACCTAGTTATCGCAACCGTTACTCAATGGGAATGAAAGTAGTTCGTCATTGATTGCTATCAATGCGGCCTGGACCATAATCAAGACTAATATTACTTGGTATAACGTAAATTGTTATAATTTATTTTTAATTTTCTTTGCTTTCACTGACGCTATATTAATGAGGTCATTATTTCAGACGTATGAAAGTAGTTCCAACTGTGTCATCCAATAAAACGTTCTTAACGAAAAAGAAGCAAAATCCTGTGAAGATTTTGGGTCATGTACATGATATCATTCACATGAGATGAAATGATTAAATTTATTGAAGTTTTGTAGGCAGTATTAATGGTGTTTTGGATAAGATTGAAATGCAGACTCATTCAGGATTATAACTGAAAATTTTTGTTTTAGTGTAAGTCACGAGTAATTGCGTCAAACGTTATTTTAGAAAAATTATATTTATTTCAGCAACTGCGAAAAAATGACGTTCATCCCGTCATTTTTTACGGCCTTGGAAACGAATTTAATATATTTGACATGAAATATCTCATCGAATTTAGTGTATTTCGAATTAAATAAAACAAAGAACTATTCATTGGCACATCAAAAAACTGATAAGTTACACTTGGCAAATCGTGAATTAATCTGAATTCGGAAAGACAGTCAGAGTTTGAACTAGGCATGAAAAGATGCTCTTGTTGCATGGCTATTCCTCTAGACACCTTGCTTTTTCGTAAGGTGGTCGAGTGAGCGAAAAGATGGCTAATCGTGGAACTGTTCAAGCTTCCTATTACGAAAACAGGAAACATAGGATGTGAGTTTGTTGTTAACCAATCAAGGCTTGTTACTGTTCCATAAGAACGCTGACGTTCTTAATTTGGAGATCTGTACCACGGCTTCTTTGAACTGTAGCTTACGAAGCTTAAGTTGTTTTGTTATGACTGTTCTCACGTTAGTTGTACTGATTTCTTGCTGTCTTTTGTCCAGTGACGGATCTACCAAATTTCAGAGCCGGGGAAAAAACTTGAATTGCTACCCATCCAAACAAAAAGTGTTCACCGGCATATAAATTTGCTGTGTGCCCCTTCAAGCACGAATTTGTCACGCCTCTTAAGTTTCCACTCGGGGTAAGTGCCCCCATCTTCCCCCTCCCTAAATCCAACACTGCTATTGTCTATCATATCCTATCCTCACTCCACCGTCTAGCTCTCTTACAGTTGGCAGATAAAGACCGCTAAAAAGTGTATTGACGAAATATTTTAAGAGAAATTTCAAAGAGATATAAATAAAACAAAATTCGTGCTGTGCACAAAGAAAAAGTGAAATACTCGTAGTTACAGACCGCAATACTGCGCATTTGGCTGAAATAATAATGATGGTAATATGGCACTCATGAAATCATCGTAACTAAAATTAGTAAACCGAGTCGTTGGTAGCTTTTTCTGTATCGCGAAATCTGATTTGCAATCAAGACCCAAGTTACATTAATGGGGACATACATGACAATATTTTGGTCACCAAGAAGGAATACGTCACCCATAAAAGTTAAAAAAAAGGTACTACGCGTGCAAAATTACATTCACGGTATCGTAAACTTAAACTAGAGAAGAAAAATAGATGTAGACTAAATATTAATACATAGAACGACTTACTAAAACTTGACGAGCACCAATAACGGTGTCCACTCAACCTTATATCAATGAGCTGAGAGAGGCGTGGTGCTGAATCTGGCATTTAGACAGTAAATTAAAAACTAATGGGCGAGTGAAAGAAGGACAAGGAGAGAAACTTTCTTCGAAAAGGAAAACAAAAATTGTCGAACTTTGATTTTACTTTCAGAAATAAGTTTCGAATTCCATAATGTAACGATCACAACAAATTTATGAAACATGCCTTCCACATTTATGAGGTAATTAAGAATGAAAGTAGAAGCATTCAAAATGTCGTGAAATGGTACACAGTATTTTCTCCATGCTGCGGCAGATCAGGAAACTAACATTTTTCAAACAGATAATTTATTTTCACAGATTCCTGGGAAAAACTTTTGTAAATTATATTTGGCGATTTCAATGAATCGCCAGGTTGTGAGGTTCCTTTCAATATTATACACCGGAACATTCGTGAAGCGAAGATTTCTATACATGGCCAGTCCGTATTTAGTAGCAGACTGTTATGAAAACTAAACTGAAGTCTCACTCTTACTTATCGTAGGCCTTATTGGTTTGCAACGTTTGTTTGAAATGAAGCAGGAATGCGAAGCACGCTATCCAGAATTTGGACTAATGTAAGATGGTACTTAAGAAGTTTTGTGCGGGTAGGTTTTGTAAGGAAACTTTGCAGACTTAGCTTTGCAACTTCGTAAGCCCGGTACGGAATAACAATACAGCTATGTTTCAGATCCATTAGAAGTTCTAACCTAAATATCAGCAGATCTATTGTTAACATTATAATTCGGGTGGTCTGTATGTTTTCCACTTCAGTAGATGTCATACTGTAGTTTAATGCGATTGTAATTTCAACAGTCACTTAGTAATTTAGGCCAAACATTTACAATCAATTTTGTATACCACTACATGAGGTTATTATTACTATCGTATGCCAAGTACAACAAAAAACATGTCAATTAGATTACTAAAGATTCAAGGCGGCTTGTCCAGCTTGATGTAGTGTTAGAAGGCCTCCATATAATCTTCTTGCTGGACATTCCATCACAATGTGGTTAGCAGTTTGGATACCAGCACAGTGACATAACGCATCTTCACGGAGACCCCACTTATGTGCGGGTTGCATTGCACACTCCGTGACCTGTACGAAATCTGTTCAATAGACACCAAAGACGCCTAGGCAAGTCGGATCTTTTATAAGCCCACAGTTGTGTGGGCTGTTGGCTTCCAACTCCTTTCTCCACACTTCATACAAGTTAAAGTTTTTATGTCTGAGATTGGCTGCTTCCAATTCCATGAGGTGACTGCGTACTAAGATGATAAATGTCATAATTTCGAAGTTTTTAATAAAATGAGTAATATAATAATAATTCCATGTGATGGGAATGACCTAGTGACAGGGTTTCTATTGGCTGCGCATTCCGCCCCAGTCGTAGCCACCCTAACCTAACCCGGCAATCCTACCGGGTACAGGGAACAGTTTTAACGTGGAATCCGAACCACGGAAGAGCTCTGGCGTACTTCACATTACACAGCAAGCTGTGCCAGAGGTGAAAGTCGGGTTAAGTGCCAATGAAGATCCTCGCCGAGACAGGGATTCGAACCGGGGATATTTCGAGCTCCAGTCAGACGCCTTAACCACTGAGCCACCAGACCTCAAGAATTATGGAATCACCGTGTGGCTGTTATATACAACCATACATTAGTAAGACATACAGGTGGAAGCAAATACGAAGAAAAGCGCGTCACAGACATTTTTAAGCTTTAGGGTACGAACACAAAGGCACTTTTCCGCCTTCGCCAGCCGGCGCCGGTTCGCGCAGGTTGCGAACACACTGAAAGCAGGTAAAGCTGCCAGTTGTCAGTAAGATGTTGAACTCATCAAAGGAGAAGTTTCTTCTCAAGGAGAAAACTTTCTTGAAATTAAAAAAGAAAAGAACTAGTATTCATCCAATAAATTGTGGCAGGGAATGTTTTGGTGAATATCATCATTTGTTTAATGAGCCGAAGAAATGTGAACAAAGATCTGGTGTAACAGGCATCGTCATCCTGTATTTCCAAAAGAGCAATTGGTCATTACTATCAGGTGAGTAAAGTTATACAAATTAAATAAATAGTACCTGGGTGACCGATCTTCGCTCGGCATCTTTCGATTTCTATTTAATATCCAAGATTTCGAGTAAAGTTTGATTAAAGTAAAAGGCTTGAAGACTTCCTAGGCGTTTTGAGGTGCACAGTTAACCAAAGAGAAACTTCACTAACATCATTAGGCTTACTGGTACCTGAACCTTCTACGTAATGAGGTTAAAGCCGTTTTCGAGAAACCAAATACAAAAATTGCAACCTTCTTTTTTTTTTTTTTTTTTTTTTTTTTTTTTTTTTTTTTTTAAATCGTGTTAAAAACTTGAATAGCAAAACGTTATCTACATATGAAATTTCATCCAAATCGTTAGATCCATTTGCGAGACCGCCTCATAAATTGCTTTCAAAGAAAAATGCTATTATCATGGTAAACAGAAATCTTAATGCCAGTCAGGGATTGATTAACGCTGCGAGATTTGTGTTAATTCAGGGCATTCTACGAAAACCCTTGATGATGGATTCTTATGTACCTCGACGAGAAAAATTTAAAGTACAAAATATTTTGAAATTTATATATCTCGCTTAGTTCTCGAGATTTCATATCGCAAAATTGACGTGGTTGGTTGAAATGCGACCTGGACCAGAAGATAAATTTCGTCACAGCCAAGTTTGATGATGAATTCGTATGAAACTCGTCGAGAAAAATCGAAAATAGAGAATTTATTTTTCTGATACCTCAAGTGAAGAGGTTAGGATTAGATCTGACCTGGACCAGAAAAAGAATCCACCAAAAGCACTATGTCGATACGGTGGAAATGTACTTTTCATGTTTTATTTTGTTCCAAATGGTTGTTGTTAGGTTGAAATACAGCATGGACCAGAAGAAACGTCGCCAAAAGCACAAGGAACTATACCTATAACTGATTTTTGACATGCTATATCTCGTAAACCAAGCGAGATATCAAGAACATTTATTCTTTATTTTCGATATGTTTCGTCGCGTTCTATAAGAATTCATCATCAGATTGTGACGTCACGGTAATGATAGAACATCATCAGTGCTAAATCAATTCACTCCGCTAAAACTATGCTCATACCTCGCGTGGTAGTATTTAATGACAAACTAACAACCACTTTTTACGGTCAAAAAGTAAACGGTGATTAGTTTATAACTGGTACCGGTAATATTATTTTCAAAGAAGTTTATCACCTCTGACAAAACCAATCATAAATTTTTAATTATCTTCCTTTTTAAATGTTTTACAATTAAACTTGCAATGTTACTATTTCCACGCCTCAGCCAGTATACAAGTACTGTTCGTTTAAATATTCTTTGAAATCAGAGAGAATCTATTTGTAGGCTTTCTGGTACCTGAATTGTCTACGAGATGGCGCTAGTGCCGTTTTCGAGATATCAAGTGAAAAATTGTTTGTATTTTGCAAACTCGCTTTTTTGTACGGAAGACAACTATTTAGGTAATCTTAAATGTCAAAACATTATCTAAATATCAAATTTCATCCAAATCGTCATAGCCGTTTCCGAGATCCGAAATATATATATATATACAAGAATTGCTCGTTTAAAGATATAGGATATACACAAAAATTAAGTACTTATTACTTTACTACAAGGTATTAGCAAACTTATAAATATATTAAATATTTCATTATTTAATAATATGAATAACCTATAGCTGTGGACAGAAGAATTGGCGGGTCAGTGTTAACGCGCTGTTGCCGTACTTGGGGACAAACTCGCGATGCGCTCTCTTTCTATCACCTGAAAATTGCAACGCTGTGCGGCCTGTGTTGCCTAGTCCAAGCGGCAGCCCACCCCAAACCTTCCACCTCCCTTTCAACACACAAAAAATGTGTGAACCTGTGAATCGGAGTTTGTGTCAGTGTGAGGGTGAGCTTGCTCGAGAGAGAATATTTTGATTTTAGCGTTTTGCGATTTAAATAATTCGTTTTAGTTATTTATTAATTACAGTAATTTAGTGTCCTAATTTTACCGAACAAAAAGTGCAGTAAATTGTAATAACGGTAATTTAGCAAGAGAATCGTGCTACTAAAAATGGATACTCAGGAAGAGACTTATTCTCCTACTCCAGGTGTTTCCGGACTAACGACTCCAACAAGACGCACGTCATCGACAGCAGAACCACCGCGGCTGAAGAAGACAACAGAGTTTCGCCGGCAGAGTAAATCTATAATTCACAGTGTATATAAATATTTCAAACTCCTTGTGGACAATGATGGTGAAATTTTGTCTTCTACATGTACGCTGGTAAGAAAAGACTTGAAAAATATGGACGTACTTGATGTTAATGAAATAAAAAACTGTAGTGATTTGTTACCGCAAAAAACAACCATATTGCGAAGAAATTTAGGGAATGTACAGGCTATTTGCGCTGAAGCTTGTGGTGTTAGTTTGAGAACTGTCCAGCGAGTGTGTCGTGAGGGAAAATCGCCTACGTTTGTTTCTCCAAAGAAAAATGTGAAACAATACAGCACTATAACAAAGCTTAACGACTTTGACAGGGACATTGTCAGGAGAACAGTACACGAATTTTACGACCGTGGTGAGTACCCTACCTCAGAAAAATTAAGAAAAATATTAAAAGAGAAGATAAATTTTACAGGATCTGCACGATCTGTAAGACGCATATTGAACAATATAGGGTTTAAATACAGGCGTCAGAATGATGGTAGGCGATTTTTGCTTGAGCGAAACGACTTAGTGTCCTCAAGAGTCAAATTTTTGAGGAAAATGAGCTCCCTTCGTAGCTCAGGTGACACGCGACCCATTTTTTACTTAGATGAAACTTGGGTAACTCAGAACCATTCTTTAAAAAATATCTGGCAGAATTCAAATCAAAGTGGGGGCTTAAAGGTACCTGTCGGAAAAGGGGCAAGGCTAATTGTTTTGCATGCGGGTTCAGCAAAGACAGGCTTTCTCCAGGAAAGTAAGTTGGTCTACAGATGCAGCAAAACCAACAAATCTGAAGATTATCACTCAGAAATGAATACAACGACGTTTAAAGATTGGTTTCTCAACAGATTTTTGAATTTTTTGGAGGAAGGTTCTATCATCGTCATGGACAACGCCAAATATCATTCGGCAGTGATAAACCGAGCTCCAACAACCAAATCGCCGAAAGCTGATATAGCTGCTTGGCTAACAGAAAAGAAAATTTCGTTTTTGCCTACGGAGACTAGAGCTGAGATGCTGGAGAAGGTTCGCATGAATAAAGAAGAACCGGTGTATGAGTTGGATGTACTTGCAAACGAAAGAGGACATGAAGTAGTCCGATTACCCCCTTATCATTGCCAGTACAATCCGATAGAGCTCATTTGGGCCCAAGTCAAAAGAGAAGTGGCGGAGAAAAACAACACTTTCAAAATCGCCGATGTCGAACGTTTGTTGCATAAAGCCTTGGAAAACGTCACCGTCGAACAGTGGCAGAAATGTGTTTACCATACCGAAAAACTGCAAACAGAAGATTTCGAAAAGGAAGTGGTCCGAGATAATGTAATCGAGCCTCTTATAATCAACCTCAACGAAGATTCAACGACAGAGAACGAGAGCAGCGAAGAAGTGGAAGATGATGATGATGAAGAAGAAGGCGTTGATGGAGATGAATAATGACAAGTAAGGTATTAAAGAACATTTAACATATTACGCAATAAACTTATCAATTACTGAGCAACTTTAATAGCTTGTACTTAACAGTTTAAGATACTATAAACATTTGCTGTGTTAATGTTATTTAAAACCCCAAACTCATATTTAACTTGTTTTATTGTTGGTAGTAAGTTACGATATTACTGTTGGATATTATTAATTTTGCTTAAAAACATTTGGCTTTCTAATAATATTCATGATGACAATATAACATTTTTGCTTACTTTTATTATGGTTGATTTTTATAAAAAGAACTGCAGTGGCCATACTTCTTTTCTACATATACATTTTTGGTATACAGCAATTTTAATTCTATAGTCTATATATATATATATATAATTTTGTCGTCAATTTTGCAAGTTTTTCAGTGCAGAGGATAACAAAGTATAATTTTGATTTTAGTTGTAAATAAAATTTAATACGTGCTTAGCCACAAATAAAATAAAGAAGAGTAATTCAATACGTTTTCTTAATTTCTCGAGAAAGTATTCTTCAGTTATATCAAATGCATTTACACGAACATAACTTTCTTAACGAAATGACATAAATCAATATTTTATCACAAAATTTCGATTATAAATTATTTAAAATACAGTATAAACTATTACTTCAAGTAAAAAGGTGAATACAACTGTTAAGCGCGTGGTTTGGCAACGGCGCATTCTAGGAGACCCGCCAATTGTTCTGGCCAGCACTATAATTACGAGACGCCTGCGTTCTTGATATCAGCATAGTTATAATTATAGGATCTAGCTGGCAGCATTTAAAACAAATGGCTTTAGCGGGAACATGCTTTGCGGAAAACGCAAGATTTATGGCTACGAATCTGATAACACCAATGTAAATAATTCGTTGCTGATGATTCCTCGATGAGAGGCGAAACGCGTACGGCATTAAATAATACATAAACAGTTGCATTGGCGTCATTTATTAACATTTAATAAACAGTTTTATTCATTTGTGCTGCAAGGTATCGTGGATACTAATCATAAATTTATATCAGTTGACGTTGGAGATTATGGTAAACGGAGCGATGGAAGTACTTTCAAGCCTCGAGATTTTTGCCACTGTCTGTACAATGAACAACTCGATATTCCAGAACCGGATGTTTTGCCTGGGTCTCATGTGAAAGCTCTAATTTTGATTTTAGAAGGCGAAGTATATCCCATTCTCGCTAATTTGTTGAAAATTTTGATGGACATGGCTTGAAGCTTAGAGGAACTATGCTTTAATAAATGTTTATCTCGAGTGAGGGAAACAGTAAAATGTGCTTTTAGAATTTTGTTTTAAAAAGAGCGTTTGAAACGTAAAATTGGTTGGTAATAGTTATAAAATGTATGTGTGTTTTACATAATACAATTATTGAGAGAGAAGGCTTTGAGCGTAATTTAATTAAGTTTTGTTTTTAACGAAACTCACAATTGTATCAAAAAGCGGTAGGACGGCCATCTCATGCAGTGAAAAATGAGAGAATATTTATGTATCTATTTTTGATATAAACCTTTTCAATACATTAATTGAATTCAATGAAATAGAATATGACTCATGGAAAATCAAATATAAGTTATTTCATGTACCCTCTTCTTTTATTTCAGAACTTATTTCCTTGCAGCATCTGTCGGAGACATTTCTGTTGCTGTGCAACTTATCCTTCTTGTCCCATGTCGGGGACTTATAAAATACCGCAGAAATTAATATTTCAGCATCGATGAATGCGTACAACCAGTGCCAGCCTGCCCACCGGAATGATCTGTTCATTCCGGTAGGCAGGCTGACACTGGTTACAGGCGCTTGTAAGCAGGCACCTGCCGCTACTGTGAACGCGCTCATTTGAAACATTCTTACCGTTGGCCGGCGCAGGTTCGCGGGCTACCGGTGTCCTTTGTGTTCGTACCCTTATGCACTGAGGAAAAAAGATGGTTTTCTGTTTTGAGCTATAACAATAAGTTTTGATTGGACTAAATGTGTAAAACTGATGTTTGGGGCCGTTACTTGTTTTACACATTTTTGTCACGTAGAATACCCAAATGTTTCCTTATTTGAATTTGGTACATATTAAAAAAAAAAAAAAACTAATAACATTCCATACAATATGAGAAATGGTAAGAGACTGTAAGTGACGTATGAACATAAACAGGCGTCTGCAGCCAACTTCGACTATTTCTATTATGTATTTTGTTAAGTAATTAATTAGTATACTCGACAGGAAAGACAAAACAAGGTAAATACGACTCTTAATTAAAAGCACTTCAGCACGAGTAACGCGAGGTCAGTTAGTTTTGTATGTAGCCAAGTTAGGAGTAAAACATGCTGAATCCAATTGCACTATGTAAGTTGGATTATCTTTCCTCTAATCACATTGGAATTATAAATATTCGATCTTATTTCCAGAGTTCTAAAAATACGTTAAAGTTAAAATTTCTTCAAATTTAATTTTTTAAGATTTGACGTTTTATGACCAGGGACTGCTGTAATGTACAAAATATTTTTCCTAATTACAAACTTGGATATTAATTGAATGAAATCAAAACGAATTGGAAGTAAGCTGCCACAGTTTAATGATAATTATTACGGTGTCTGATTCAATTTGAGACTATCACGACTATATCAGCCTAAATATAAACACATGTCAAGCCTTTGTTTTTCAGTGAATGTTGCAGGAAATATGCCAACAATTTTAGATTAATAATAATAATTCCGTGTGGTCGTAATGACCTAGTGACAGGGTTTCTATTGGCTGCGCATTCCGCCCCTGTCGTAGCCACCTTAACCTAACCCGGCAATCCTAACGGGTACAGGGGACCTTACAGTTTAACGTGGAATCCGAACCACCGGAAGCGTTCTGGCGTACTTCACATTACAAAGCAATCTGTGCCAAAGGTGATGGTCGGGTTAAGTTCCAATGAAAATCCCCGTCGAAACAGGGATTAGAACCGGGAACCTTGTTTATTGAACCTTTAGCCGAGTATCCATCCTTCTCCGATTGTATTTCGTAGCTTTTGCTCAAATGAACTTACTGTTTTCTATTTTTACTTTTAATTCGAATCTTTTGGATGGAAAATTCGAGGTACTGGTATATTGGGACTGGTTTATTATGGCTCACTATCATGCCGCTATGTTGTTGGGATGGTTCAGTATTATTTGGCGATACTCTATTGATGTGCTGATGATTATCTGTAGTACACCAAAGGAGACATTTTATGTCATTTTTAAGCATATCTGCGAATCCGGTTTTTTACATAACTATGATCGTGCTATGTTTTCGGCCTCTATCAGTGATGGCGATGCTAATTTTGTATTCCACAGTAATAAAAAATATACATAATGTCGTAAGAATATTTTGTTTATCTGCAGACAGCGATTGTCACTAAATTTTTGTGAAAATTCGTGTTCTGTAGTTTATCATTATCGAAAAAGTCTCAAGTGAAGACCGAGAACTTGCAAACCATTTAGTGCAGGGGTGGCCAACCCGCGGCCCAACTTCAACATTTTTTCCGACCCGCGAGATTCGTCACACTTTTACAAAATATATATTTTGTAATGGGAAAACTAGTGAACACCAATATATTAAAAAAATATTACTTGTACATCAATATATTCAAAAATTAACTGTCGAAGTTATGAAAAAAATTAACTTTGATTTTAAAATAATATTTTTTCGAATATATAACAGATATTGTTAGAATCATTATTAACATATTGTCTATGTTTACATGTGACAATAATAGTAAACACAATAATTACTTATTATATTTCAATTTTTCACTCCGAAATAAATTTCTATAGTAGGACTAAATCTAATATCGGGAGCGGCCCGCGGAGGTATGATGCATTTCCAAAGTGGCCCGCAAGATCATTTGGGTTGGCCACCCCTGCTTTAGTGCGTTGCAAAATTTTTGACTATACCTTCTTTGTAAAATTCTTCGTCTATATTTTGAAACTTCCTTTTACAGTCAACTTCGCCTGAAACAATCATCCATGCTATTGCCCTTTGCACGTTTTCTTTATGAAAGCAGCATGCTAACATGACAGACTACTCAAATATTCACAGCAGCTCATTTACTCTAGCGTTACGCTCACACTGGCTCTTGTGCATTTGTTGTCCTCATAACCTTTGTCTTCGGTATGTTGATATTTGTGTCAGCATCTTCTCCCGACCTCCTTATTTATTCCATATTTCGGCGAAACACTTGTTCAATTTATGATAGTGCAGCTTGCACATCTACATATTTTATAATCTTCACTTCGTCTCCTACAACTTCAGTGCAGTTTCGGGTATACTATTCCGGACTAGTTTTATGCCCAAAATAGCGGAAAATGATTCTATTCCGTGATGATACACATCTCCTTGATTTCACACACAATATTGTAATATCTTTCATTATCGTTAGGGGAACGTGTCTTCTCTCTCTTTCTACTTCAATTACTATTCTCTTCAGTGTTGTCATGTCTCTTTAAACTTGTCGGTTATACTTTCTATTCACTTTTCATAACACATTTCAACATTTCAGTATAATATTATATACGATTTCATCAAAGTTTTATTTTTCTGTTATTTCCATTACACTTACCTGTATATTATCATTCATACAATTACTTATGTGCTCCACAAACCTGTTTTTTGGATCTTCCATTTTTTTATGTTAATACGAGCTTCTAAACTCATCAAAAATGACGGAATGAACGCACTGATTTGACAAATCATTTAATCTCATTTGCTAAATACAATTGTTAATGAATAACGATAATAATCCTGATATTGTAATGTTGAACATATTTCGATTATAGTTTAAATAGGGGAATACTTGGAACTACTTATGTAATTTTGAAATAATTAAGTCAGTAGTAATGTATTAGTGAACGTAAAGCAAAATAAATCTTAAGAAATTGCGTAACTCTGCACAATATTAATTTTAGCGCTGGTTCAAGCCAAATAGATCGCGGTAAATGTGAAACTACTTTCATCCGAATGGTGTGTCCAGTAACATTATTTTTTAAAAAAATTTAAATTACCGATTACCTCTGCTGTAAAATGTCAGTTGTCATTCTGACCTAGTCTAAATTTCAATCAAATCAAAACTTCCGCTAACATTGCTGCTCGAAAGTTAAAGATGCTTGCATATCTGTGGGCAAAGAACTTAAGAAAAATCTACAATGGACGAATACAATTAAATAAAAAGCAACTATTAATATAGGAACGTAGCTCTTCACGGCGGTGTAAATTAATAAATTCTCTGGCTTCCAGCCGTCTATAAATGTTGCGGTGTCGCATAAAAAAACAGTTGGTTGAAAATTAGGGCGTCTTCGAAACATCCCAGAATGTTTATATTTATACACTGCTGGAAGCCCGAGAAGATTTTATTAACAATTAACAAGTTAATTTAAACGCAATGCATAGTCTTCTTTCAGTGTTTTGTTAATTCGTTTCTTCGCGGATGCTTAACAAAATAGAACAGTAGGTAGTAAAATCTCTGGCTACTGTAGTCTGCCAACGAAGGCTGGGATCGTGATGTCAGCAACCATATAGTGACGCAATGACAAATGACCACGATGACTAATCTTAAATTGTTTTTAGTACTGATGTTAATTTCCGATTTCTTTCAAGTTCTGAATATTCGCCTAGCGGTGCATTACGTCTCTAAGAAATTAAACTGCATTTTAAAGGTTTCTAATAACTGCGTTTCTACTCTCTGTGCTGAAACATAGTTATTTCGAAACGGGAAGAAATGTTAAATCTCATATACGCCAAAACCAGTTGCTGTACGGTGACTGTGAATATGTCAGTTTTGAAATGTAAATTCTATCAGGCTTGTAAAACTGCCGGAAAGTGGAGATAGATTTTTTTTAACATAAGCGACGAAATGATTTCAACGCAGATTGTATAAAGTGTTATTTCAAGGTGATCCAGAGCAAATGTTTAGATAAAGTTATTAACAGCCAGTGAATATCAGTATTATTTAATACTTAATACACGATAACTTCCAAACATATTAGTGAAGATGTCACTATTGCACTGGTGAATACATCTAACAATCATACCATGTTGGGACAAAGTATAACATTTAAGACTGGCGCTTACGAAGATGAAAGTTCGATCCTCGTTCCAGTTATCCAATACTCTGTTTCCCTTGTTTCACTACTGACCAATGTGGGGATGGTTTCTTGATGAAGGCCATGGCCGATTTCCTTCTTGTTTCTTTCCCCCAATCGTCTCCTTCCTCTCGCGACATCGTAGGTGAGCCATATAAACTGTTTGTGGTTCACATACTTAGAATAACATAAAAAGATTTTGTTTTTAGTTTCTTCCAAAAGATCTTGGATTCGATTTTAGCTGGGGTTTTCCAATTATTCTTATTCACAATCACAAATAAACTTACAGAATTCCACGTGGGACTTTTTTGAAAGAGACTGTCACCAAATTTCTATGTAATTCCAATATAGTCTATGGCCGAGACTAAAAAATTTTCGGCTATAATATGTTCGTGTTTAATAGATAAGAACCGCTTGGGAATCTATTTATTTATATAATTTTTTTTTTTTTTTTTATAAAAAAGCTTTCCTAGGACATTTGAAATATTCACGTTCTGATACGACAGCCATGTTACGATGTTGCTTTTGTTAATTTATTAGCGGATCTATTACGAATAAACGTTGGAGGAGTACCTGACCTTATACCACTCTAGCCCTGTTAAACACGGTGCCTTTAATTATTTACGGACTAGAACGCTGGTTAAGGAACAGTTCTGAACCTTGCACAAGATGTTTCAGACCAGGTGCGACCAATTACAGGGTTATATAAAATTTCACACTTCTCGCAGGCGTCATTATTGAAAAATGGCACTTACTTCTCTCTATTCGGGATTTGCGCTGCGTTTTTTTGTTGATATCGCCAACGTTTCGGCACCAACCTGGAGCCTTCGTCAGGGCTTCTCTCTATCCAGCCACCAGGTCCTTTTTGAAAAAAACTTGAACACTTGATTCACTGTTTTATTTTTCACCAGCAAAGATTATTTTGTTTCTCCGCCAAAGAATATTTACCATTCGAAAGAGGTTTGTGTATTATTGTTACAACTTGTTCATTTGCTAGTACACACTTCCACATTTGGCTCAAACCATAGCCGCCATCTCTGTTGAAATTATTAGAATTTTTGTAAATTTCTATAGATTCACTTGTTTTTCATTCTAAACCATCCTTTGGTTTTGGAACGATTGTACTTTTTTCCTACTGAATTCTATGTTCTTCTTCTAAATGGTGTTCCGCCACTGCCGATCCCGTGGTTTGTTCTAGTCTCGCTTGACGAAGATGTTCTTTCACCCTAAAGGAGACTGCTCGGTATGTCTCACCAATGTACACCTGACCACAGGGAATCTTATACACAACGCTCGATCGTAATGGAGCTATGCGATCTTTCACTGATCTTGAAATGCTTAGAACTGTAGTGTCCCTGCCAGCTGATTGAGCAGGGTAACCTTCCACTGGAGCCGTGGGTAAGGGTCGATCATAGGAGATCGACCATAGGTCTGAAATGAATATTCGTTGTAGGTCCCTACTGCAACACCTGACAGGTTATATGGCTGAGTACTTTCAGAAATTAAGGTAGGAAGGGAGGTTAAATTACTGGAAACTTCATTTGCATATTCACACATTTATTTACATGGGCAATGACTGATGGCATACGTGAATATTTACATTGTTTAATTGGCTTTTGAACAAAAACATAATATATAGGGGCCAAGGACTAGGCGAGCATGCAACTGATGGGCGACTCGCACCCCAAACTAACTGGAAAATTGTTAATATTTCTACAAGTCTATGCCCACCTGAATATGACCAAATGACTGGCCCTCTGACTATCCACTCCCAGCTATCGCAGCAGAGCCCACCCTAGTAGTAGACGACAGCCATCTTCTTCTCTGCAACCGCCGCCCCTGCGGCGCCGACGCCTCCCGGCGCCCTCGGCGTCAATGTGGTACGTTGAAAGACTTCGTAGAGAGAGCGACAGACCCATGCTCCCAGGGTTTAAATAGATGCTTCCCCTTCCTATCATCACCATGTGGAGGTGGCAATACTCATCGCTAACCTGCTGTATGAAGTCACTTTAACAGCTTGCAGTAATGAAAAACGCTTGGCAACTGATGAGTTACAGTTTGTTGTTATGCGTGCTACTTCTCAGGTCATAGCTCCTATTGCTTAACTGTTTCATGCCCGCCCGCCCTGAATACTGTCTTGGAAATTAATATGAAGTATTTGGGCAAGTGATCCCTAGATCACTACAGAACCTTCTTTTTACTGGTGAAGATAGGTTGAACATTGATTTTGGCCAGAATTTTTTTTTTTTTTTTTTTTTTTTTTGTAACAGTTTAGCGTCCCTTTTTAACAACGTGGTCTTTAGAGACGGGAAAGGATGGGGGCAAGGAATGGGAAGGAATTCGGCCATGGCCTTTTGAAGGAAGCATCCCGGCATTCACCTGGAGTGATTTGGGGAAACCATGGAAAACCCAAATCTGGATGCCCGGACGGGGATTCGAACCGCCGTCCTCCCGAATGCGAGGCCAGAACGCTATCCGTTACACCACCACGCTCGGTGCCAGAATTTTACCTATCCTTCCAGTGACTCCCCTTATATATGGGAGAGGAGCCTTCTTCTACAGCGTTCATTTCAAGACGCGCAGGTCTTATGGAGCTCTCGTGGTGGGGGACTGTGATGTTGGAGGGAGGAAGAGCAGAGCGTCCTCAAGATGTGTTTTACATCTGAGCATCTGTACGCTAACGATCACCTCAGAGATTAATTAAAATCTGTATTAAGTAATAGTTAATTTGAGACCCAACTCCTACTGCAGCCAGCTTACATGCAGCTGTGAGGCAGAGCTAAGTAATTAGAGCCATTTGCCAGCATGGCTTCGAGTTGTGCATAGACAAGTCAGCAGACATCTCCTGTATGACTGAAAGGATTCAGTCGGAACTTCTGTTGGAAATTAGACTGATTAATTACTACATCTGCTGAGCATCCGCCAGTGCTCTTGTAAGTATCATTGCGCGATATAGATTATTCTATTTGTACACTGGGACTCCTCGATATTATTAACTTAACCCCTGGTACAGTTTTATGTATATTACCAATAACAGTTATAGATCGTTGCCGCTTTTTGTTATCTAACCTGGAGCATTGAGCTTTTTTCTGAATCGAAGATCGTTAAAGACGATATGTGATTTTGGAGTAAAGAGTGTTTGCAGTCCGTGAGAATTCTGCAATCTTTGTTTTGATGTGTGTTGTGTAAACATGTTTTTTGATACCTACTTTTTTGCTTGGGCTTTACGCCTCGTCTGAAGCGAGGTCATTAGAGTCGGGATGGATTTGGGGCAAGGAACGGGAAGGAAATCGGCCATGGCCTTTTTGAAGGAAGCATCCCGACATTCGCCTGGAGTGATTTTGGGAAACATGGAAAACCCAAATGTGGATTCCCGGACGGGGATTCGAACCAGCTTCCTCCCGAATACGAGGCCAGAACGTTAACCGTTCACCTACCACCCTCGGTTGTTGATACCTGTATTATCGATACCAAAATTATGGAGGTTCACTTAGGTTCCATAAAAGGATGGTGTAAGGTATAATACACAGTGCAAAATGTGACTCTCAAAATCAATAATATTAGCTGCTAATCACTACAATTCTCCTGTTTTGCAATTCAAATACACGATTTCTAGTATTAATAAGTATTTTATAAACATTTTTTTAAAATATGCTCAATATCAGCATTCATTATTACACCTTAAACAGATTTTTTTTAACAGAATACAAAATTTAAATGGTTTTAAGTAATTTAATATCATTTTATTATTTAGTCAATCAATTATTTATTGATTTCCAAAATCAAGATACGAGATATGAATGACGTTCGTTCAGCCACTGTGTAAAAAACATTTAACAATCACAGACACAATACTCTCACTCTGCAAGAAAACAATAAAATTCAGAAAGCAATAAAAAACGGTAAGCAAGTACTGAATTACCACGTAAATCTAACAAAACAAACGCTGTTCAAACTGGTAAACGAACAGTAACACTACAGAAAGGAAAGTACAATAAGAACAATAAATAAATGAACTTAATAGATACATGCATTCACACACCATACATAAAATTTGAAACAGTATAGCAAAACATCTCTCTCTCATGCAGTTTCAAAACTGGTGCTGTCAGCACATCACCGTGACATTAAGAAAACAAAATGGCCACCGTAAACAAATGAGTATCGATAGACGCAATGTTTACGTCCAGTGTGCAACAGCCAAGGCAAATGGCCTTAGTGGAAACATGCTTTTGGAGAAAAATCAAAGATATGTGATTACCATGCCGTAGTAAGTTGTAAATAATCAGAAAATGTTACAATTTAAAATTATGTTAAACATTATTAATAAGTTTGAAAATTAAATGTAAGATTTAAACACAGATTCATTGCTGATGATGCCTCGATGAGAGGCGAAACGCTTACGGCTTTAAAGCCAGAAAACAGTTGTATTGACGTCATTTTTATCATTTAATTATCATTAATTTGTTACTTTAATTCTTCAAATAATAATGGTCTTCGAAACTACCCCTGACATCTGGATACAAATGCTGCAAAACAGGTACTTTTGGAAGAGTATACCTGAATGGGCCTGCATCTAGTTTTACCCACTCCCTACTTTAAAATAGAATTAAAACGGTGTATTTTACCGCGAACTTGTTAAATCTAGTCGTTGTACTTATTATTCAGGGGTCGCCATCATAAACATGATGATTCCCCCAGTTGTGCCTCAAAATTAATAGTTTCACAAACAAACAAACGTCCTGTGAACTGTAAGGCGAAAATCTTGGACCAAAAATCATCTAAAATCTTACGCCATAGCCAGGCAGATTGGCATATTACCTCACCATGAACTATATATATATATTTATTTATTTAAAGGTTTATTTAGCCTGGCAAGATTAGGGGTGTCAAGCCCTCTCTTACATCATACCAGGTGTTTACAATAAATTATATACACCTTACGCAAACTAACAGTATACAACATTTATAAAATATTTGGTCTAAATCAAGTTCAAGAGTAATATTAACAAAAAACTTAATAATATTTATGAGTAAAATACTAACTAAAATCTTAATAGTATTCATGTTTAACTAGTCAATAATTTAATGGTATAAACTAATGCTAGTGGAAGTTAAAGAAGTAAACGATACAAACTTAATACTAGTAGGATGAAGAAACAAGACACAAACTAATAATGGGGAAGGCAGAATAAAGAGGTGGACACTATATAAATCAATATTATTCAAATCAAAAAATTAAGTTATGTATGGAAGGAGAGATCTTTTAGCTAGTGTTCCAATAAGTAATGCTTTCTTAAAAGAGTTTTAAATGGGCCGATTTTTTGGTAGTTCTAATTGTAAGACGCATTTTAAAGACATGGTCAAAATGGTTCCCCCAAATTCCTCATACAGCCTGACTAAAACTACAAGAAATTTTTTGTTCACTTGAAGAAAATTGTTAAATAATACTTCATCCTGGAATCATTGTTTGTTTAATTGGAAGCGCTAAAAGCGACAATGTATACATTTTATTTGAAACACATAATAGAGAAGTTCGTGTTATGATTAAACATTTTCGTAAGAAATTCATGATGATGGTGGAAATAATAGGGGGCATTCTAAATTAAAACGGGAAAATCCAGTTTAATAATGATCTTTGCGCAGGAAATCCAGTGTAAACAATCATTCAGGAAAATGTGAGAAGTGTATAAGAATTAGCATTGAGGAACAGAAGATTAACATGTTGGCAGATTGTCGAAATTTAGGCCTCCCAAAAAAAAACAGTCGGTCCCGTTCTGACATATTTTGGTATTAGAAAGTTTTCCGCCTTTGACAACAGTTCAAACGGAAGCGACGAGGTAGGTGTCTGCGGAAAATAAAGCACACGCTGGATATAATCCATTAATTTTTTGAACAATTTGTGAGTTTCTTTACACTTTAAGCAACAATTAGACAAACCTCGTAATATGCTATGATGTAGGTATCAGGGGATTTCATACATATTATGCCTCAAAATTGCATTCTGTATTCAACGATTAGCTGTCCTTTTGATATAAATTATTCCTTTACCGCAGATTTAACTTGCCTTAAACGGCCTTTCATGGAACCTAAAGCCGACAGCGTCTGGTGGGTGAGCGGTAACGCTCGTTTTTTTTTTTTTTTTTTTTTTTTTTTTTTTTTTTTTTTTTTGCTAATGGCTTTACGCTTTGTTGACGTCGAGGTCATTAGAGGCGGGAAGGGATGAGGGCAAAAAACGGGAAGTAATTCGGCCATGGTAGTTTTGAAGAACTGAAACCGGGAATCGCCTGCACTGATGTGGTGAAACCATGGAAAACACAAATCCGGATGCCCGGACGGGAATCCTAACCCACACCTTCCAGAATGCGACGATAACGCTCGAGCTTGGCACTTGTTAGGCCGCGAGTTCAAAACCTCTCACGACCATCCAAATTTCGGTTTTCCGTGACTTCCTAGCATAGGTGTATAAAGCTGGAAGAAACGTTTCGTTGAATATACGTGCGGTGTATTTGTTGTTAGGATAAACGCGAAAATTTTGACCGTCGCAACGCTTTCCTACATGCTTGCGGAAGACTGCCCCTAACACGTAATCTCGAAGACCAGTATTCATGCGTTAAGGTTTGTGCTCATGGCAGTAGAAACTTGGCATACGGCCGAGTGATAATTCTGCACTTGAACTTAAAACGCTGAGTCTGTAACGCTAAGGCTCACTTGTTAATTTGATAATCCGCGTTAGGTGTTGAAAATGCAATGCAAAAACGCTCAGTATTTTGTGATAGACATTTACAGATAGGATGTACAGGGCGTTCGCCGGGAAACGCAACCCACTGTTAGCGCTACAAGGAAGAAACTGCTCCCGGCGAGCGAGCGCTCAGTTTCCGGCATTGTTCGACCGTCGGCCGCGGACTATTTCATAATAATTACGCTTCATAAACTTGTGTGCTAAGCATTTAAATGTGACGTAATTCATTAGCTTACCTTATAAAAGATGCTGGAAGTGTTGACCCTCTTGTGTAATGCACATTTCACATCTCTGAACATATTTCGAGACACACGCTGCCCTAACTGACTTAATGATTTTTTGGGTGACTGTTCTAGTCGAAAAGCGATATCGTCAATTTTCTCCTCTGTGAGAATACGGTTGACCGACAGTCTCTTTTTGTTAAAAAATGAACCCGTTTATCTTACTTTTTTAACCAGACGCAGAATTGTTGATTTAGCTGGCAGTAAAGCGCCAGGAAATTCGCGACGAAATTTACTGCGACACTTTTTAAACGACTTCTTCTTCACATATGTATCGTAGAGAAATATTCTTTGTTGCAAACTGTAACGTACCATAATTTTACTCACACTCAAACACGGTACAGATTAATAAGAGTATGAAGCCCCAAACCAGCCAAACCGCAAAGAAACGTTTATTCACAACACTGATTAATAAGAGACTGAAGTCACAAACTATCTACAATGCAAAGAAACCGTTCTTAACAATGTAAGGGTCACTGCACTGCACTGTTGGGGCAGCGGAGGTGTTAAACAGTGCGGTGATTCACGGTGCCGCGTGGCGGAAACTGCTGGCTCCAATGACCGAGGAAGTTGCCGACGGCAACAGACTGGAAGGGTAGCGTTTTCCGGCGAACGCCCTGTATTAGAGCAGTGTTTCCCAACCTTTTTTGGGTTATGTCCCACTTTCAACATTTTTTTGCCCCCCATACATAATTTTTAATAAAAAAATTATTTGTTATTAAAGAAACTGATATATGATGGTTTTTGAAAGAAAACACTTTAATATTATCATAAAACACAGTAAGTAAAATTAAAAAACATATAATGAAATACTAAAATTCAAATTCAAAAGATTTATAATAAACATTTATTATGAAAATTTAGAGTAATCCTTTTAAGAATTTGATTTTTTGCTATATTTTGTAACCATATCTGGCATTTCGTTTAAATAACCCAAAGAGAAAGCGGTAAAGTCGTATCAAGTCAATTTCTAAATTGCCCCCCTAAAAAAACCAAATTGCCCCCCTGTGGGGCGTGGGCCCCACGTTGGGAAACACTGTATTAGAGCTATATTTTTGTGTGTGTGTGTGGGGGGGGGGGTGGAGGGGGAGAAATTTTATAAATATTTTGAAGAAAATGTTCCTTTATAACTTTCGTATCAACAGAATCATGAACAAAAATAAACTTTTTTAAAATATTTTTTTTAAATTGAAGAGTTAATTATTCAATGAATGTTTTTTACGATTTGGACAATTTCATTTAAATTAGTAACTTATTTTTCAAATTACATTCGTAGTTTTAAAATAAAAAATTAATTTTTCACAAAAAATGGATTTAAAATATTGGATCTTTCAATTGTTTTATTTACTTGTAACTCAATTAAATTTAAAATTCTCAATAAATTCAATAAAATTTAGTTAAATACCAAAAGGTACAGATCACTATCGTCTACTTGTTGATCTGACATCTATACCAGGCGCTGAAGATGCTCTATGTAGATTGATCAACGTTACCAATGTCTGCCTTGCAAACGCACCTGGTTTCGTTGAAATCACCAAGTGCCCTCCTAACGCCGCCTATAGACAAAGCACTTAAGAAAATCGTAAAGATAGCGTTGAGTAGCCCTCAGGCCCATTCTCAAATAAAACGCATCATTGATCAAAGGTATCAGGAATAGAACAGCTGCTACGGCAGCAAGCACTGTTTTGAATCGCCCCAAAACGGAGACGATCATTAACTGTTCAGCCATAAAAGATACTTCCAATTATTAACAATAGTCAATAGAGAGCGCACGCGCGTGAAACGATCCCAGCCTATCAGCAGCGCAGCAGTTAGGGGGTAGTGGGGGGTCGTAAGCAAATCAAATGTACCCCGTGCCTGCCGGCTGTGGGGGGGGGGGGGGGCGATGCCCAGCCGGAGGAACCCAACGGCCCAAAAATCGTCCCGGGTCGCCCATCAGGCCTTAGTGTGGGCCCGATCCTACGAATTCCAACGGGACCCAACCGGTTACGTCGTTGCTAAGAACGCCTACCCGGGGCGCGAGAATCCTAGCGCCGACCCTGCCTGTCAGAACCGTAGAGAGTTTCATGCGCCCGAGTATTTTAATGCGTGACAAATTGGGTAAAGGCATATTATCATGTTGCTCAGGTAAGTTTTCTCTATCCTAGCTTCACCACTTTGGACAATTACTTCAAACCTATGGGGCTTCAAGGTTTACCAAAGGGACTTCCAGAAACGCTGGAAGCCTTCGCTACCTCAACATACCCTATAGTGATAGGATAGTTTTGTTTTGTATGCAGCCTACCTCTGGCTATCGTGCTTGACAATTAAAATCATGTATTACTTTAGACACCCAAGAAGCATCGCAGGGACGAAGAGCATATATCTACCACACTCACACACGACGCCGCCATATCTCGTATTTCTGTCCTCCGACATTCAGGTGCGTCAGATGCTTCATATTGTGTATATATTAGTTAGGGAATGCTTGGTATTATTAAACTTTAAAAACTCAATAGTTTTCCGTTAAGTTTCATTTAACACATGTGCCCTGTTTACTATCACATTTTTGATAAGTTGGTCATTTGAAAGTGCATTATTCCTGTAATCAATTAGATTTGTTCCATACGTGATTATTAAATCGTACTTAAACTGCATCGATGCTTGATGATGTCATTCATAAGAAGCAATACCTATCTTAGTGTAAAAATAATTAAATTATTTCGTTTCTGGGCCGTACATTATCACGTTCACATTAAAAGTAACAGTACAGTCACTGTTGCATTAAAGCCTCTCAAAGAGGAACCTAGCGCCAAAAAAAGTGAAACATTACGAGACTGAAGCATGTATCGTTGATTGATCTGTTAAATCGACGTCAACATGGTGTTCTCAGCGTTCGTTTAAAATGACTCTAAACTGCTGTATCTGAACATTATACACAATGAAGGCAACGAAAGTAATGCTTTCATTACAGAAGGTATTAGATGACGTATAAGAATAATCAGTTTGCATCATTCTATTGGTTAGAAAGTAACCAAACCGTTACTATTTTTTGTATTACGTTATTGCTGTACATAAAAAATAATAATGGAAAAACAAGTTGTTGACAGCGCTATACGAACTCAATCACACGAAGGATAAACAATTGATAATACTCTATCAACGCTGCGTTTTATACGTTACTAGCTCGTACCCGCGACTTCGTACGCGTGGATTAAGAATTTTTTTGCCAGAATTAAATATAGAAAGTTGTTGGTAACGAAGGATTGGTCCCAAACAATATCGAGTCGGAATAATATGACAGGAAAGCTAACACTATATCACTGTACCGTTGATCCTGTCTCTTGAAGAGAATCAATTTCCAACATATTTCTGTCACCTTTCAATAAGGTCTCATAATTTCGTGACTACAACAGTTAATCATACTGGAAAAAATATCCTGTGCCCTTCATACAGATTTCCTTATAAAATTCCATCACAACGATATAGCCATTTAGTCGTCAAAACGTAACAAAAAGACAGAGACTTACTTCCGTATTTATGATAATATTACTGTGGTACACACTCACACACTGAGTGCGAACAACACCTGAGGGATCATTATAACCTAAAACCGAGCGTGGTGGTGTAACGGTTAGCGTTCTGGCCTCGCATTCGGGAGGACGGCGGTTCGAATCCTCGTCCGGGCATCCAGATTTGGGTTTTCCATGGTTTCCCCAAATCACTCCAGGTGAATGCCGGGATACTTTCATCAAAAGGCCATGGCCGAATTCCTTCCCATTCCCTGCCCCCCATCCTTTCCCGTCTCTAAAGACCTAGTTGTTATAGGAAACGTTAAGCAGTTAAAAAAAATATATATATAACCTAAAAAAGTGTACACCTACAACATTGCAAGACTACCTACGATTTGCCTCGCATTGCACCGCTAACTTTCTAATATCTACAGTTTAACATTCAATCCGAATAACCTACGGCCCAGGCCTGACTCTTACGATGAAAACAATTTTTAAAAATCTTAGCCTCCACGGAGATTTGAAACCGGAGACCACGACGTTCGTAAGCAAGTGCTTTAACCACTTTTTTTTTCTTTTTTTTTTTCTTTTTTCTTTTTTTTTTTTTTTATTATTTTTTTTATTTCGGCCTCCTCCTCCCCTTATAGCCGTCCATTTCTCTCACCTTCTTTGCCTTCTTCGGCTTTGATTTCTTCTCAAATCGACAAGCAAATTAAAATTTAGGTTTAGAAATTAGGTGTATTATTCTTTGTTGTAAAATAAATAAGATCTTCTTCTTTTCTTTTTTTATCATAGTGCTGTGGGCACCAATGTACTAAAGACTGGATTAAAATAAATATTTCTTCTATTCATCTTCTTCGAATAGTGATATAGGCGAAAATAATAATAATAATAAAATAATAATTTTTTTCTGATCTTCAGGATGTGGAAGTGTCGATCTTGCTCTTCGGCCATCGTTGTCTTGAAGTACAGCTGGTACTTAGTAGGGCATTATGACAAGCAGGAAGCGTGCAAAGTTTTCCTTATATTTTCTCGATTTGATTATTTTGCTGTGTTCATTTGTTAAATAGCTCCAGTAGTCTACGATGGTCATCTTTCTCTTTTATGTACAACATAATGGGTGTAGTTGGCCAGCAACCAGAAGTGGGCATTTCTCTTAGTAGTAGGATATATTTTCGTGTCAGGGATTAGTATATCCTCTGGCGTGAAATTGTTTGGGGTGGTTCTATTTATTATTGCCAGTTTGCTTTTTGTCCATCTCCATATATCAGGAGCTTCGCATCCTAACAGTCGGTGTTGTATTGTGTCTTGCAAGTTGCAGCGTAAACACATTGGAGTAGGACAGAGGCGTAGTGCGAAAAGTTTTTCGTTGGTATGTATCTTTCTATGTACTACTCTGTGCCACGTGGAACGGGCATTACTGCTGATATATTGACTGTGAATATTCTCCCATATCTGTTTCCAATCATTTCTTTTATGGGTGAGTTCTAGTTTACTTTTTATCTCTCTTTTCATCAAGCAGTATAGTTTCCTTGTTGATGGCACCTGGTCTGTGTTGTTTATTCTTATGTAGCTGTTTTCAATGTAGAAGGAGCGGAAGTGGTTTAAGGTAGCGTTTATGTGACTGGACGTCAACGGGCGCTTTGTTGCTATGCCGGTTCCATTGCATTTATTATGTGTCTTGTAAGGTTTGTTTGTGTTGTTCTACATTGACTGTACATATTCCTCATGAAGATTGCAGTGCATTTCGTACGTATAATCAACCAGATTTAATCCTCCTTTTTCATACGGCATCTGCAAACTTTATGTTGAATCTTCAGTATCTGTCCCCTCTGTACATACCAGCTGATTGCCGTTTCCATTTTTTTAGCTATTTCCACAGGTATCTGAAATATGTGAGCTATGTACCATATTTTGGAGAGCGCTGTGGTATTTATCAACCATATTTTCTGTATTGGGTTTAGTTCTCTATGGGTGAAATCATGCAGTTTGCTTCGAATAACTGCCAATAGACGTCTCCAGTTTACTGCGGAAGCTTTTTGCAGAACTTTATTAAATTCTACACCAAGAATCTTTATTTTGTCACATGGCTTTATCCATGTTGTGTTGTTTAGTTCTATACCAGCGCCTATGTTTAGTATTGCAGATTTATCTAATTCATTTGCGTTTTGAAGCTTTTGAATACGAATTTACCAACTGTCGTGTGTTTTCTAGGTCTTCCAAGTTGGTTATGATGATATTGATATCATCTGCGTACGCACACACCACTGTTTTTGTTCCTTGGTACTTTAAGCCAGGAAGTATATTATGCACTGCCGCTAAATATGGTTCAGCTGCAAACGCATAAAGGAACATGGATAAAGGGCATCCTTGTCTAATGGATCTGGTTATTTTTATTGAATTGGTTATAGATCCGTTTATAGATATTCGTGGTGGCTTGGTGTAATAGCATGTAAAGCAAATTGCATATTTGCTGGCTGATACCCATTCTTTCCATAGTAAGTTTTAAATAAGTATGATTAATACGATCAAATGCTTTATGGAAATCTTGTGATAAAATAGCCATTTTCACGTTTGCTGCCTTCGAGACTGCAGTTACATCACGAATATTTGTTAGGGTTTGCATTATATTTCTGCCTCCACCAATGCAGGTCTGGTATTCTCCAATCATCTTTTTAGCTACAGCCCCAAGTCTAGTGGCGATAATTCTACCGAATATTTTATAATCTGAATTGAGAAGAGTTAGAGGTCTGAAATTTTCAACATTTTTCTTATCTGTTTTTTTCGGGATTAATACAACTAATCCTTCTAGCATTTCGGTTGGAGCTGACTGCATAGCTAGAATCTCATTATACATTTTTATAAATTCGTATTTTAGAATATCCCAATATGATACGTAAAATTCTATTGGGAGGCCATCAAGACCAGGTGATTTCATTCTCGGACTCCGTTGAATTGCGTTTTTTATTTCTTCTTCCGAGATTTCTTCATTCAGCATGCCGTTCTCTTGTTCTGTTATTACTGGCGTTTATGGTGACGTAACAGGACTGCTGACGTCTTCATGATCAATTGCCTCTCAGTGTATAGTTCAGAGAGATACTTTGGTTTATTTCTATCTCTATTCCTTTTTGGTTGGTAATGATACATCCCTCTTCTGATTTTAACTCCGTCACGAGTTTCCTGTTTGCTTGATGTCTTTCTTTTATGAGATGAAATGTTGAAGTTATTTCTTCTTGTTGAAAGGATCCAGTTTTAGCTCGTATCTGGTAACCTATTAGTTTTTTTCTAGTTATATTTGTTATTCTGGCCTTGGTATGTTTTATTTTTCTCATATTTTGGATGCTATCTACGTCGTTGGTGCACAGTTCTCTTAGGACCATGAAAAGGAATTCTTTTGTTTTGTTTTCCCATTTCTTCAAGCATCTGCTGAAGTTTATCAATGTATTTCTGAGGCGTGGCTTTGCACACTGTAACCACCATTGGACAGTTGTATTGTACTTGTTTTTTTGTTTCTTGCATTGATTCCAAGTATTATTGACTATCTGTTCCAATTCTTTCTCATTTAGGATGGAGGTGTTTAATTTCCAGTATCCTCTGTTTCTAAAGATTTCTTGGCGCCCGCAATTTTATTTTGCAATGATATGCACTGTGGTCCGAAAAAGCTACTGGCCATATCTCGACTGATGTTACTTCACTCGATATGTCCGGTGAAATATAAATTCTATCTAATCTACTTGCTGTACTCTCAGTTATAAATGTAAACCCGGGAATTTGCCCGTTTCTTATTTCCCAACTGTCTAACAAACTTAGTTTATTTATTAGGTACTCGAGTTCCTGGCATTTGTTTAAAATTAGGGTACTGATCTTTTTGAGATAAAACGCAATTAAAATCTCCTGCAAGTATGAGACTTTCACAGGTGTTTGTCAGAAGCTGAGTTATCTCTGTTTTATAAAACTGTTTCCTACTTTCTCTATTCTGATTTCCAGGAGGGAGCATAGATGTTTATTACACGTGTTCCTGCTATTGTGCAGGCTAATCCTCTTCCATTTTCTAAAATCTCAACATCTTTGATTTGAATACCCTCTTTCGTTAGAATTGCAGTCCCTAGACCATGGTCGTAACCAGGATTCTTCAGTTCATTGTACCCGGTGACATTCAGTGCACCTTCCCAGGCAACTTCCTGTAAGAGCGCTATATCAACAGATGCCGCCCATAGATATTCTTTGAGGCATTGTATTTTAGTTTGGTTCTTTATTCCGTTTAGATTTAGGGTAGACACACAGTATGTCTGAGTGGGCGTTGTTGCACTACGGTCTGCCATTTAGATCAAATGTTGTCACACAAGGTTGAAAACGAGACAGTTATTTTTTTTTTTTCTTCCCTTTCACGTTTATTTAATAACATTTATAATCTTGCTTTTGCCTCTTATTTGCTTGACTTATCTTCTTCCTCAGTGTCATTTAAGTCGTCCGACCAAAGAATTTTATTGTTCCCGCGGTCATTTCCCATTTCAACTATCTCGCTGGTCTTGTTTTCATAGTTGTTGTCTTCCTTATTGGAGTTGGCGCTTTGGGGCATTTCTTCATCAATTGTCTCCATTTGTAAGGTGGTTACTTTCCTGGATTTTTCAGCTAATTCTTTCGCTATCAAATCTACTCCCCTCTTATCAAGTCTCAGTCTTTTGGTATTTGGTGTATTTTCGTGCTTGCGTTCTTCCATGGGCATAATTTCTTTTTTCTCAGATGATGGCACTGTCACAGGATGTTGTTTAGCATTTTTTATAATTTCTTTTTTCTCAGTTGGTGATATTTCCAGTAAATGTAGATTAGAAGTTTGGTTATTATCTTGTCCAGTTGGATAGTTTGCTTCTTTTTCCTTCGGGGGTTCATCAGGTACTGCGTCATTATAAGGATTCTCTATTTCCATCATGATGTTGGTGGCGTCATCTGTTTCCATGCTGAGAGTAGGTTCATCATTTCTATGTACACTGGTTGATTGATTACTGTTTGCCACGCTAGCGTATGATGCTTTTAAAAGTTCGCCTCTGAAAGCTGTATCAGGGGCCAAGCGCTCAGATGGTAGCTGCAGGGGTTTCTTCCTGGTGCATTCAGCCTTGAGGTGTTCGTTTGAGTTGCATATGACACACGTACGTGGTTGTCCGTCGTAAATAACGAGTGCTTTAAATCCGGCAATATCTACATACGACGGTACGTGGCACTTCAGATCTATTTTCACAGTTCTAATACCACTATCTACGACAAATCTTTTGCTACCGTATCTTTTATCGGAGGTTACACTCAAAATTGTACCAAATTTATCCAAAGCTTTTCGTATTATGTCTGTATTAATTTCAAAGGGCACATTATGGATTTTTACATGTCTTATTCCCAGGCCTGCTTGTGATATGGAAACGGTGCTTACCTCGCCATTGGTGTGTACAAATTTTCTTTCTCCGTTGGTTTCCTTCAGTATTCGCAAACACTCTTCTTCATTTCGTAGCTTGACGTATATCACATTGGCCAGGAAATCCACCTGGATACCGTGTACACTTTCTTCTCGTAATCCTATTTCACTATATAACCACTCATCGATTTCAACTGCTTTCGGACGCATATATCCATACGCAAAGGAGAACTTTAGCGTTGATTTTCGTATGAATTGATTCACTTCCATATTTGTTGGTTTTCACTATACTTTGCTTTTATTTACTCTGCAGGCACTTGTCACACGACACAGCAGGAAAAGTGTGATGCGACCGCTCGCTACGGCAGGTCGCGAGCGACTGCGAACCACTGAGCTGCCAGTCCACTACACGGAAACACGGTACGGAGACGTCCATATCAAACGTGTCTGTCTATCGCCGTATTTCGAAGTTATGAGACAACATGTGTTATTTGTACAGATAATTTTTCAACCAAATGTAGACAGTATTTTTCTCTTTGTTTCAAAGGAAAAGTGTGCAAAGTTTCATCGAGATCGGATGAAAACTGTGGATTTGTATGAAGAACAAACAAACAAACAAACATACATTCATCTTTATACATAAAGATATAGAAACGATGTGAGATGATTAGTACATATGGCTCAAAAATTCTATTTAATTGAGGGTTTAGTGAACAATTTTTTCTCTGTTAAATTTACTAGTGTCTTAAAACTTTGAGCTACATATTACAGTCTCAAAAAAGAAACGTCATTGTAATTGTAACGCTGTGATTTCGTCCACTGCAATGACCCAACAATGAGTGGAAGAAACTAAATTCTTTGCTATGGTCCTCAGGACGTCCAGATCACCGCTTGTCCAGCTCTACAGCCAGGGTCAGCTAAAGCTGTTTGCCCTTTGCATTGAACATTTGTTCAGGTTCACATTCTCAGATATTGACGGAATAACAACAGTACAAATCCTGTTATTCTGTGACTACCAAAATGAATATTACGCGTCATCAGTCACAAAGAACAATTGCAACTTTCCAACAGCTGATTTTCTTCTCCGGTTTCAAAACATCTCACCGAGTCATCCGTCTCTCTCCATCTCTCTATAGAGCTCTGTAACTTATTAGTTTACTTTTTCGTCACCTGCAGCGCCACCACGCAAAGTGTGGTATTGTTAACTTCCAGTTGATCACTGTGCGTTTGTGATGCAGTCTGGGTACAAGAATTTAAAAGTTAAAAAGCTGAAGTAATTACTTTTTAAAGCCGGAGTGCTTCTCTGTAGAAGAACACTAAGCAAGTAAGTATTAACACCATTAAGGCCAATTAACCCTTAAAGGTACCGTTTAATTTGGGCCTCTTGCAGGCGTTTCGCTCCTCGTTTTGAACCTCTTGAAATCATTTAAAAATTATAAATGTTTGAGTTTAGGTCAAAGTTTTTGTATCATTGTTTTTAGAATAGTTTTTTGTCGTATTTACAGGTAGTATATAAGAGAAGAATTCCTGCTCATAAGTCAAACATTATTTGAAGTTGAACTTATTCTTCTGTGTGGTAATTTCTTCAATATTGGTTTAACGAGTTGCGTGCCGACCCTAAAAATAAATTTTTTCACGAAGATTCGTAAATATTAGTCTTTAGTATTTTGTATTCCTTTTGTTGAGTTTGAAAGATAGTTCGTCCGCAAAATGTACGTCGATTGACGGCAAATTTAGATTTGGAACTGCTTGAGGTTTTAACTACTGGCTTTTTACCGTCCTGTAAAATGCTGTTCACACTATGGATTGTTAATCATCCTAAAAAAATCTTAACCGCAGCATTCTTTTGTTATCTCCTACATATTAAAAAAAATCGAATGGAAATATTTACCTTGACTAAGCTATTTTAATACTTTTTGTCAGTTAAATAGATTTTCAGTCGATCTAAAGTATTTTTTAAAGTTAATTCTCTCATACAACGTAGCAGAAAAAGGTAAACAATCCACATAAAATCAATGCTATGTACCGTAATGTAAGCACAACTACAACATAAATAATTGATTTCCAGCAGAGGTGCATACGAGGTTGATACAGTAACTTCATACACTTAACTCAAAACGTGAAAATCAAGTAAGGGGGCATCCACAAATTACGTGAGGTGTTTTTCCGGATTTTTGGACCCCCCCTCCCCCCTGGTGAGATTTCGTGAGATCTGGCCGAACACCCCCCCCCCCCCCCCCTTCTGGTGAGATCTGGTCCATTAGAACCCCGCTTTTTTTCTTTTTTAGGTCACACCCTAACTTTTTTGACGAAATACCCTCCTAAAATCGACTTTGCCGCAAATTGTAGACCTTTTTTTGCTCTACTGTCCCCAAATTTTTCGCAAAATCTCACGTGAGATTTCCCTGGACCCCCCCCCCCCCTCCCCCTTAGTGAGATCTGGTGAGATTTCGCCGTACTCCCCCCCCCTCCCTATTTCACATCACGTAATTTATGGATGCCCCCTAACCACTTACAGCTGTCAACCGATGAAATAAAATCCGATTTAGCAAAATGACGACTACGCACTCGGGTCCACTTCGACTGAATTTTATAATGTCCTACTTGTATAACCCATCGCTTTCGCCTGTATTTATCCTTAAAAAAAAATAAAAAAATAAAATAAAAAATAAAATAGAAACAACGTGATGACTGAGATCTTTAATTTTCACCGAAATCGCCAAAAATCCGCAGATGCAACGATTAACAGGCGTAATTACGTTTTTTATAAGCCTTGTAGCGACGATAGCACATGTAAATACAGTGCTAGAACACAACCGGAAGTTAACAATACCACATTTCTGTGGCCATATTGAAGTTACAAGGCTCTATAGCTGTCTGCCACACAGCCTCTTCTCCCCATCAACAACCATTCCGAGAACTCGTTAGAAACATTCAGGTATTCAGGGAATTTGCGACGCGCCGTTGCACAGGTTGTACAGACTACGGTACCTCACATGCTTGATGAAAACTTTTAGAGCTTCCAGCTGCGTCAACATGAAAAACTGAGACAGCTGGAAACTTGAACGGCTTTTATCAATTTATAACGCCGTGAAACCCTTCGCTCCTATAAAACATATCCTTTTCTCAAGATCATCATGTTACCCTCAGTGTGTGTTATCTGCATGGAAAGGTAATGTGAGACGCTTGTTTGCGCTGCGTAAATAAAAATGGCCAACGGTGAAAGGAAGACAGAATTTCGCTGGGCTCTTATTTCAACTTGGAATTGGAGGAAGCCAACAAACAGACCTTTAACTGTGTAACGATCATACGTCCCGTTCTTAAGTAAAATGTTAAAAAAGTGATATGAATAATATTTAATTTATGCATAATAATTATGAAATGATTAGTGAGACGGTTTTGTTGAGAATGTTTGACAATAGATACGAGGACTGTTAATGGAGACTAAATAAGAAAAATATGGAGTTAAGTTAAGTAAGTAGAAGAATGAATTGATGGAATCGAAGTGGACTGAGTAAAACAGTACATGATAGTGGAAATGGTTCTGGTGGATACTTACCGGACTATGAAAGAATATTGAATTATGAATATATATGTAAGGCTGCAGCCAAAGGGAAGATAGATGATGATAAAGTTGTGCTTGAAAAGTGTTGTATAAGGTGCAATAATATACGGAGTGTAGTAGAAAGATCACTTACTGTGCTGATTTAATTTAAAAGAAGGAATTGCTAACGAGTCTTAGGTATAGCTTAAAATTTTATTTCAGACCGTCAGATGTTAGATGACTGGAATAGCTATCGTTAGAATTCGTCTCACTCAAAGGAAATGGCAAAGAACGTAATTCCTTTCTGACGGAAAGTAACAAGGAACACGACCAGGTAAAGAATAGTATTGTAAGATTATTTGTAATCATTGTTAAACGACTAGAGAGAGAGTTTTAATATTGTTTACTTGATATAAAAAAGATAAAAAAAGTAATAAATCATATTATAACCTTTTCATATAACATTGGGGGAAGGGTTATAACTATAAAAGAAGGTACTGCAGGAAAACGGTTTCAACCTGCAAATACAAAGCAAGAGAAAGCTTAATTTTAGCCAATATTACGGAGCTGGGGAGCAGTAATATATGGTCCTGACATGTTGGAGGACTTGGGTTCGAGACTAGGTCTGACCGTGTATATATCATTATTTTGTGTTTTCCCGATATTAATCGTCAAGAATGCCGGGATGGTTTCTTTATGAACGCCGTTGTCGGTTTCCTAAGCCACTATAATGTTCCCGCTCGAATGATCTGACAAGAAATTAATCCCTAAAAAATAAAATAAAAATCAGTAATAAAATGAATTTAAGTTGTATTTATTAGGAGATTAAATTTTTGCAAACTTTCCATATTTTCATTTATTTGAGGATATGATTGAGTTCCTACAGTAGTGTCAACGACTTCATTTTTTATGTAAAGCAATAACTTATTACAAAATTAACAAACCGTTTTGACAGTGTCCGAATAAAGCAATAATAAACTGGCTCATGAGAAAATTCCTGGGTCGTTTCAGGTGCAGTCGCATGAAAATGTCAATGCAGTGATAAAGTTTTTTTCTTTTTAAGCACATTACCGTGTTGTTGCCTGCATGATGGAGAAACTCTTCCGTCGACTAATACGCTGCATAAAAATATCAGCCTCACTCTGACCCTGAGATGGGCTGACCCCTGACATGAAACAATTTTTCACAGATTTTACACATCACACTTGAACTAGACGCTGCTGCGTATCACCAAAACCGTCCTCCTCTCCGTCTCTCCGCGCGACGAGTCCCTTTGTCCTCGTCCACTCACGAGGTCCATTGGCGCGCCACCCCCAGCTCTGCCAATCAGGGTGCTGCATCCGGTGGCCAATTACCGGTATTTGAAACAGGACCATAGAACAAAAGTGGCGTCTTAAACACCTGCACATAGATGGCAGCTGTTGCCTCTTTCACACCATTCACACACACGGTGACGCAAGGTGGCTCCACCTTGACAAATGTAGTGGATCCCATAACACTACAATACCTGCCAAAGATTACGTTCAAACATAAATGAACACACAACCTTTGGATTATGTGAATATTTTCGTTTTACTACATAGCTCTGATTGTTATGTTTTCATACAACGTAGGCTTTCACGGCCGGTATTAACTTCACTCCTAATTTCCGGGCAGAAAGGCCGTGGTCGATAAGTAAAATTTTCCCCTGACGTTTCGTCTTCAACTGCGGAAGACATCCTCGGAGGCTAAGCGGCTACTGCAATGAGGGCAGCAGGTCAGAGCAGGTAGTGCTCGCTATTTCTTTATGCGAGCAGTTGAAGGCGATGGTTGTTGTCCTTACGACATTTCCTTCAGACGTTACATGGATGTACTTTTCTTGTGATTTGTCTTCTCAGTTGCTCTCTTCTTGTTGTTTCTTTTTTGGTGAGATGTTCTTTTCTCCACTGTTGATTGCGCCGGAGAGGCGATGTACTAGCTGAGTTAGCAGCTCGAGTATTGTGGTGAGCTTCTGCCCCCACTGCACATCTGCTGCCACATGCTCACAGCATTTGTGCCGACCAGATGTTCGCCGCGTGGGGTTGCTGTATTCATTTCCAAAGCGGGACGAGGTGAGGCGCGGTATCCTGACCGTTCCTCATCGCTGGGCGTTGCAGCGTACTTGTTGGTCTGACGACGAACTTGCGACGTCGGGCCCTTTCCAGCGGCTGAGCCCTCCTGCATGTCAGGCGCTGACTCAGCACGAGATCTTACTTGTTTCTTCTGCAGCTGTAGCTTCCTGCTGGGACATCCGCGATGGCAGGCTGCGTGATGACCCCCACAGTTGCAGCAGATAGGGTCCTCCTTCGGTCTTGGGCATACTGCTGGCAGATGATCTTCTCCGCACCTTACTCACCTTTGCTTCTGCGTACACTGCCTCGCATAATGGCTGAAGCCTTGGCATTTGAAGCATTGAAAAGCCTCAGACTTCCTCGGCTTCGTCACAGTTGCTGGTGTGATCTGGCTGGCAGTAGACTTTGTTGGCTTGCTGTCCGCTGCAATGTTTGCGTTGCTGGCAGGAGCCGAAAGTCGTATGTCTTCAGATGATTTATGAAGATGGAAACGTATTTTTTCCTCTTCCAGTAAGGTGACAGCTATCTTTAAATCATTCAGGTTATTGGCGATGACGTAGATTCCATTTGGAACTGGCCATGCGAACATCGGCTGGCTGCACCTCGCTGCAGCAGGCCGAGCACACGGATCTTCTCTTCGGTGATGATCTCTATGGGTGATGTGGGCCCCTCTTCCTCGAGAGGGTCCGCAACGTCCATGTCGTCGAGAGATGCCGGAGTTTCCGGGGCTGCATCAGTGGCTGACGTGAACCTCGGGGCGGCTGGCCAGAAACTTGGTGGATTCCGTGCCGCCTCCGCCATCATCCCGTCCAGCCCGCCCGAGAGTGCAAGGGCCTCAGCGAGCGGCAGACGACCAGTCATCCTCACAGCGGTAGCCTTTCTCCGTCCTGCTGTCGTCTTCATAGCGTAGATCTTGCGGTACGCGAATCACGGGTTGAAGACGAACGAGGAGCGAACAAGCACCCGCCAGCGGACTAGCGCAGCGACGGATGTGTGCAATGAGGGCACGAAGGAGCGCCGTATATATGGCCGGTGTAGAGGTCGCCACAGTCCATCACGTGACGTCGGCTTAGCTGCTGGATGGACTGTGGCGACCTCTACACCGGCCACATATACGTCGCTCCTTCGTGCCCTCACTGCAGTTGTTGCTTAGCCTCCGAGGATGTCTTCTGCAGTTGAAGACGAAACGTCAGGGGAAAGTTTTACTTATCGACCACGGCCTTTCAGCCTGGAAATAATGAGTGAAGATGTTATTTTTTTATTCATTTTCCTGAAATATAATACGTTGGAATACACAGAAAATGTTGATCAAACCACTACACCCAAAGATTAATATTCCAATAAGCGCAAGGAAATTGTGGAAATTAATATACTGTAAAGATTAAAAGGATACTATATCGCTACCATTTAAGCTTTGCTAATGGAAAAAAAAGTAAGATGAGTTATTACGCAAACCAAGGTCTTCGTCGTCCAAGGAGCAAGAAAATTGTAATGTGAATATTTCTGACCCATTGCAGCTATTATAGGGATAAAAAAAGTTAATACTTATTTGTTTTATATACCAATATTAGAAACGCAAAAGTAACTCCCTCTGTTTGTTACGTTGTCAGGACCAAAAATCTAAACAGATCTTAGTGGAATTTGACAAGAAAATACTGTGTATCATTAGGAAGGATATAGGATACTTTATTCCGGATAATTTTCATGAAATTTGAAAACTAACTTAATGGTGATAGACAGGCGGATTGCGTGTATAAGTCTCTGTCATTTTATATCGGTCACTCAGGCTTTTTTCGCAGTTTATGTATGATTTTAGCAAAGGACAATAAAACCAAGAACTTGTGTACAAAACGGTATTGACATAATATGTCTCCATAAAGTGGCGTAGTTTTAAACCACAAACAAAACCCTGCTGTAAGAACTGTGGTATACAATCTCCCGCCTTCCCCCTTAGTTCATTCCTATTTTCAAACATGCTGCACATTGGTTGTCTTCATGAGACATGTTCAATGGTAAAATGGTATGGTAATGACTTTTTCGTATTAAATAATATACGGTTAATTACTTTTATAGTATATGGCTTTTAGAAAAATGATGGAGATAACCTAGAAATTAACGTTAAGAACGATAAGAGATACACAAGATTCAGCTGAGTGTATACGTAACATAGTCAGATGATTTCTGACTGCCACATTTCTTTTATTATTCTTAACAAATGGAAAAGCAAAGGAACAAGTACCACTAAACCTAGGCCAGGCACACCTCATTTAATGACGGGCTGCGACCATCGAAAATTACGAGGGGTGGTTGTAAAAAATCGCAAGAAATCGGCAGAAGGAAACACTCGCGAGTTCCAAAGTATTACCAGCAATGCAGCCAACACAGTGTTCGTTAGGAGGTAAAAAGAATAGGGTGGAAAGGTCGAACTACTGCTCACAAGCCAATCGTATCTGTAGTCAATGATAAACGACGCTTTAGATGGTGTAAAACGCCAATGAACAATTGATTTCTATAAACGAGTGATTTGGAGTTATTAATTATGCTATAACCTGTGGTAATCCGAGGACAGGGCTTGAGTTTGGTGAATGCCTGGAGAACGTTACTGCCACCATGCTTAGTGCCAACAGTGAAGTACAGAGGAGGTGGTGTTACGAAATGAGGATCTCTCACGTGTTTGCGCTAGAGAAAACTCTTAATGCTGAAGGATATGAACACATGTTAAACCATTGTGAACTGCGTACAGTAGAAGACCAGTTCGGGGACAATTATAGTTTGTATCAGCATGACAATGCATCCTGTCATAAAGCTGCACCTGTGTGGCAATAGTATGTGGACAATAACATTCGTCAAATGGCCTGGCCTGCCCAAAGTCCCGAACTGAACCCAATGGAAAGACTTTGCGTTGAGTTAGAGCGCAAACTTCTCTCCAGATCCCAGCGTCCAGCATCACTACCTTCTTTAGTTTCAGTTCTCGAGGAAGAATGGGCTGCCATTCCTCTAAATACATTTAGACACCTCACTGAAAGTCTACCCTATCGAGAGAGTTAAAGGCGTCATAAAGGGATATTAATGTCCAACGATAAGGAACGTGACACGGGTAAAGACAAAGTGAAGTTTCAGATAGGTTTCCTAATACTTTTGATCAAATAGTGTATGTGCTTTGGGACAACGGAGCATTTCTGTTCATTTTATCCTCTCGTATTATAATACATTCTGCTCTATTCCATTCTATGATATTATTAAACACTAGCTGTTACCCGCGACTTCATACGCGTGGACTTAGAATTTCATTGCCAGAATTTGAAATAGAAAACTGTTAGTAACGTAAGATTTGCCCCTAACAACACCCAGTCGGCATAATATGACAGGAAAGCCATCATTCTAACGTCGAACCTGTCTCATGAAGATAATCAGTTTCCAACATATTTAAAAACAGAAAAACCAATGAAGGTGCGGGGCAGCTTTATTTCAGCTTGGTCTTTTCTTCTTTCTTCAGCATGAGCATCAGATTCTTGGGTTATAATAACTTTAGCTGCTCGTGCTCTTCTAGAGCTACATCTTAGGCCAGGTTTACACCCGTAAGGCATGTCAAAAAAGAAGACAAAATAAACTAATGCCAGAAACTTTTAGGCAGACGCAAAGTAATAGTGCAGTGCAGAGAAAATCTACATCTATGCTAGCTAATAAGTTTTGTCTCTAAACGAAATTTACTAACAAATCATACACTAATAGAATGAGCGAGAAGCACAGCTTGAGCAACCGACCTAACATTACAGACTAACACACGCATCCTTCTGTTTGTCGCCATTCGATAAGTTCTCAAAATTTCGTGACTAAAACTATTATTCATACCGCAAAAAGTGTCCTGTGTCCTTCCTACAGATACAAAGTATTTCCTTGTCAAATTCCATCAAAATCGGCAAAGCCATTTGAACGTCAAAAAGTAACAAAAAGACAGAAACTTACTTCCACATTTTTAATATTATTAGTGCAGATCACACACACACACACACACACACACACACACACACACACTGCGAGAGAAACAACGCCTGAGGGATCAATATAGCGTAAAAAAGTATACACGTATGGCATTGTTAGACCACCCACGATTTGCCATTCATTGCACCCCTAAATTTGTGATATCTACAGTTTAACATGGAATATGAACAACTGACCGTCCAGGCATATCTTATACGATCAAAAACAATTTTTACAAATCTTTGCTTCTAGTATGATTTGAACCGGAGACCAACATGAGTGAGCAGGTGTATTAATTACTGAGTTACCAGCCCGCTATAACGGAAGGTACTACAGAGACCTACACATCTTATGCATCTGTCTATCACCGTTCAGTAATTTTTCAAAGTTAAGTGGCAATATGTACTATTTATAAAGAAAAAAGTATTCTATGTCCAACCTAATGCCAAATAGCATCTCCTTGTCAAATTTCATCACGATCTGATTAGCCGTTTAGCCCAAGAAACGCAACAGACAAACAGACAGAGAGACAGATAGATATAAAAACAGATAGAGAGACATTTATAATATTAGTATAGAGTTTCCCGTCCTTTTTTAACATATCGTATTACAACTTACACTATTATAACGTGTTGTATTATATTTTCACAACTACTATTATTTTATTATATCCTGCACTATCCGATCCGAACCTACTATATTCTTTCAGCTAGTATTCTGTCACGTAGCACCCAATATTTATCATTTCCTGCAGAGCCAGTACCTTTACAGATTTTCGTCTTTCTGATAAGTTCATATTGCCCCGCAAAGACGTACAGAGGCCCGTGCACATGAAACTGGCAGTTGCGACTGCCTTTTTTCGTTATATGCCCAGCACGTACCATCCTTTTGGCCTTATGAGAAGAACCTGACAGACGCGATTGCATCGGCCTTAAGATTTCGAGGAACGGGTAGAGGAATGATCGGTCGGAAAGGTCCGTGTGAACGTCGGCATCAGGGAAGACATGCACGTATCTGCCGAGTATTGGCTCGCCAACTCCGACAGAGCTGGCGCGGATCCGTAACCAGGGAAAAATGCACTGCCCGGCCTGTGGGTTAGTCCTGCACTCGAGATGAATAATGTATTGGTTCGGCGTTGCGGGAGGAATAAATCAAGACGCCCGCCGTAGTGATAATTCAGTTCTGAAGCCGCTGGAAAAAGCGCCGATAATAATTCTGAAGACCCTAATCCTCGCTGCTTTTTCCTGTGTTTACAGATACTGAAAAATTCCTCTCACAGCACCGTCCTGGTGAAAACGACCTCGCTGTTCGATGAGAACTATATTGCCCGACACCTATCTACAGATATCCTATTGTCACAAAACATTTTCTTACCTTGCGGGATTGAAAATTAATGACGTCCTTTAGTTTTCTTGAAACCTTTATGAATTTACTTATGGTATTAACACAACGTTACCGAAAGTGGTGGTGTAATGGTTAGCGTTGTGGCCTCGCATTAGGGAGGACGGTGGTTCGAATCCCCGTCCGGGAATCCAGATTTGGGTATTCCATGGTTTCCCAAATCACTCCAGGCAAATGCCGGGATGCTTCCTTTAAAAGGCCATGGCCGAATTCCTTCTCATTCCTTGTCCCCCATCCTTTCCCGTTTCTAAAGACCTCGCTGTTAAGAGACGTTAAACAGGAAAAAAAAAAAAAAACACAACGTTGGGAAAAATTGTAAATCTTTAATTACACATTTTTTATCTTCCTGTCTCTTTGTGCCAAATTCATAGATCTTTTGTCAAGAGATAACGACAGAAATTTTCGAAGAAAGCGTCGCAAATTAAAACGTTAGGGTTTAGGTTGAATGGAAACAGCTAATTTATTTTGTGTTAATTAATTTTCTTTGGGAATATGCAACTGTTGGGGAATTTATATTTTTTTAATTTATTTTTGCAATAGATTCTAACTTTCGGTACGCAACGTAAATTATTTTATTTGGTACTAGCAGAGAGCCCGGCGTTGATTTTCCCATACACTGTTTTTATTCACGCAATGAAAAACGTGTACCAAGTTTCATACAGTTCATTCCATCTATATCCGGAATTAAAACAAACCTATATTCATCCGCATCTTACCATGAAAGGAGTGGATTGAAGTTGATTTACCTGTAACTATTTTTATTCGTCCAAAAAGATTCATTCCTACCAAGCTTCATTGATTTTCAGTACGAAAATAACCGGTAATTTAGCAGCACAGTTCTAAGAATGGGGTGGTTTGGATGCTTTGATACGGAATGTCAGTTTTCATTTTAGTCTACGTTACATTTCAACCTAATTACAGCTAATGTTGCTTCTCGAAAATCAAAACATTGACCGTACATGCGTTAATACATACCACATACATAAAAATATATTTGGAATGTGTCTGTTTATTACGGCATCGCGCAGAAAATACAGATTTTGAATGGATTTTCAGAATTAGAAAGTTTGTGGTCAAAGCTGTTTAACATATGTATTAAGACCTTGCGACACATTTATTTTACGATAATCTAGCATTAGCTGAAAACTGCTGAATCGATATTGACCGAGTTTTCACGGTATACAACGTTTGATGTGTCTGTCTCATAATGCTGCTTCATATGCTGCTGGGGATTAAAAAAAATTCCATTATGCGCCACTTCATCTGGCATTGGAGCTCAAAATTAAGTTATATTCCGTACCTGTAAAAATATTATTTATTTTCCATTTGTTTCAAGCAGTTACAAACTGCGGCGCCATTTTATTGTGAATAGAACGCTAAATACGATTGCCAGAGACATTTTAGTTGTGCTGTCAGAGAATGTGATCAAAGAAAATCTCTGTTGTTTTTTCGTTATTAGTTTCTCACATTCAATACGGCCATCTATGGCATTTAAAAACTGAATATTCCGAATTAAAGGAAATAATATTTGAAGTTTTGTTTAGTGTGTATAATAGTTACTATTGTAAACTGATTTTATTGCTTTCAGTAAAGGGTATGGTCAGAGACATTGTATGTGTATGTTTAGTGCAAAGTATGCTACATCTAATCGTTCCGCCTTTGGGATTTGTCATCATACGATCAGAATTCCATTTACTGCTCCTGCGTTATGTAACGTTGAAATATAAGACATACCAAACAAATCAATTGAGATTCTAAGCTTTAAAACGGCGAAAACCCCATCGATATCTGCTCAGTATTTTCTGAATTTTTATATCACAAACTTATCCGGTTTTCGTTTTATAGATATGGATTTGTCACCTTTAGCCTTTGTCAAGTGCATGAAGCCTACTTGAGAGAGAGCAGTTTTATTGTTTTCAAAAGATTTCTAGAATTTTTCTTGGTTTATTACCAGTTCTGAATATGATAGAGCCAAATAGTTTAAGAATTTTTTCTGATATATTGCTTTTGAAATTAGGATTATGTGTGGCTAAATAATATTTTTTTTAACTGCTTAACGTCTCTTAACAGTGAGGTCTTTAGAGACGCGATAGGATGAGGGGCAAGGAATTGGAAGGAATTTGGCCATGGCCTTTTTAAAGGAAGCATCCTGGTATTTGCCTGGAGTGATTCGGGAAACCATGGAAAAGCCAAATCTGGATGCCCGGACGGAGATTCAAACCAGCGTCCTCTCGAATGCGAGGCCAGAACGCTAACCGTTACACTACCAACCTCGGTCTAAATAATATACTATATGGATGCTGCAGCATATCAAGTTTGAAATAAAACGGGACGAATTGTTTATGGCATAAAATTAAAATAAATCGGATCTCATACATAATGTGTCTTCTTTTATTGCTTTTCGTCCCTTCAACATCGAGGTCGTTAAAGATGGAATAGGAATGAGAGCACGTAACTGGCAGAAATTCTGCCAAAGCCTTTTGATTTAATCATCTGGACATTCATCTGGAGTGCGGAAACCATGGAATACTAAAATCTGGACCCCACGTCCACCCAAAGCATTACCGCTCACTCACAACTCTCGGTATTATTGAGTGTGAACGGCTGTTGTGAGAAGTGACATGTCACAAATCAAGTGGAGTAGTAACAAGCTTGGTTACCGGAAACGTAAGACGGGTACTCGGAAATATTATGAAACCATATTTCTGACGCGAATCCGTTATTTTTGTTGGACAATCACCTGCATTCTTCAGTTCTGTTAAATATTTAATGTTTTTAATTTGGGAAGTAAAAACGGTGTCGAATTGTATTGGATGGACGGACGGGGATTTGAACCCATGGCCTTTTGAAAGTCAGGCCAGAGCATTCTCGGTAGTGTCGAGTGTGAGCTAATACCCGTGAATCAGCTACGCTTTGGCGAAACCAAAATTCTTTTCTTGAATCAGTGCAATCTTCGGATTTATTTAAAGCAGTAAAACGGTGATGTTGGGGTAGGTAGGAGACTTTATGTTTGAAATTAAGTAAATTTTAACACATTCTCATTTAATATATTATTCAGCCGACCAGGGCCGCATTTAGGCATAGGAAACTTAGATAGCCTAAAGGCCCGCTCCACGTGCAAGAGTCTCCACTTTGGTCACGTCATATTTTAAGATAGGAATTTTTTTAATTCGACCCTTAAAGGGCAAAAGTCTCAGAATTAATTAAATATGTTTTTCAATTTTTTGTTTTTCTTGTTTTTTGTTTTTCTGGTTTTTTGTTTTTCTTGTTTCGTTTCGAGTGTGTTTTTTGTGTGTGTAACTAGCCTTTTATTCCCCTTGATACCTAGCCAAAATCGACAAATGATGTATCATTTTAAAGATTAAGGTCTCAATATAGGTAACATCATAAATTAAGAAATAAATTTTTCGCATTTTAATCCTTAGAGTACAAAAGTAATTATTATGAAGGTCGCACCTTTGAGAAAATTCAGTGCCAAGCCGTTATATAGCAGTAACACATGTCACAGAGATATTAATAATCTGCGTCACTGGAGACGACGAGGATTGAACGCATTACTGAAAGATAGCAGCAGCAGATATCAAGAAACCGTATCTTTGTACAATAAGTAACTTTTCGGATATTTTTTTTCTGTTACGGAAACATTTCTATTTTGATATACAATTCCTATGTAAACATTTTACTGGCGAAATTTTCTCACGCGCTATTATCGCAGCTACACATATCACAAAGATATGCTGTGCGTATTTTGTTAGTTTGTTTGTTAGTTGTATTCCATTAAGGCCAGTTATAGTTTGTCATATGTCATACATATGTTTTACGCATCCAAAAGTTTTTCCTGAACATGTTTTAAATATTTTGTTATGTGCTGTAGTATTAAACTAAACAAATAATTGCTACAAATGAGGCGGTTCTTCTTTCATGCTATTATAAACCACCAACTACAGAGTCCATTGTACAGGGCTAGTCAAAATGATTGCAGTGATTTCAGAAAATTACTACAGATTTATTATTTGAGGTATACTTACATGATTAAACAAATAAATAAACAAACTGTGAAAGTTTTTTTGAGTGTCTGCAGATGCTCAATATGTGCACCTTTAGTGACTCTGCACACGTCAATTCTATAATCGAGTTGTTCCCATACCCGATGCAGCATGTCTCTGTCAGTGAGGGCAAATGCATTGGTGATGCGAACCCGCAGGTCTGGCAGATCAACTGGTACTGGTGGCACGAACACTGTGTCTTTTACGAAACCCCAAACAAAGAAGTCGCAGCGGGTTAGGTCAGGGGAACGAGGAGGCCATTACATCACCTGACGATCAGCATCCCCAGCACGACCAATCCATCTGTCTGGAATCCTGGTGTTTAGGAAATTACGGACAACTAGAGAAAAATGGGGTAGAGCACCGTCCTGCTGGAAAATTAAATCTTCACTATCAACTTGCAGAAGCGGCATGAGCCAATTCTGCAACATTTGCAGATAGATTTTCCCTGTGATCGTCACCTCATTAAAGAAAAAAAGGCCCATAAAGTTTCTTTCGTGAGATCACGCAAAACACATAAGGATTGGGGTTCGGTCCACCAAATGTGCACTTTGTGCCTGTTCACTTTTACACTCACATGAAAAGTGGCCTCATCACTAAAAACAACTTTTTCGGCGAATGTTTCGTCTTGTTATAGACACTGGGCACAGAACTGAAAACGACGCACTTCATCGTTGTGCGACAGTGCTTGTAGCAACTGTAACCTTCATACACGGTCGCTTCCGTAGGATTCTCCAAACGGTCTTCTGTGGATTATCTAATTGCCTGCTTGCTCCATGAATATATGTGGGCTACGAACATAACTGGCGCGCACACGTTCAACGCTTTCTTCAGACACAGGAGGGCGATCCGTTGTTTTACTTTTACAAAGGTATCCCGTGGCTTTAAACAGTTGATATCAACGCCGAATGGTGTTAGCATGCGGGGGATCATTGCCTAACTTTGTTCTAAAGTGTCGCTGAACAGTTACCACAGACTGAGTCGAATGAAATTCGAGAACAACGTACGCTTTCTCAGTTTCAGTTATCTTGCTCTCTAGCACTCTGGCGGCCACCGCGAGAAGCTTGCATTTAGTGCAATCGAAACTTGGAGAGCCACTTATCTTATAACAGCAAACCCCATCATCGTACCTATAATAGGACAGCCAAAAGAAAAATCGTGAAATCGTGAAATCGCTGCAATCATTGTGACTAGCCCTGTATTTTATTCACGAAATTCTCTCAGTATCTATAAACAAACAAAAAAAAAAAAGGTTGTAATACCTTAATTGGTCTTGGAAGTTTCGAGGCATATTTATCATACGTATCATGAAATTATCAAGTAATTATGCGGTCACATCTGGAAACCTGCCTCAACCTGAGGATTAATAAGTTTTGAAACTATTGTGCTGAGTAGCTCTCAAGCACATTTACACGTGTCAAAACTATTGTGTTGAGTAGCCCTCAAGTACATTTAAAAGTGCCCAAACGATTGTGCGGAGTAGCCGTCAAGCACAATAACACGTGCGAAAACTATTGTGTTGAGTGGGGCTCAGGCACATTTACTCGTGCCAAAACTATTGCGCTGATAGTCTTCAAGCACATTTACAAGTGGCAAAACTATTGTGCTGAGTAGCTTTGAAGCACATTTACTCGTATGAAAACTATTGTGCTAATAGTCCTCAAGCATATTTACACGTGCGAAAAATATTGTGCTGAGCAGTCCTCTAGCACAATTACAAGTGCCAAAACTATTGCGTTGAACAGTCTTCAGACACATATACAAGTGCCAAATCTATTATGCTGAGTAGCAGTCAAGCACATTTACACGTGCCAAAACTATTGTGTGGAGTACCCGTCAAGCACATTAACACGTGCAAAAACTATTGTGCTGGGTAGTCCGCTAGCACATTTACAAGTGCCAAAACTATTGTGTTGAGTAGCCGTCAAGCAAATTTACAAGTGCCAAAACTATTGTGCTGAGTAGCCGTCATGCACATTTACACGTACAAATGAATATTGTGCTTAGTAGCGTTCAAGCACATTTACACGTGCCACTGTCAATGACTTGATTCTTTGCATAGACTTGAAATGGAGACGGAGAGGAGCGATCCAGCGGAAAAAATTAAAATTATTGTATCTTAAAAATTAAATGTATGTCCTTCTCGGATACTGTGTTTGGCCACAGCTGATTTCTCTTCTTGCCTGAGGCGAACATTTCTCGCTTACTCGACATCGCTGTACAATACACCACTGCACAATTCACCGCTGCGTTTGTCTGATATTAACAGGATATAAGAAGTGAAATCAGCTGTGGCAGAACACATTATCCAAGAAAGACTTGTATTTAATTTTGAAGAAACTAGAATTTTAGCCTGGGAACATAGGTGACTGGGACTGTTATAACAGAAGCATCTGAAATCAGAACAGCTGATTCTTTAGTTACCAGGGACACTGGATACCAGCTCAGTGTGCCCTGGAATCCGGCTGTCAAAACGTTGAAACAGCTCCGCGTCGGTAAAGAGCAGAAGAACGGATGACGTCATTGCACTGGGTTGGCTTTTGTTTTTCACCGTTCCCGCGGCACCGCATAAAAAAACAGTCGGTTGAGAATGAGGGCAGAGATAGACGCCTTAGAAATGTTCCAGAGTTGCGACATTCATACATGGCTGGAAGCTCAAGAACAGTTTATTAATGCCTTCTAATTTTTTAGTATTTAGTATTTATCGCCAGTGTTTAGCATAAATGTGTTCGTATTGGTGTTGTAGTACTTTGCGTTGGGTATTACGAAGAGTAATAGAGATTACATGCATAACAGTAAGTGTAGTTAAGCTTTAATATAAATTTACTCTTAATGCCATTTTAACTTTTGTTAAGAGAAATTTATAATCCTTAAGCAAAAGCTTATTCAGTTGAATTAGAAAATATACTGGAGAGAGTCTTTCGCAACTGTTATGTATTTGTAAATAACTGTTGGTGGAACTTATTTTTCCCCCCTGTTTTTCAAGAACGTTATTATCTAATGACTTCTTTAAGGAAGGTAAGATCAGAGCTAACATTTGTAACGCCGATAAATTGCTGCCGCGTCCTACTTTCAGCAAAAACAATTTGTTGTCCGACTATAGGACTTTTACACCGTTCATAAATGCGAACACGCAAGTTACACATTCCACCTGTCTAATCAGACACAGATAATCTTCTCATTTTCATGCAAATTGCTCTCGTTATGCAAGCGCATTATCAGTTTCAGTGAAGTTACTTCCATTATTACAAATCTGCCAAAATGTAAATTATAATCGCATTAAGTCTACAAAATCATTACACATCTGGGTTGGAGTAATTTCAGCTAAGATACGGTTATTTGGGAGAATTATTGGCTGGAACGCGAATTGAAGACCAGGATGTACCAACTACTTTGAAAGGTATGAAATAACCTGGTAAAAACCAGTATGAAAATCATATATATTATTTCTATAAAGTATTTTTTGTCACAAGCCCTTATCTCCCTCCCTTCATACTTAACCGAAACCGATAAATGAGGTATCATATTAAAGATTAAGGCATCCGCTTTAGTCACATCACATTTTAAGAAAGTAATTTTTCGAAATTCGGCCCTTAAAGAGCAAAAATATAAATATTTATAAAATGCAGTCTTTTGTAACACGAACCAGTTATGTTCCTGTATTACTAAGCGATATCGATAAACGAAGTGTCATTATAAAGATTAAGATCTCCTCTTTGGTTACATCTTATATTAAGAAAGGATTTTTTTTTGGGGGGGGGGGATTTGACCCTTAAAGGGAAAAAATATCAATATTTCCATAATGCTTTTTTGTGGCACTAACCGAATTGAGAAATGAAGTATCTCATAGAGATTAAGGTCTCCACTTTGGTCACACCATCTATTAAGAAATGGATTTTTCAGAATTCGTCGCTTAAAGGGAAAAGTATCAACCTTGCCATAACGTATTTTTTTATCACTAGCCATTTATCTCCCACGATCTCTAACCGAAATATATAAATGAGGTATCATTTTAAAGATTTATGTCTCTGATTATTCTAAGAGAGATATTTTTTTTTTTTTTAATTTAACCCTTAAAGGGCAAAAGTGTAATTAATTCCATAACATATTTTTTTATTACGAGCCATTTATCTCCCTTGATAACTAACTGAAATCGGTAAATGAGGTATCATTTAAAAAATTAAGATATCCACTCAGTCAACATTATAAATTACGAACGAAATTTTTCGGAATTTGACCCTTGAAGGACAAAAGTAATAACTGTGAAAGTCATGCGTATGAGACAGTTCAGAGCCAAGCTGCTGGATAACATTAGCACATATCACAGTGATATTAATAAACTGCTTCACTAGAGTCGACTTTTGTTATGTACCGAGGGTCCTTGGTTCGAATCCGAATAAAACTATGGGATGTTTGAATAAATTTTGTGCTTGCGTCGTTCTTAACCACATGAATGAATGCAAGAAGAAAACATATATCTGGATGAATGGTCAGAAATCCCGAATCTCAGTGTCTGAATTCTATGTCTTGCGATAAGTTGAATACTTAAAATTGTAGCTACCGAACAGAGCTAATAATTTCAGCTTAGTTACTCAGAGTGAGACAGAAGAAAGCAGTTGAAGTGTTGAACATAGAAAAGAAAATTCGGTGTTGATCTCCACGGAGACAAATTGTATTAATTAAAAAATCAATTTGTAAAAATTTTAAGAATCCAATATCAAGTGATTTTTAAATCGGGATAGTTATTTTTTTTACGTAAGTATCATTGGTATATTTAAAATAATTACCAAAAAATTCTTTTGTAAAAGGTTAATTGGTCTTGGAAAAATTTCAGCAGTTTCGTGGTATAATCTCCTGAAATCGTTATCAAGAAAACATATAACTAAAATTTATGAAAGAATATTTGGATGATTAGTGTCTTTAGTAAATGGAATTTGATTTTCTATGTTTTTTTGCCAAAAGATATTGCAAATCGTAGAATAAAAAAAGAATCCAAACTTTTCAGAGTTGACAGGTTACCATTATTCATGTCACATATGAAGATTTCGTTTTAAAAATCCAACTTTACAATAAATCCTAAATAATTATTTTCACCCCCTTAGATTTTACAAATGAATGTGATGGAGTTTGCTGTTGTGTGCAATTACAAATTTCTGGGTGAAAGAGTTTTGAATTTGTGATAACGTGACGCGGACGAACATATAGACATAAAAAATGAATGATTCAAATGATTCCGGCTTTCATTGACAACGAATCTAGCAAATGTGAAGGAAAAATAAGGGTAGGTATTTACTGCAGTAGCTATACTGTAACTCTAATAGAATTCTAATAAAATCTTAAAGTTGTTTTCATATGAAATACGGCATATGTGGTCTGTCGAGAAATAATTACCAACTGTTGATAACAGGGATGTCAGTAAACCAAAAGCGGCTGGGTGTAGATGCTTCCAATACGATTGATCCGAGTCAGATTCTCATTGCAGAGGAAATCAAGAACAACGCACCGGGCGTGGTGGGTGAGCGGTTAACGTTCTGGCCTCGCATTCTGGAGGACGCCGGTTCGAATCCCCGTCCAGGCATCCAGATTAGTGGTTTCCGTGGTTTCCCCAAATCATTTCAGGCGAATGCCGGGGTGCTTGCTACAAAAAGGCCATCGCCGAATTCCTTACCGTTCCTAGTCCTCAGTCACATCCCGCCTCTAATGACCTCGACGTCGACGAGGCGTAAAGCCACAAGTAAAAAAAAAGAGGAACAACCAGGTAAACGAAAAATCAATACAGCAAAAATAAAGTTTCTACGTGTTGTAGCAGGTGTAACTCTTCTGGAAACAAAATAACTCCAAGAGGTTGGCAAGCTTTCATAAGGAAGCCTTTTATGGATAACCTCAAAAGTTTCACATACTGCGTTGGATAAGAGAAGAATGTAGACTACGGTGAATCAGGAAGGAAAATTGGTGGAATACACATGTTTTGCCTTGTGACATTTGCAAGGCTTGGATTAAACCAGCAGAAATCTCACAGGATCTTAAATAATACGCGATAGACAATAAAATAATATGAAAAATGCTCAACAATGTAGAATGGAGGCTTCCAGGTGTATCGACCGTATAAAAGCGTTCTCTCCACGTTTCGATGTCATGAAGTTGGAGTGCGATTTAGAAACGTCGCATCAAACTGATGAGCAACTTCGGTGGGAAGCTCCAGAACGTTTTGTACAGTCTAAGAGAAACCAAAGACTTAGCACGATGTGGGATGATTAATAGTGGATTTTTAGGGCTCATCGATGTCGAGGTCTTAGCAGGGAGATGAAGTAGCCGGGAGGGGGAGGAAGGAAGGAACGGGAAGGGATTCGACGATGCCATTTTGAAGGAAGAATGGCATTTACCTCCAGCGATCTCGATAAACCATTGGAAATCGTAATCTAGATTACCTGAAACGCGTTCCTCGGAATGCTAGTTCTTAAACTGCTCACCCATGTACCGTACTTGCCACGGGAACATCCAATCAACATTCAGGTTATAAGATGGGTAACCGTTCTTACGGAATTCGCGATTTTATCAAACGTAGCAGTAAACAAGTTTTAGCCGGCCACGGCTACTTAGGTGATAGCGCACTAGCCTCGTGTTGCGAGGTCACCAGGTCGAGTCCGGCCGTAGTTTATTTACTTGTAGTGTTCGTCTTCTGTCGTTTTTACTATGAAGCAAGCTTACCACAGTTGAACACCTTCATACAGCTGACAGTATATTGTAAAAGAACACCGAATGACTATAAGGCCGAATGAAGTTTTCCTGAAATACAGACTGGTTCGAGAAGAATGGTAAATATGGATAAAATATCCAGTAAAAAATTTCATATAAACATATGTCCGATTTACAATCGTTTTGGAGATATAGGTGCTGGAATGTTACGCATAAAATAAACCTCAGGAAATCATCAAGAGTACACAACTAATTTACTGAAATATTTTATTCATATAAAAACGCACTCTTATTTTACGATTAGCAATTGCCCATCAACAAAATTCCAATCGTCAATAACTACAGTCTCTTATTTCTGAAATGCGCGCGCATCGGGATTGTTCAGTACGTGTTGATTTCAAGTATTAATAAAGTAAATCAACTTGTGTATTAAAGTCTATGGTGGGATTTTTGAACATTTAATTTAAACTGCTGCAAAATCTTCGAAGCGAATGGAAATCGGACACATGTTAATATGAACTATTTTACTCAATATTGTTCATACTACCACCTCCTTCAATATTTACATTTCCTCATGAATCACCCTGTATATATATAAAAAATAATATGAAGCAGAAGAAACTATCTTCGCCTCCACAATGATAGGTGAAAAGTAACTGCTTGCTTGTTTACAGCCATTGCGCATCTGATTGTATTCTGTACAAACTTAGAAATTTCAATATTTCAATTTCAGGTTTTAGATTTTACTGACTTCATCCTGTTGACTGTGAGATGTGGTAACTGTCCAAAGGATCTGTTTGAAATCGCAGTTTCAGTGCAACATGGTCACGGGATGATATGTAATTGGAGGCGTTTTATTTATGTGAATCAGCAACAATATGCCTCTTGTTACATCGGCTTCTGGACAGCGAGTTACTGAAATTATTTGAACGCTATTCGCATTTAACAAGCAGCAATTAATGCACCGCAATAAATATTACAAATTCGCTGACTGCAAAATTATGAAAGCCTCCCCGCGGGGTATTCGAGAGACCCAAATGGAATTCGCGTCCTCCTGGCTTCAGATATACGACGACAACCGCGTTTCGGATTAAATTTAACGCGCTGTTATTAGGTGCAATTTCAGCACTCTAATTAAACTAATCTTACTGATTGCAATCATTCCGCTTTATCCAAGCGCTCGGGTTTTCTAATTGCCAGAAGGTCGATTTCGGTGCTATTGTAAAGTTTTTCTTGGTCGCGTTAGGCGAGACGAGTCCCCCTGACAGTAGATTAGGTTGTTTATGAATGCGATGATAAGTGATTACTAGTTCTGAAGGGACCAATCGCCTACCTAAGTTCGCACCGTAACCTATTGCACTACTAACGTCTATGCGCTCATTTTATCTTGAATCATCACTGGATGTTTGGAATTCTGGTCAATGGAGGAAATAGAGGTAGTTTTTTTTTTGTTTTTTGTTTTTGTTTTTGCTTTTAATTATAAGTCTGACCTAAACCATCCAGGTTAACTAAGTATATACTTCAGAATTATTTCTTTTTTTGTGGAAGGGATTTTTTTAATTTTTTATTTATTTCACCTTAGGTCTTGAATAGACTATATAGTCTGCCTGTTAGAATTACAAGTTAATAACAAATTGCAGATATATAGATGCATTAATATGTGTCAGTGTCTTTAGTGTTGCTAAAGATTTTGTTGCTATATGTAGCGAGTAGTACTGCAACACTGGTTGTAAGTGGTTGCTGCGCTCGCAAAAGAGACTTGCTGATGGTGAAAATTAGAAGAATTAAAGAATAAATAACTGTGGTCCTGTAGCGCCATTATACTAACCATTTTTTCTCATAGTGTTATATATTAATTTTTTTATTTATGTTTATTATTAACTAGTGTAAGCCCGTTACCGTATTTTGCATATCGTCAAGGATATAGAATTGTTCCTGTTTTTAGGGTCAAAGATTATAGCAGGTTGACTTGATCTGATCAAATATGAACTAGACCGTTGTTTCACCTTTAGGGCGAATAAAATCTCTTGAGCTTGAAGAACTCAGAAGTATTAATAAAGGTGGTTATTAACACAAAGATAGTTAAGATTGCTCTATCGAATAATTTTTTCGGAGGTCGTAAACTCGAACTTGCTTAAATACAAACTTGACTTGCATTTCACTCTTAAAGTTCACTCTCAAAATCATAACAATTCCTGTTTGTTTCGAAAGCTTCAGGGTTTTTATTTTTTTTTTTTTTTTTTTTTTTTTTTAAATTGAGACTGGGCAAACAATAATAACGTAATCATTGGTCATAGTATCTGTAACGGCCAAAGAACTTAATACACAATCCTTATTCTTAAACAGTTGAACAACTCCGATGAAATGAATTGCCAGAATACTCGAGTCAGTAACATATTTGGTCTGATGTACGCTTTAAATAACCTAATAACGCACGCACAGCGAACGTGAAAAAACACCATTAACGAATGTGGTCAGTAAAATACGGAAAAAGCAAATAAACCGTAATTTTTAAACTATGATCAAGTAACAAAATTATTGAAAGTTTTAATTAGATCTAAATTTATCCTAAGCTTGAATGAGAACTGGCATTCGTGGTTACAGCAGAGACCATGAGTAATTTAATTTTTTAAATTTTTTATGTTGCTTTCATTATAAACATGTCACTGACAAACAGATCCATGTTTTTTCAGTCGCAAAATTTATCAATATTTTTATATTCGAAACACAACGAAAAGCAGACTTAATGAATTATTATGGCAAATTACTTTGACAGCAGTTGCTTACCTATTAAATTGTCGACATAACATCGAATTTTTTTTAATGGTATCTCTGATGGCTGTTAATTTGCGAGAGAAGGCTGACACGTGGCACCGTTCTCCGGCCAATAGCTATCGAGGTGGGTGAGCGAGTGAGCTTAGGAAATTGTATAGTAGATAACAAACTTTACTGGTTTTCTTGTGACCATCCCCTACTGGAAGGTAGACAGGATACTACTATGTCGGGCTGAACATCATCAGACTAAAGAATACTGTTGAAATATCATCTGAACATGCAGAAAACTTTGAAACACCTTGCTTTTGCATCTCAATCATAATAAAGATCACACCAGTTCATATAATTTAAATATCATCTTCATCAAAATCAATAATGATCAACATTTTAATTACATTTCCATTACAATCTTTGTCTTGTTACATTGTTCAATCATAAACTTCCTGTATCTTCTGTTTCAAGAAAATTTCTTCAAAACACACACACACAACATATATATATATATCCGTCCCATTTCCGTCTGTTCGAAACAAGAAACTCTCCGAAGACATTACAATAATCAACCACCCTGCAAATCTGTCAACCTTCGAAGATTCAGTAAACTTTCACAAGCACAGATATTATTTACGATTTTCGGAATTTAGTCAAAGGTAAAAATACCAAACAGCTAACACCTTTACTATACCAATAATATACTATGCGCCCTGCACAGTACTTTGGAATTTTAACCGGCACGGTTTCCCCTTTTTATCACAATTATGGACGAAGTTGGTAGCAGTAATTGTATGTGTGAACCTTCTGATGTCGTGTCTGTTCATTTTTGTGTGTCGTTTGTGTTTTTAATAAGGGACGAAAGAATAGGGAAGTAAAAAAAAAAGGTTTTGGCCAACTCTCCCGAAGGATACCAAATGGACAACCAATTTGAATGTTCCCTCCCCACATCCTAATAAAGTGTTATAAATCCGTACTCCTCTCATTCTGCAAAGGAATGAAATTATGTGAAATCCTACCGTGGTAGCAAAATCTGGAGTGCTCAAATTTTATTCACCGGTGGAGTACGTACTGTAACATGACGCGCTGTCGCCACGTTACAAGGTGCATTTTTTATTATATATGTCATTATGTTGGAGTAATTTACATAAATCTTGGGCGACCACCTAAATAGATTGTTGTTGTAATTTTATAAAGTACGCAAGATTCCAAGTGAGGACTGTAATGAAATAGTGAACATACAGTGTATCTTGGTAAAGCGAATATTAAAGAGTTATTGAGCTGCGTAGGCTTGAAGCTAATCGTGGTCTTCCCAAACCATGGCGACAGGACGTCGCGGATCTGGGGTTTTGCCGGACCACACATTCTGCTCCCTGGGGATGGGTGGTCAACAGGGTCACTCACCTGGCGGGAAATGCCTGTCGCCCGACACCCGAATGTGCTCTCACCCCGGCGAACTTAGCCGAATATGTCCGACCTCTGTGATATGAGCTGGGCAAATCAGATATCGGGGATATCGCGTGACATTAGGTGCCGACCTGAAGATCCAATACAAATGAGCGTATAACTTAAAATCCTGGGAATTTCTGTTATATGTGAGCTTCGAGACTACAAGGGGCGGAGCGAGAAGTTCTCCTCGTGGACCGAAGAGCGAGGAGCTGGACATTCTACCTGCGATTCTAGTCGAGTCTAGTCTGAGGTTGACTTGGAAAGTTGGCTTCTCTCGCCAACTGCCGTTGTACGACTTCTTACGGCCGGCTTGCCGGAGCAGGCTTATCACGGCGACACCGCCAGAAATGCGATGATGCGCATTAACAGACAGGACGTGTCTGTAGCCGCCGTGTGAGATAATCTCACATACCGTGGGTCATCTCCGGTCACCGCAGACATCAGACGCAGAACTACAATGGTAACTTATTATGACCAAGCCATTTGATTGTGCATTCCGTGAAACAGAACCCTTAAACGACTTTGAGAGGATAGATCCATGTTCTCACTTTGTAATTGTAAAAACCCCTGAGCTAGCGGCATAATTTGCCAGAACTAGTTATTTTCGAATGATATATATTGTTCATTCGTGGCGCCCATGATTTTCTTTTTTTACTGTAAAGTCACAGTATTATGATACCTTTGTCTGAAGTCGTCATAACTTGTATTTTTCATTGTTTCCAATTGTAATTATTTCTTGCATTTTGATTCTGAGATATATTTAAAAGTAAATATACAATTGTTTGCTTGCTCATGACGGCTAATTGTACCTCTGAGCGTTGCTTTTATGATTTTGCCAATTTGTGTTAATGTTAACGGTAAATTCGCTCAGACTTGTAATCGCCAGTGATAAGAAAATAAATGTCATATTGTGACAATTTTTCCTAAATTCCAACTAACGTCGAGATTCTTGCAAAATTAATAAATTTTCACTCCTTCATAAAAATTAAAATTAAAAATCCACAATTATTAATCATAAAGGTATGAAAGATAATTGTAACGTAGTTTGCCCACCAAGGCACCCACTACAGTACCAACTATCACTACGTCGAGTACCAGTGTTATTGTGTCTTGTTAGCTAAATTATAAGCATGTGGAACACTGCACTGATGTATGAAAAGGAACATGGCGAATGTTGTTTGCAAATTGTTTATGTAGTCCTTTATTCTTAAGCAGGAACCTCATTAATTTTTTCATGATTTAGCCTCTAAGCCAATCGAGCTACAATTTAATCTCATATAGTTTCTAATTCATTCCAGGTGGTAATCTCTTCCAGTTCACGGATACTACTCGTGATATGTCCCTTTCCAAGTCTTCTGGTAGTATTTTTTACTGATCTTTTCAGTTCCTTTGTTAACAGACATTTTTTTGTCTATTTTCTATTATATATTTCATCTTCCTTCGTTACTAATCTCCAGTAGTTTAAATTGTGTTAGCTAATAAGCATTGTTGGCTATTTCTTTTCCTTTTGCAATTTTTAAATTTATTGTTCTTTTGCATAAGTCGTTGTCAATAGCTCTACTCCGCCGCTTTTTCCACCCATTTTTAAGTTTGAAAGTTAGTCTGATTTCGCATCTTTCATACGACAGTATATTTACTTGTAGATGGTTGAGAATAATCTTACTTCCTCCTGTGAATTATGGCATAAATTCGTTTTATTATTCGAAGTTAGTTATTATAACTCATTCACTAATTTTAATCTAAAAGAACTATTGCAGGATTTACCAGGCCAGCGTTGACAATTTATTAATTAATCCAACCGATCCCTTTCGCTAAAGGCAACCGTAGTGTGAAATCGAAATTGCTTTCGCTTCTATTCCTAGAAACATCTCTGAATCCAGTTGAAATAACACAAAAAGCGGCACAGTGTCTATTCATAGCTATCGCGTACTCTCGCAGGGGGGCAAATGCAGCCTCGTTTCAGGCTTTCATTGATTTCCCGATTAATCTCCTCCGCATTGAATCCGTTGCTGTTAATAGGGATTGGACAAAAGCTTGCAGGTAATAGGATTTCCGCTAAATTTATTGTACCCACGTCAACAGGCGAAAAATGGCAGAAGCCAATCACACCCTTTCCTGTATCATAATATAAATAAATTTCTAGCCGGTAGCCACACAGAATGGTGAACCATACATTCCAGATGTTACGCTCCTGGATTATTAATAAGCAAGGAACTCTCATCACTATACATATCTGCATCTGTAGAATGTTCTTGACATATAGTTCATAGAAGTCGACTTGAATATTCATTCTGCTTTGATTCGTTAGTTTATGAATTTGTTATACAGTATTAATTTCGTTGAATTATACAGGGTGTTAAAAAGTGTAAAATATTTTAAGAGGTAATAGTTTGCATCAAAATGAGAGAAAAATGTCTATTAAAAATTGGGTCGAAAACGCATACTTTCGGATTTAATAAGAGGTTCGTAATATAGCGTCCATCCACGGAAACGCATGCCTAAGCCCTTGTTGGTCCTGTTCGTCTTAAATACATGTCATCACGGTCAGGACCAACCAAGAGAGTTTCAAAGAATGTGTGATTCCTTACGTCGAAGGGCTGAGGTGAGTATTGCCCTGGACGGGTGCAACATCGCGGACCAGTTATTACCTCCGAAAATATGCGTTTGCGACCCAATATTTAATAGATATTTTTGTCTTATTTTGATGGATACTATCACCTTATAAAATATTTTACACATTTTTAACATCCTGTATACCAAAAATATTATATTATTCGATATATTAATTTTTTTCACGTTATACTCTATGGAAAGCCACTTCAGTGCTGGTTTTTGTTGTTGTTGGTATAAACGAATAATCGTAAAACACATTCAGAATCAGTGCTGCCATTTCTACGGATTTATCCGTAGATCTACTGATTTTTTTCGGATTTTGTTAAAATATCTACGGATTTTTGATACTTTTTGTTATCGTTTGTTGATTTTTCCTTATATTGGTGTTTTGTTAAACTTGAGCGTATAGTGTTAATGCATTACAGAATTGTCAATAACTGTGAATCGTTTCGTTGCAACCGCTCGTGTGAACCAACGATTGAAATAAAGCTGGTATTTAGTCTGGTTACAGATTTTATAGATCTTAAAAGACCGTAATAAAAAACTATCGGAGCACTCTATATGCACGGTGACACGGTCGTTGCCACTGCTTACAAAGCCGAGGCTTCCGAGAAGGCCTAACCAGTATCCGAGAATCAGAGGGGTCTCAGTTTTCAACATTTCCTGTTACAGAAGATATGCTAACTTTAATGTCAACAAAGAAAGTGTATGGTCACTAGGGAAAAATAAAAAACTACTAGGCATAGCAGCAGCAGTGATGAAAGTGACGATGTATAAAATATGTTCAGAGATATTTCTTACTTTCAATGTAGAATATTATTTTTGTATTTTTAAAGACCTGGAAATAAAAAGTATTCTTAATTTTGACTCTCTCTTCGATAATTATTGTTTCAGTCCTTCAGTTATCGAGTCTTAGATTTTTGTCTAAATCTACGGAAATTTTAGCGGCCATCTAGGGATATTCAAAGCCAAGTGGCTGGCAGCACTGATCAGAATGAATAACATACCCCTATAAACCAGTTCAGCGCTATAAAACGCGCTGTCTTCATAGCCGTTTGCGAAACTGCATTTACACGAGTTCTGCTGGTAAAATTTTCATACATTTACTCAGTTAGTCCGTCTGAAATTGTTATGAAATGCGAGAGACGTACTCGTAGTGGTGGTAGATTGGGTGGAAGTTTGGGTGGCATTTTTTTCAGCTCGTCGACACCGGAATTTATAGGGTTTGAAGTTTTAGTTGATTGTATTCAAGGAACGTGAATTAAATCGAAATTCTAACTATGTAACGCAGTTTTCCTGTATTTCTCCTGAATTACTGTCGGGAAGTCATGGTAAAAAGAAAATATGATGGGTGGATGGTGATTCGATTTGAGTCGAATGTTTAGCCCACGGGCTGACATTTCGCAGCATTCGACCTAATTTGTATGGAACTGTAGATAATACTAAAAGTCCTCATTTTTTTAAAAAAATTATCATTTATGAGTAGTCGACATAAGGTTACAAAAACATTTTCGAAGTTATCAGTTTGGTTTAACCAAAATTTATTGGTACAGAAATTTCTCAGTAGCAATTGGTTAACAACTTGAAACATAGAGCAAAACATAGAAAACAGATTTATAGAAACGGCTTTGAGTATAATTTAATTTTTATTAGTTTGTTTCCCTCATCAATTCCCTGACATAAAACACTAGTCAATAACAAGCGCATTATATACAGTATTTCCAAGACGGGGTGGTTTGGTGGCTCATTGTCTGACTCGAGATAGAAAGGTCCCCAGATCTGAGATTTTCAAAGGCACTTAACTCGACATTAATCTCTCTGACACAGCTTTCGCAATTATGAAGTACGCCAGAACGCTTCCGTGGTTCGGATCCCACGTTAAACTGTAGGTTCCTCATACCAAATAAGATTACCGAGTTGGGTTAAGGCAGCTACGATACAGGTGATTGTACAGAAGAAAAACCATCTTATCACTTATGTCATTACGAGCATAGTAGCGTTTTATTTACAAGATATTAGTTGCTAAACGAACGCAAGGAGAGTTTTGGGCCGATCCCGTTAACCGTCTCAGTTATTAAGCAAAACACTAAGGTAACTCGGGAGGACGCCGGTTTGAATCCCCGTCTGGGCATCCATATTTGGGTTTTCCATGGTTTCCCTAAATCGCTCCAGGCGAATGCCGGGATGGTTCCTTCAAAAAAGCGATGGCCGAATTCCTTCCCGTTCCTTGTCCCCAATCCCATCCCGCCTCTAATGACCTCGACGTTGAAGACAGCAAACTCCGTTCACTACAAACGACAGTGACCGCCACTTCCATACTTCCATTGGCAGCCGTGATTCACTGAACTAGTGATGAATAGCATCGCATTGTGTTCAGTGATTAATTAGGGTTCTGCAGTACCTTGGATGACCATCGTCGGTTACTATGACGGTTACCTTGTATGACCATCGTCGGTGACTATGGCGGTGACCTGGGGAGAGGTCCCATGCTTCCAATGTTTTGGCGAGGTTCAGCGGTGTTACACCCGGTGACATGGTGGGGGAACCAATGAGGAATGACCTCCGGTCATAGCTGGTAGTGAGCTCCAGCGGCACAACAGCACGTCATGTGTTACCTCTCTCCGAGCGTGGTGGGTGAGTGATTAACGCTCTGGCCTCGCATTCGGGAGGACGCCGGTTCTAATCCCCGTCCGGGCATCCATATTTGGGTTTTCCATGGTTTCCTCAAATCACTCCAGACGAATGCCAGAATACCAGAATACTTCCTGCAAAAGGCCATGGCTGAATTCCTTCCAGTTTCTTGTCCCCAATCCCATCCCGCCTCTAATGACCTCGACGTCGATGAGGCATAATGACATAAGTAAAAAAAAAAAGTTACCTCTCATCCGACAGTACCGCGGTGCCATTTTTCAACACGTCTCTATGAACTGTCTGCGTCAGCAAAATACAAAAAATTTGTCCCCTATAGAACACGTGCGGGACCAGCTCGGACGTCCACTCCTTTGCAGTGTCAGTATCCAAGATATCAAGGATCAGTGGTGAACCAGCTTGCCTCAGGAGACGATGCAACGCAAGTAAATCCGATTTTCAAAACAGGTGATCGAAGTGATCCTGGAAACTATCGTCCAATATCTATAACATCTGTTTGTAGTAGAGTTATGGAGCATATTATATGCTCGAACATTATGAATTTTCTATATGATAATAATTTGCTTACAACAAATCAACACGGATTTCGGGAGAAAAGATCATGTGAAATACAGCAGGCCCGATTTACACACGACATAATGAAAGTTATCGATGCAGGTTCACAAGTAGATGCAATTTTTTTAGATTTCCAGAAAGCCTTTGACTCTGTGCCACACAAACGCCTTTTAGCGAAGCTTCGAGTGTACGGTATATCGGATCAGCTTTGTGAATGGATAAAGGATTTTTTAACTGGTCGGTCGCAGTATGTCGTCGTTGAAGGAGAAAGTTCTTCTAGTCTAGATGTTACATCGGGTGTACCTCAAGGAAGTGTAATAGGACCACTTCTTTTCTTAATTTTTATAAACGATCTCGGAGACAAAGTGAAAAGCCTTTTTAGATTGTTTGCTGATGATGCGGTTATTTATAGGGAAGTAAGAAATTTGGCCGATTGCTTAGAAATTCAGCGCGATCTGGATGTTATTTTGGCTTGGTGCGCTGAGTGGCAACTTACTCTAAATTGTAAAAAGTGCAAGACAATGAGAATAACTAACAATAAGAATCCAATTGTTCAGAAATACGAGTTAAACAATACAGTTATTGATATGGTCGATTCTATGAAATATTTGGGAGTAACAGTACAAAGGAACATGAAATGGGACGTACACATTAAATTCGTTAGTAGGTAGAGCAAATTCTAGGCTGCGATTCATAGGTCGAATCTTGAAAAATTGTAATGAACAAACAAAGGAGATAGCGTACAAATCTCTTGTGCGTCCACATTTGGATTATTGTTGTGCCATTTGGGACCCGTTTCGTAAGGGGTTGATCGAAAGTATAGAGAAAGTACAGAGAAGAGCCGCTCGATTCGTGACCGCTTGCTACAGTCCTTATGAAAGCGTCACAGAACTGATTAGTAGATTAGGTTGGGAGTCTCTGGTAGATAGACGACACACGTTTCGTTTAAACTTATTGGTAAACATGCTGTACTCCCACTTTCACTTTTGAGTGTAGTGAAATACTTCTTCCACCAACCTATTTGAGTCGGAAGGACAGGAAAGATAAAATTAGAGAAATAAGGTGCCGGACTGATTCTTATATGAATTCTTTTTTCCCTCGTACCATTAGGGATTGGAATGCACAGCAAAGAGATTAGCTTTGGTGCTGAGCACCCTCTGCCACCCACAATTTTGTGAATTGCAGAGTATATATGTAGATGCAGATGTTTATGACTTCCTTATCAACCAAATCAGTGCGTGCACCAAGGCCAGAGGCAGTGCAACGTCACACTATCTTTGAAAATTTCACTCTATTTTATAATCACTGAAGTAACAACACATATTATCTCAACCACTGAAGTTTCATTTCGTTTCCTGCTACTCTTCTGAGAGCTTCACTTTTTCATTGTGAGGCAGTGTAAATATTCATAGTAACAACAAAACCGATAAAGGCAGAGAAACTGTGATTCAAAGTATAAAGAAAAGCGTTCGACATTAATAGCGAATAACGGAATAACAATCGCATTATTCAAATGTTTTAAACGTTTCATCTCGAGTTCATTCACAGTTAATGTTATCGCCTGTAACACTTCAATATAAATACCAGTATTTTTGGGTTAATGCTATAGGACTGTCATGTTTGTGGTAGTGTGGTAGCGTCCATAAACTTCGTGACCCGGTCCAGGGGAAGTTGGGTTGGGTGGAAAGCTACGCTAGGATACGCGGGGAAGGGGGGGAGGGGGAGCTGGAATATGGAGCCAAGGCACGTAGTTTTCATTAATAATAGTTTTTCACTGTTAAAATAAGGGAATAGCATTTGAATATTTATTTCCGTCATTTAATTATCTCCATATGTAATTTGTGCCATTTTAACATTGGTTACCGACCACGCCTCCGTGTTTAAAGCACTTGGCCTAAGAATTAATCTTTCAAAAACAAAAATTATGTTTAAGAAATGGGCCACTGCGGGTAGTGTAAAATTAGATAATGAATCTTTAGAAAATGGCAGTGAGTACATTTATCTAGGCCTGTTTGTAAATATGAGAGGTGATGTAAGACCCGAAATTTTCTTTCGCATCAAGCTAGGATGGCAAGCATTTGGGAGGCATTCTATTATCCTGAAATCTAAACTGCCCACAAATCTAAAGCAAATAGTCTATGACCAGTGCATTCTTCCTGTGCTGACATACCGCTGCGAGACCTGGATTCTAAATGAAATTAAAAATGGTAAACAAAGGATTGACCAAAGAGCTATGGAGAAGTCAATTCTAGGCTTAACTAGAAAAAGACAAGAAAAGAGCAACTGATATTATTTCAGTTACAAAGGTCGCAGACATCATAGAGAAGACAGCATGCTTGAAGAGCCAATGGTGGGCTGGTCATATTGCGCGTAGAAAAGACCAGAGGTGGACAGGTGGACAAAAACAGTGTTAGAATTGAGCCCAAGAGATAACCCCAGACCGCGAGGAAGACCACCGAACCGATTGGAAAAGGATATACGCAGGGTTGCTGAAGTTAACTGGCAGAGGATCGCCCAAGCTCGAGCTACCTGGAGGAAACTGCTCAACTTAAATCTGAAATCATTAAGAGGTCACATCAGAAAAGAAAGAACTGGCTGATAATGATATGTAATTTAAAGCGACCGAATATGGTGGGTGAACGGTTAACCTTCTGGCCTTGCATTCGGGAGGACGCGGGTTCGAATCCCCATCCGGGCATCCAGATTTGGGTTCTCCATGGTTTCCCCAAATCACTCCAGGCGAATGGCGGGTTGCTTCCTTCAAAAAAGGCCATGGCCGAATTCCTTCCCGTTCCTTGTTCTCAGTTCCATCTCGCCTCTAATGAGCTTAGTCGTCGACGAGGTGTAAAGCCGTAAGAAAGAAAAAGTAATTCTGACACGAGAAAACAGTACAAAATGTCTTCCGGTATCAATAGGGAAAGAAGTTACGTGCCACACTAGGGGGCGGGGAGGGGGGAGGGTGCTTAGGCAAGAGCCTTGTCAGGCTACGTGGGGAGAGGGGTGGGGGTTCAGTGGAATCCAAAATGGGGCTATGTAGTTTATGTGTGCTATCTCTGCGGGAAAACAATAGACTACGAAAACTTAGACGCTGACGGCCAAACTGGTATAAATAGTTTGTAAATCGGGTGATAAAATTCACTCCAACGAGCTTAGACATTACAAGCGGATATTACCGGAAACATTTCTCTCTTTGGAGGCTGGTAATAACGATTCTTCCGCATAAAAGAAGCATAGAATATAAACGTTTCCGTGGTAGAACAGTGAGCCTTGTTCCTGCCTGCTGTGTCGGGGCGGGATATGGTCGACCGAGGGTAGCTGCTTAGGCAGGGCTTCCATTTAGATGGGCCGATTGCGGGGCAGTAACTGGTTTAAAAAGCCGGAGCTCGTTGTAAGGAGAGCCTTTTAATGGCCCCTGTCCTACTAACAGGCGCCTCGCGTGCTGTGTCAGTTTCCGCTGCCTGCGGCGTTACGAGAAAACACTCTGCAAAAGAGATCAGCGCTGGTTAATCCGAGAAGCCAGGGGCTAGGTCTGGAAACTGGCAGCTGCGAATTACAGAACAGGAATTCTCTCTTGTTAGAAATATGCGAACGCGTAGATAGTAAGTCAGCTGGAAAACATCGTCCGGCTAATATCTGCCATTGTATGAGGTATGAACAGCTGGTAGTATCTCATTCATCTTATCTTTAGAGTAAGTTTAAGTTTTTTGTTTTGTTTCGTATAGCTTTACGCCTTGTCGAAGTCAAGGTAATTAGAGGCTGGATGGGACTGGAGACAAGGAACGGCAATGAATTCGGTCATGGTCTTTTTAAAGAAGCATCCCGGCATTCGCCTGCAGTGATTTGGGGAAGCCATGGAAAACATAAATCTGGATGTCCGGACGTCAGGTAAGTTGTTTCCTTTAATTTCAGTGTCGTTATGTTGTTATGTGACTCACATTGATTTTAAAGGATCTTTTCATTAGAGTGTCCTTTAATTCATACGCTAAGTGGCATGTTTTGTACTTTATGTACGAAATGAACGAGTTTTGGAAATGATGGGTGAGGAAAGAATTTTGCGAGGCTTACCGAAAGAAGAGACAGGGTGGCAGGTCATATTTTGAGACATGCAGGATTGGTTAACATGTTAGTGGAGGGAACAGTCGAAGGTAAGAACTGCTGACAAAGATAGACATTAGAATATATGGAGCAGATAATTGAGGACGTGGGTCGTAAGGGGTATGTTGAGATGAAACGGTTAGCACAAGATGGGAAGGGATGGATGATTGTATCAAACCAGTCGAAAGACTAATGACAGCAAAAAAAAAAATGATAACTAATGTGAATGATTTCAGCTTGTCTGACAGATTTTTATAAACATACTAAGGGGTTGGGAGAGACTATACTAGCCTTTCCCAACCAAATGTCAACCTCTCCTTCACGTGGTGCACCCTGTTTGCACGGACGAGGCTCTGGCGACTGAATTATTCCCGGTATAAGGAGTCACCCACTGCTTGTCAATGGACTCCGAAAGGAGGGCGGAAGAGCGGGGAGTGGTCCAGGGTGCCCTCTTACCCTTGGGGTGGTAAAAGACTGATGACAGCAAAAAAAAACAAAAAAAACTATGGATTGTCAGTTACTATTAATTGTGAGCATGGCAGAAGTGGGGAAAGTAGGTAAAGTACAGTAATGTCTCTGGATTTATTAGTTTTGCACCATTGTTGAAGAAAATATAATTGAGGGTATTATGTCGTTGCCCACATAGAGCGAACAAAGTAGTACTAGTGATAGGAGAAGTGATTCTGTTCCTATTTTGAATATTATTTTGCAACAATTACAGGAAATGAATAAAAGATTTGAATTATCAGAGCAGAAATCAATCGATGAAAGAAACAAAAGTTTAGATGCTCAGAACAGACAACGTTTGGTACGGTTTCAAGAAATGAATAAAAGTATTGTTGAGCAATTGGAACATTACGCAGAAAAATTACGATCAGGAAATACATTAAATAAAAAATAATATTGAAATTAAAATACAGATTGTACATGAACATAAAAATGAGAGGAAATTATCAAACAGGAAATTTTTGGAAGCACAGAAGAAGCCATGAATGAGGTAATGAAAATGTACTCTGATTTAGAAGGAAGACATGAAGCCATTGAAAATTTTAGCAATGTGATTTACGAATATAGAACATAATGGAGAGGAAGTGTGACATAAAGAAAAAGGATTTGACTAAATAGGTTGATTAAGATAGGAAAATAGTGGACGAAAAAGTCACCGCCGTGGCTAAAAGTGTGTTATAGGAAAACGGGGATTTCAAAAAAAAAAAAAATGCTGAAAGCGAGTAGAAGAAGATGGATAGTATAGCCGGGGATATGGTGCAGCAGCGTGCTGTGATGGCGAACAGTAAATATGTAACAGATAAAGCGATAAAGTTACCGGAAATAGAATTTGCGCCCGGAGAGAGCATACATGCTTCAATATTTGTAAAAGCCTACAGAAATGAGTTACCCGAAGGCTGATCGGACAAGGATAAAATGAAAACATTTCATGAATATGTAGAAGTGTGATACTTTTTAAGTTGTGAGGTCAGCGAAGGGGTCAGCTGTTTCTAGATATGTGCTGGTTTAGAGGAAAGCAAAGGAAAGTAAAGAGTGATTTCGAAAATAGTAGACCATGCACTATATGTGAGTGTAGTGTGAGATACTTTTGTGAAAATTGGAATACCTGGACGAACCCTTCGTGAATGATGAAAAAATTAAATATAGGAATACAAGAAAAGATGACTAGTAATTAAATGAAAAATATTGAGGAATTCTTGGATACTATAGACTGAGCGCCTAGACTAGTGGAACTCATCTCCTGAAACTAATACGACTAAAAAGCATGATTACAGTTATCGTGCTGAAAAAGGGAATGATTTTTCTAATGATTACAGAGTACTCAATGGACAGAATGACAGGTTATTGTTGTTGTTGTTTTAGGGCGCGTCGACATCGAGGTCATTAGCGCCATAGAATGACAGGGGAAGGACGACAGTATTGTGATAAAGGAGAGCAGATTCAAAGAATTTTGGAACAAATGTGAACCTTTGTGGAAAGAGAAATTATGAGAAAAGGAAAGAAGAAAATTAACATTCACGAGCTGATAAATCAACGTACAAGAGAAGCGAAGAAGTGATCGAAAGGAACTAGAAAAGAAGAAAAAAGAAGACGTGTTGAAAGTTTGGGGATTTGACAATCCAACGCTTTGTTATGGAGGCGCACGAACCTTACGTGTGCAGAAGATGGTATGAAATAAAGAGCAACGAAGAGAAGGTACAGGTCCCGACAAAGGAAACCTACAGTTGGTCAGAAGGAAAAATTGCTGAGTGCAATTAAGGTGGAAGTTTAAGGTGAAGGAGACGAGAAAAAACTGGATGCAGCTGATTTAAGTTGGTTAACAGAAGATAAAGAAGCAGCAAGAGCTGGTACTTTAGAAGTTTAGCCAAAGATGAAGGATTAGAATATGAAGAAGAAAAATTAGAGTATGCCAACATTTATGACAAGGAAGAAGAGCAGAGAGTTGTATAGTATGCTCAAATTACAATTGCAGCTACGATGTTGTGGTTACCATCAACAAATGACTATGTTTGGCGTTTCCAAGTAAAAATAGAAGGCATCCTCAATTTATTAAGAGGGCAAGTCTCTTAAATAGCTTGTTAGAACATTTGTTAAACGGTAAAGCAAAGAATAAGTCAGATATTTTCCGAAATGTGTTCCGTTTATTGAGCAGGAAATGTAAATTTCCATGAATCGTTGTGATTATGCCACAAACTTTCCGGAATTTGCGTGAGAAATGACTGAAATAAAAAATAATACATGACCGTTATTGGTAGATACTATAACACCACCTTATGCAGGATACCATTCTCAGATCTCGCTTAGAAGGCTGAAATTGTTGCTATGCAAAACTTTTTCTATAAACGTGAGCTTCTGTTTATGAGACAAGTCACGCGGAAGAAAGATCATCGAATGAACGTGTGGCTTCTGGTGGACTTCTCAAGAGTTTTCGTAACCACAGCTACGAAGAACTTCAGCAGCGGAAAGTAGAGGAAAGATATTAACATCTTTAATTGTAAGCAATATTGTTGGCACCAGCAGGAGCTGATATCCTTTTTTTATCTGTTAAAATTTCATTTAGAGTCACGTCAGTATATTGGTTCTGGGGAATCAAATATAAATAAGGTTTGTAAAATTTCAGCTGTAGTTAATTTGTCATTAACCACTGTAATGAATTAATAAGTACAAAGTGTCATTGTTTATTAGGCACCGAGTGTTGGTACAGTATCTGCGAGATGTTGGCGGTGCGGTATGGCTCAAACAAACAGTGATACGTGACGCAACAAAGCGCCCAGATTTACACGTCCGGTGGGTGACTAAACTTTCTACCTGGCTTGGAATTTCAATGGATTTACTGCCCATCATAAATAGCTAAGGTTCGCTTTCCATTTGGTCACGTTTAGGAAAAGAGCTAGAGCCGGCAACCGAAAAAAGTCTTTAGTACCGTTTCTCAGTAAAGATGCGCTCTCGAAGAGTGGTGGGGGACGATATAACCACTAAAGCCGGGTACTCAATAGCGAGCTGCAACTGTAACCGAACAGATATAGAAACCACGTTCTAGTGCGGACGTGTGAAACGAACTACGCTCGTGACGAACACCGAGCCACCTCACTGAGCGTACTCACTAGCGAGCTGTAACTGTAACCGAACAGATACAGTAACGAGGTTCTAGTGTGTACGCTCACTGTAACCGTAACGACAAGCCGACTCTATCCGCAGTGTTCGTTGGAGCTCCACGATGTCGGACCAAGTATCTCTCACTTGCGCAGCATACATAATTGTAGATGCTTTACTGGATTATTATAAACGGCCACGAAGATGGCGTATTCATGGAATGTATCGAGAGAGAAATCTTATTCTTCTTTTAAGAAATCAACTAATGAGTGGTCATTACAAAAATTTGACGAGGAACTCTCCAATTGATTTTGAATATTTAATAAACATAATTGGGCCCAAGATAGAACGAAGAAACACTTCGTTCCGAGAACCAGTGTTGGTTCAAGACAGATTAGCTGTGACGCTGAGATACTTAGCCACTGGTGATTATTTTACAAGTTTACAATACCTATTTCGCATATTGAAACAAGCCATAAGCTCAGTTGTCCCTGAAATGTGCCAGGCGCTTATAGGAGCATTGAAAGAACAAATCAAGGTAATCCTTTATTCAATAATAAGAAAAATAATGCAATTTATTAAAAAAAATTCATCCATAATTTTCTAAACTTATACCTGATGAATACTCGCTATTGTTGCTGTACGGGGAGTATGGCAGGTTCTGCAGAGGAGTTTTTTAGTTTTAATTTGTGGAATAAGTAGAAGGGAGAGCTATATCTCGATATATATTGGAGGAAGAAGCTGAAGGGCGTGGCGCTTGCGTAGTGGAGTAATAACGATAATTTCTTATGGCCTAATAATTATTATTTGGTAAATACGCCAATACAACTGTTATTGGATATTATTTATTTTTCGAACGCGTTTCACCTCTAGTCGAGGTATCTTCACCGTACAATGTTTTTTTTTTTTTTTCCCTGTAATATGTGAATAGTTTTAATTTGAACAAAATGTTTACATATAACAAAATTATTCTATATTTAGGAAGCATAATATGACATATATTTACATAACAGTTATGAATTATCATGTAGAACGTTTGTTTACATGGTTATAATAAGATAGGATTCATATTGTAACTTACATTTACATTTTCGTTATGAGGTGTGGTTGTTGGTCGCCTGTGACCTCAACCAGCATGCTGTTTGCACTATTGCATTTAATTATAAAGTTTGATATAGTTTGGTTCTTATGAATCCACTGGTAGTCAACTTTGAAGCACAGTTTTATGCACGTCATTATCCACTTTCAGTTTTCGCATGCTCGCTGCTGCTGTTCAGCTGTTTTTTCCCCGGCGGTGCTCTGAAGGAAGTGTGGTGAGCGGAGACTTTGATTTGCATTCATGTGTATGTGTGTGTTTTACTTTGTTTTAGCCAAAATGTGCATGTGTGGTGAATGGGGGAGACTCAAAGTGGTGTTTTTTTTAACTGTTTTACGTCTTTCAACAGCGAGGTCTTTAGAGACGGGAAAGGATGGGGGCAAGGAATGGGAAGGAATTCGGCCATGGCCTTTTTAAGGAAGCATCCCGGCATTTGCCTGGAGTGATTTGGGAAACCATGGAAAACCCAAATCTGGATGCCTGGACGAGGATTCGAACCAAAGAGGTGTTAAATTACTGTTGTGGTGAAGTTTTCTGTATCTAATACTGTTTTGTGTCACTTTAGATGTTTATTAAAATCACGAGTACATCACTAAACTAACTAAACAAAGAGGTAGACCATGGAATGGTGTGGATAACACAGAATATATTTACTTTGTCTGCAGCCACTGTTTTCACTGTCATTATTTGGGATGATAAAGGTTTTTCCTGGTTGAACGACGAAATGTCATCGCTGCATACAACAGTGAATTCTTGAGTAAGATTAAAAGTTTTAGCGATTCGTAGCGTTCTCCTTCTGCATGAAAACGTTCGGTCCCATCATAATGGTGCTGCTACGGAAGCGAAACTGAGAAAACTACATTGGACAGCTTTGAATCAATGTCCTTATAGTCACAATTGTCTTGTTATTTGTTTATACCTCTCACGAAATTCTCTAAAAAAAAATGTCGTAAGTGCAGGTATAATTTCGCTAGAAAATAACTTTTTTTAAGTACAGTTTGAGAAAAGTAAGCTTGCACCATTGGAGGACGGTCCAGCGAACAGCAGTGCTGGAAATCATGTAAGCTGGCACAGAAAGCGAAAGGCGTCCATTGGGCTTAAACCGCGTCCACTAGTGTGGTGAAAACTGCCGTCTACTCACGCTCGAACTCGCTCGGTTAGTCCTGTGACCGGTCCTCTCTACCCAGGAGAACTAAGACCGCTGGAACTTTCCCAGGTCCGGTGGTCAAATGTAGACTAGCTGACACACGAAGGCTCGGTGGACACACGAAGGCTCGGCTATGCAGGAATAGCGCATAGTGTATTCTCACCCTATTCGTATAACACGGATGGTTCATCATAAAAAACTGGACAAGATTATACAACAGTGAAATTCTAGAATCTTCAGTATATCAGTGACTACTGTCAAGTGTAAGTTCTATCAATTGAATCGTCATAATCATGAAGTGTAACGTGTATATTTTTTGAAAAACATTTGTAACGGAAGCATTACAAACCATGAGATCAATACAGGTGCAAAGAAAACCACAACATAAAGAAGTTATCTATAGCTACAAACATACATAAAGTATCCCTTGAATCCTTATTTAGTGCATTATGATTAATACGGAAGCTTCAAATATATGTGACGTCTTATAAGGATTTGTACCTATTAATGCATAACATTAAACTAACTTTAATGACATAACAGAAACCACTCCCATACGCGATTGTAAGTAACCAAAAGATCATTCAAATGTTCAGGAGAAGGACTGTTCCACTTTTGTGAAATGCTGGAAAGTCGCCATAGAAATGTTGAAATATGGTGCAATTTGCCGATTCTTATTTTTTCTCTAACACAGAGCTGGGACCATCTTTAAGTATCCGAATTTTCGAAGTAAACGTATACACAGTACCGGATTAACCTTGTAGCAGTAGTTAGCGAATGCTACGGGCTTCGCGCTATCTGGGGGGCCTCGCGCCTCCTAGGGGGCCCCGCGCCTAGGAGCCTCCCTGTCAAGCTAGATGGGTGACATTTTTTTTTTAGCTCTACAATTCCCCCGGACGGCGAAAACCAAGGACCTCTTCTTCACATTTGCTACGGGCCCCCGCGCTGTCTTAATCCGGCCCTGCGTATACAGTCTTATAGAATGATACAACAGCACGAATAATATAACAAGAATAAGCTATATAATCTTCACTGCTTAATTTTTCAGTTACTTCATCCTTTGATTTAGCCATGCTGTTCGAGGCTGTTCCGATTGTACGGAACGAGTACCAGCGTTGCGTCGCCCCTATGCAGCCGTGGATAACCGTAGCTTGTGTCCAGGCTCTGTCCTCCGCACTGTATTTGGCCGGCAGATGTCGCAGTGGCAGCGACAAACCGAGCGAGCCTAGATAGCGTTAGCACTAATGCCCACCCATCAGGGCAGAGTGAGGAGGTCGTAGCTAAATCCCTTAGAATGGGTCACTTTCTTTCTCGTAACGTAATCACAACACGCACAGTTGTATCCGATACCAAAGAACAGGAGAAGACTTCGACGTCACCAGCTTCTTGTCCCCTGGTTCAGAGTCTGCAGTCTTCTTGAAGATGGACACCAGCATCAGGTGTGTTTTACTAGACTGATGGCTGCACGCGGTAGGTAGATTGACATACAAGAATTTTATACGGGATATGTACTCATTCATACAAGTAGCCTGGCTTAATTTGGGTCAGTTGATACCACAGCCCGCAGGCTCGTCCATTACTCCAATCAGCGGTTACAATCAGGCAGTCACCAAGTAATTAATTACCTAGCAAAAATCATTTATGTTGTAATTGCAGCGGCAGAAGGTTGCGCCAGAGCGCCTAATTTTGAATCTGTCTTAATTATGAATTCCTTGTATTAGCTTTTTATATGTTTTCTACATTGCCTTATTCAAATTGTGCTGAGACGTTAAATAATGTAAACAGTACCTGGGTGACCGATCTTCGCTCGGCATCTTTCGAATTCCGTTCAATATGCTGGATTTTGTGTAAAGTTTGATTAATGTTAAACGCTTTTCTTGAAAGCTTCATAGACATTTTTAAGTGCACAGTTCCTTGATCTAACCAAAGAGAAGATTAAATAACATCAGTAGTCTTACTGGTACCTGAAACTTCTACTAGATGAGTTTAGAGCCGTTGCAGAGATACCAAATACAAGAAACAATCTTTTTTTTGGGTAAATCCTGTTACAAATTTGAAAAGCAAAAGTTTATGTACGTTTGAAATTTCATTCAAATCGCTAGAGCCATTTCCGAAATCGCCTGGTTTGCCAACTCATAAATTGTTTTTAAAGAAAAATCCTACTATCATGTTAAATAAAAATCTTAATGCTAATCAGGGATTAATTAATGATGCAAGATTAGTAGTAATTCACGTAGAGAAATACACCATCAGTACTAAATTCATTCTCTCCGATAAAACTATGCTCATACCTCGCGTTAAACTCACATCTTCTGATCAACGTGCCTTTCCAAATGATAATAAAATAATTTCTAATAGAACTAACCTCCGTTTTCAACATTAATAAAGCACAAGGTCAGACGCTTCAGAAAGTAGGATTGCGTTTATCAGAACCTGTTTTTTTTCGCATAGACATTTGTGCGTGGCTTTCTCGCGATTTTGAAGATTTATTTGTGTTAAAGATACATACGATGGAAAAGTTATAACTGCTAGTATCGTTTTCAAAGAAGTTTTGTAAAATAAAGAAGATTGAAAGAAGGTCATCTGATAGAGCCAATATTTTTTTAAACATCTACTTTTTAAAGGGTTTACAACTAAATGTAGTATTTAATGATAACGACCTTTTACAGCAAAAGTGATATTTATTACCACTCTTCAAAACAAAATACTTTTAATTAATAAATACTCGTATTTATTTATTTTAACATTATTATATTACCATTCGGTGACTGACCACGATGCTGTTCGCACGGGTTAGCTAGTGTATACAAATTATTCGTTTAAATATATAATAGTTCCTTCATTTATCCAAAGAGAACTGGTTCCTAAACCGTTTACGTGTTGATTGCTTTTTTCTTTTGTAAAATCGTTTTTTGGCAGGGAAGACACCTATTTAGGCAAACTTAAAAAACAAAACGTTATCTAAATATGAAATTTCATCCAAATTGTTAGAGTCGTTTCCATGATACCATATACAATGTATATTGTAGTGTATCGCTACACTACATGGTGTATTCGCGGTATGCTGGGCTATCGGCTCAGGCAGGTGGACAAGTGAGACGAAGGGTGACAGGGCTGCCCTGGAATGCGGCCTTGAGCAGGTAGCGAGGAGCCGTTAGGTGTGTGTGGAGAGGACAGTAGGCTGCGGGCAGTGTGCTTGCGTGCGTGGCAGCTGAGAGATGAGGGAATATGGTGTGCAGCGGCTGAGGTTAGCACGCGATGCTGTGGTGCTCTATATTGCATGTCGCCTGCGGAGCGGATGAGGCAACCAACGAACGGACAGATGGGTCGTCGCCGATGGAAGACCACTGGAAGCCGACCTGGCGCCTTCGAAATATGGTAACCACAGAATGATCTTGATAAAACTCCCCCGAAGTGTCGTATTGATGAGCAAACCTGCACCCTATAGATTCTCATTGACCCGTTGTGTTTAATGGAAGTACACTTAACAACACCTGCGGACTGATATGTGTAAACTATTATATAATACGTGGATTGATGCATTGTATTTGAAAAGGAATTGTTATAATAAATATCAATGCTAGTTGTACGTGAAACGGTGTTGCCGACCTGTACAGCACAATCTCAATTCCACTTTCCATTAATTTCATATAATAATAATGGTTTCATTGTTGATCAATTAATTAAAATGAAAGGTAATTTAAATTAAAAAGGGGAGTACAAGTTGTACGCTTCAATATATATATATATATATACTACAAGAATTGCTCTTTTAAAGATATAAGATGCAACATCGCATTGGCCTAATTTCACATTAATGATCTTATGACGATTTCTTCAATTTTAACTCTGGTCTACCTACATTTCTATCTCTAGGCCTCGAGCTCAGAGAATCTTTTCCGTTAAATAATACCGCTAGGTTTACAACAGAGGTACAAGACTTTGTACACAATTATTTTATTTGATTCCGGTGTATCTTTTTGTCCAGGTGACAATTTCTCCAGACACCGACTTCTGCATTAAATAAATTTTTGCTTTAGATTCTCTCACGGATTGATAAATTGCTCTTCTGCTTCCTCGGATATTTATTCAACTCCCTGTTTCTTTTTCTATTAAACGAAAACTTTTCCGATACCACATGTCTGAAATGAGGTGCTAGTATGTAGTCACGGACATTTCTTACCTTCCACGCACTATAACTAATTTCTCATTCAATGTAATTCCTTGTCAGATGACCAATGTATGCTCTGTAAACGCTCTTCACTTATGTGATTACAAGTTGTCAATTCTCGAGAGCAAAGTTCTGTATAAATGTAATCAAGCTCTCTCTTTTTTCAAAATTTTTGTATATATATTTTACGGACTGTTGGTACCGAATCTAAATACTCACGATTCTAATAATAATAAAAAAAGATCGGCGTGTTATTGATATAATTCTTCACCAACAGTTATTAAGTACCTCTCAGTGAAGTATTTTGAAAGTAAGAATTTTATGCATGTGTAATAGGACCCAGCGTTGAGTGGCGATAGGAGCAATGCCTGCTGAAGGCCAAACCGGTCTCCTTTAAGCAGTTCCGGCTTGCAATATCGGGGGGGAACGTATTAAGGCCGCTGTCCGTCACATTAGCTCCTTCTCGTCAACTGGCCGAGCATCTAACTAATCGAGAGTTCAGTAAACTGCAGGTGGAGCTGAGGAATAGACGCAGCCTCTGCCTGGTGTTTATCCTCCATTGTGGAAGTGTACAGTTGTAATAAATTGTAATACAACATTGATATCAAGACGTTTCTTAGTATTACGTAGCTCAAGGCTATACTGCCTACACCACAACCAAAAATCTATGTATAGTTTCATCCATCTATTGTTTCGCAATTTTTTTTTGGTGTCAAACATTATTGGCGCGCCTTGGGGGTAAGACCGACTCGTATGCTGTGACGGCAAACGGTATGATGCTCTCTATGACGTCATGCCCCCTCTCTGCCACCGCTCTCTACTCCCGTTCGTTTTCAAAAGAAAATATTTGAGACATATCCTAGCAGTCAGGTATTGATATTAATTATCTGTTGCGTAGATACGGAACAACAATGCGTGTAAATAAAAAGGTGGCACCATTCAGCTCTGAATATATACAATTAATGGTACTGTCCTTATAACGGTAGATTCCGCTAAATACCTAGGGGTAACAATTCACAATAATAGTCGTGGAATGAGCATATCGAGAATGTAATTGGGAAAGCAAATCGTATGCTCCGATTTCTAGGTCGTAATTTAAAACAATGCACTCGGGAAGTTAAATAGATTGCATACAAGTTACTAGTGCGTCGTCACTTAGAATATTGTTGTTCTGTATGGGGTCCCCATCAAAAAGGGTCAATGGAGGCATCTGAGAAGGTTCAAAGAAGAGCTGCCCGATTCGTAACAGGTATATATATTTGGAGGGAAAGCGTAAGTGCGATGCTGAAGGAGTTAGGTTGGGAAGACCTGGAACACCGAAGGCATCGCTCTCGACAGAAGCTAATTGAAAAATTCTCGACTTACGTATTTCAGAATAACAGTAAACAAATATTGCTACCAGCAACATTCATATCTCGGAATGACCGAGAAAATAAGACAAGAGAAATCAGGACCAGAACCGAATCATTTCTGTACTCATTTTTCCCACGAGCGATTAGGGAATGGAATAGAAAGGATTTACCGGGCGAGTAAACTTAAAATCCGAGAGGACTAGCTTTCGATAAAGCACTCCGGCCATACTGATCTGGGTTTTCCATGGTTTTCTCGGATCACTCCAGGCGAATGCTGGGATGGTTCCTCACAATAGCCCATACCCCGTATATCCCTTCCAAACCATTACCCTTACGGGTGGATGTAATGCACCCTCCGCCACACGCTTTTAGTGAATCGCGGAGTAATAATAATAATAAATAATAACAATCGATGCCGTATTTTCATCATTACATCACGTTTAATACTTTTCTTACATTCTGCAGTTACCATCATTTACAGTATTTAATACCGTCTAATACACTTTCCACAGCTACTATTACAGAAATAACAGAAGATACGACAGCAAAAAATACTCCGTAACTGCATTGTAAAAAAGTCTATATTAAAAATATTTATTTGTCTTGCATTTATATTCTTTACGTATTATTATAATACGACTAATAAGAAAAATATATCTATTTTACTAACGAAACTCTGTGTTTTTATTTATGTTATTTATTAGTTTTCTTTAATTATAAATTCTTTCAATAACCATTAATTTCAGTGCTTCACATGCGCTGGGTGTCCTGTGGCGGCTTCAGTTTATTTATTTTTTCACTTTTGGGGATGGTAGTATGGAGAATGAGCTCTAGTAACCATCAAATATGGTATAACTGTAAGTCTTCTTATGTTTCAAGCAGTTATTATCATTAGAACTTCACATAGTAGGAAATGTTTATATGAACGCAGTAATAACTGACGGACCTTTAATTTCTTCACTAAACTGAAAAATGCATTCGAATGTAGCATGCATCTTTAAACCTGCTAGTGAATTGTAAATTGGAAAGAAAGGAAGAAAATAATGCAACCTATAAGATGTATCTTGTAAATGAATGCTGTGATGAAGTTACCCTGACAAAATAAACAAAGTAAAGCTGAAAATGGTACTGGATCTTACCTGATGCGTGTTGCTTCCTTTGAGACGTAAAGTCGCCACGTTTATTGTTGAATAACGGGCTGTAGATGGCGGTTTATTATGAACGTCAATTGCACTCGACCGAGGTTCCTGCAATTAATCAAATTAAAGGTAATTCATATCATGAACGTGGTTGACGAAGAGACGTGTTTATTCCTGTAATGAGCAAAGCAATAATGGTTGAGGTTGATGAGATATTAAATGTATGTTATTCCATCGAGTAAATGTTCATTACTGGAACTAGTGAATTTCTGAATTGAGTGTCGTAATGTAATTAAAGGGAATGGGTGACTGTTGAATCACGGTGGGGTCAGCTGAATCATCGGTATTGTTAGAAATTCATTGTTTCGAAATAGTAGGTGATAGTAATGTAATGTTTAAAGCTTAGTCATCGGTATTGATAGAATTTCAAGTACAATACAGTTTCTAGATTAATTAAAATGTACAGATAGCTTTTGACTTGATACAAAAGTTTCTTTTTCAATAATGGACGGATTGATTCTTTTTCTCTTGTTTGAAGTCCAACAAATATTATCGAAGAGCTTGTTATAGGTACAGTACCCTGTTATTCGATGCTGCATTTTATCCAACCCCGAATACAGACTCGAACGTTTTAATTCACCCAGTAGGATTAACATCAGCTTTTAGTAGCCTCGGCAAGAACAGCTATTTTAGTCCCGATTTTGTTATTTTATTGATTAATTCCCATTTAATGCGTATTCAACGCAGGTAGTGAGGAAACATCGTACCACGTGCAAGAGAACTGACTCCTAAGATTCACTTGAGCGATTATCTACGCGGGCGTTAGCTTTTTTTGTCCTTTTTCATGCGGTAATACGACATTGCAAGTACCTATTTGAGTTGACAAATAAACATTGTTACTAATGAATCAGTTGTTCTTTCATAATACTACAAACAAATTTTCGAACGGGGCAACCAAGTATTCATATTGTAAACAGAGGTAGTAGTAGGACGTTACTGCTCTGTACTTACAAGAAATGTTTACACCTATCTCTTTAACTCAGGACCAGTCAATAATTAGTGAAGTAGGAAGGACAGTAAATACTCTCAAAAGAACTACAATATTAGAATAAATCATAGATCTGAAATAGATGTCTATACAGACTGTAAGAGAGACATATAGCTTAATGAGCAAATATTTTATTTTATTACTAGCGGAGTTCCCCGCGTTGCCCGGTATAGTTGGCGTAGATTTACCAGTAAGCTATTTTTATTCTAGCAATGAGAAACATTTGTCAAATTGATTCATTAAATTCACGCCAACTTTTTTCGGAATTAAAGCAAACCTAGATTCACATTCCCCCTACCAAGAAACGGGTTGGTTCATTTGCACGTACACTATTTTCATTCGTCCTAACAGATTCATGTGTATAAAGCTTCATTAGTTTGGTTAAGAAATTGCATTACTACATTACTAAACAACGCTAGATTATGTTAGAAACTCACATTTGATTCCATTGCGAAGTGAATGGATATACTTCTTGCTCGAAACACCAAATACTTTTTCAGCCTTTTATACAAATATCAAAAGTGAATCCAGAATAATATTATCGTAAATAAATGATTTTATTCAAACAGAAGATTAATGCTGATGACCACAGTCAATGTAATTAGTTGTAGGCCTACTGCAAGAGATCGTGGTTAAAGAAAATCTCTATTATTTTTTACGGCTATCTATGGTGTTTAGAATCTGAATATCCCGAATTATAGGAAAGAATACTTCAAAGTTTGTTTAATGTGCAAAATAGTTATTATTGTAAAGTTATCTTATTGCTTTCATTAAAGGCTATGGTCAGAGACATTGTAATAGTGTGTTTAGTGTGAAGCATGTCGCATCTAGTGGTTCCATCTGTGGTATTCCTCACCATACGTTCAGAATTTAATTTAATGTTCAGGCGTTATGTAACGTAGAAGCATAAGACATGCCAAACAATTGAGTTGATATTCTAAGCTTTAAAACGGTGAAAACCCCATCGAAATCTTCGCAGTAAATTTCGAGTTTTTCTGGCACAAATATACCCGGTTTTCGTTTTATATTTACAGATTTGATTCGGAGTTTCCTATCTATGTATAAAGGGGAAAAAAAAATGATTTTTTTTTGTTCCTGTCCGAAAATTCCTGACTAAATATGTCGTTTACTGTGGTTCTTTATGAAAGTTGGCTGCTTTATATGTGCCCATACATTTAATATTTTATACGACCCATTTTGAAAAAAAAAAAAAAAATACTGTTCTTCCAGCAAATGCCCAGAATTAATGTAGAGCGGCACTCACTCATATTCGGTCTCCTAGCGAGCGAGTCTATCCCCTTTAGTGGCTTCCGCGTGGGCGGAACTAAGGAGGGACAGCCAGTCTCTCGTGGATATACACACACACACCTGTGTTCATGGTTAACCACGCCTGGAGGGTGAGCGGTAAAGCTAGGGAAAGACATTCGGGTGGGACACGGGTTGAAATCCCAGTCAACCATTTAGATTTCGGTTCCTTTGGTTCCCTGGTGCCACTCCAAAAAAAAGTTAATGGCCAAATTCATTTCCATTTCTTGTCCAATATCCTCTCCCAACACTAATGACCTCGACTTCGCCGAGCCACCGAGCGAGGTGGTGTAACGGTTAGCATTCTGGCCTCGCATTCGGGAGGACGGCGGTTCGAATCCCCGTCCGGGCATCCAGATTTGGGTTTTACATGGTTTCCCCAAATCACTCCAGGTTAATGCCGGGATGCTTCCTTTTAAAGGCCATGGCCGAATTCCTTCCCATTCCTTGCCCCCCATCCTTTCCGTCTCTGAAGACCTCGCTGTTGAGAGACGTTAAGCAGTTAAAAAAAAAATTCGCCTAGCCTTAATGCCAGAAGAAAAACAATACCACTCGAATAGCTCAATTCTACTACAGGTAGTCATCTACTGTGCGTCTGATTGCATATTGACCATACTGGAGCAGATGGGCTCTTTTTCACCGCACTTACAGAACCTGTTCTCCACTTACGAGCTCTACCTATGATGTTAAAAAGTAAGCGTATTGGTATGATCTTGCGAATCTGTGACGTAGTTTGTATATGCTGTGTTTGACGACACTGTCACAGCTGAACTGCAATATAAAGTGGAATCATAAGTACGGAGCGTACTGGTATCTCATTAGATCGCTTTACAACTCTTAAAAATTACTAATTAGTACGAACCCGGGACTATGAATTTAAAGTGCACACACGTTAACGACTGGGCTAACAGACTGACCTCTGCCAGTTCATCCTGTACTTCGTGACCATGGGTCGTAGTCTCCTAAGTACTTTTCAAGTCAGTTAGACTCGTGATCCAGGGGGATCCGCAAAGCCAGTTTAACCGCTGATTAATTGGCGAGTTCTTTTGCACCACTTTTGAGCTCCTTATTGGTGTTACTCATTATTTTAGTATTATAAGCAGAGATGTACAAAATAGTTTTTTAAAAGCATTTAAATACAAAATTCAAATACTTTCTTGTTTTTCTATTTCAAATACAAAATATAAAATGGTTTCAAATGTTAATATTGAAATACAAAATGCAAAATCGGTATTTTAAAAATACTTTTATTAAAATAAAATACTTTTTGTTCATTTATTATGTATGTAATTTATTTCACTTAATTCATAGATTCTGACATCACTACTTATTCAGATAAGACATCCCTCATGCTCAGTGTTTGAGGCCTCAATATAATCACATGTTCTTCTATAGCAGAACTTGACAAACATATATTATTTCTTAGGAACACCTATTTTACTTTTGGATTTTTATTTCACAATTTAAGAATTTTAGATAATTTGGAATCTAATTCATAATGTATGTCAACAATCAGTTCGTTAGTTTATTAAATATACGAGATCATTTTAAATATCCAGCAAGAAAGTGTAGGAACTTCTTCTTTCAAATATGTTACAATATGTTAAACAGACACACCCAGATAACATTCCTTGGATAAATACCAAATAATTGCCGTGGTGTATACAAAAACAGTCATGTTTACAGCTAGTTTTGCATTTAGCTGGTATTCCATAGAATCTTCAGCATTTTTATTTTTTTTATTTCAAGTGTGACGGCACATAATTTTTGGTGGCTTTGATGACTGCTGAATAACACCTGCAATTACAGCCTTAAATGAATCGTTTTCCACAATGTGTGTGGAGAATATCAACCACACAATTCACAACTAACTTATCAAAATCAATTGAATTCGGTAAGATAGTTGCAAGAGGGGTATGTTTCATTTTTTCGAAGGGCCAACAACACAATTTCTCTTTTTTGTATGTCGAGATCTGAGTTTCTCATACTCTTCTGAAATGTCAGCAACGAAAATAAATGCATGATGTGTACTTTCTTGTCTCACTTTTTTTACTACCAGCACAACGGAATTAAAGGAAAACAAATCAAATTTTTAACTTGTTTGGCTCTTGGTTCTCAGACCAGAATAACTTTTGGTATTGGTGCTACAAAAGAATAACAAAGTAATACAACATATTGAATTGCTATTATATTATTCAAGAAGTTAGTATTAACACCAACACTTCCCTTAAGAGTTTTTCTACATATCTTACAAAATGTAGATAAGAGAACAAAACCAGCATAAAAACGACTAACAGAACAATCACGACATGCAAATCGGGGGCGGCATCGTAAGATGAGTCAATATTGTCAAACCCATTGTTATTTATGTAAGACCAAGTTCTTATTTAACTTTTGTTTGTTAATGTTTGCAATAGTCTGAATGAGTTAATAAATCAATATTCATGAAATATACTGTCAAAATGAAATTAAAATTATGAAAAAATAAGGAAAGAATTTTGTATTTTTCATAAAGAAAATATGTTTGGAAAAGTACTTCAAATAAAATATAAAATGCTTTTCAAATGAAAGTATTTTAAATACAAAATAAAAATAGGATTTTGCATTTTGTATTTGCATTTGAAGTACATGTATTTCAAATAATGCACATCTTTAATTATATGGCACCTCGTTAAGCTCTCTGGTGCCCCAGCGGTTAAGGTGACTGCCTGGAGATCGAAAGGTTCTCGGTTTGAATCCCTGTCTCGGTGAGGATTTTTATAGATCCTTAACCCAACCTTCACCTTTGGCACAGTTTGCTGTGTAATGTGAATTACGCCAGAACACATCCGAGGTTCGGGTTCCGCGTTAAAGTCTAGTTATTACCCTGTATGATTACCGGGGTAGTTTAGATAGCGAGGAAAGGAACTGACACACTATCTCAAATACCAATCTAAGTTTACCTTGCTCGAGAGGGCCCAACCAACTTTCGGATTGAATATCAAGCTTAGCTTAGCTTTAAATCTTCTTAATCTTTCATAGGCATCATCTCCTATCGCCTGAGTTTCAGAAAATGCTGTCACTGTTTTTCCAAAATAGGATTGTTTGGGCTGAGGTTTACGATGAATATTACGTACAGAGCTCGTTTGTGAGATATAGGAATTATTTTACTTCATACACACGTTTGGGACTACACACCATGCTTCCAGGAAACAATTGTTTTCAAGAAACAGAAAAACATAAATAAAAGTGTGTTTTTTTTTTTTTTTTTTTTTTTTTTTTTTTTTTTTTTTAAAAGAAATAGACACTAATTTGATGTCCAAATTGCTTTAGCCTCTTTAATTTTTTTTGAAGACGTTTAATTACTTAGATTGATTCCGATAAATAGAAGTTCGCCCTGGCCTCGAATTTGGGAGGACGCGGGATCGAATCCCCGTCCAGACATCCAGATTTCGATTTTACATGGCATCCCGAAATAACTCCAGATGAATGCCAGGATGGTTTCTGCAAAAGTCTATGGGCGATTTCCTTCCCGTTCCTTTCTCACAATCCATTCCCGCTTCTAATGAGCAATTAGAAAAAAAAAATAGAATTCAGCTTGATTCACAGAAGTCTTCCGCCGCCGACGCGGATGGTGGTGGGTTACCCGTATATTTTGCGGTGGTTTACAACGACGCGTGGTCGCGACGCTAGTGGGAGTTGATGGCACACTGGTCGTCCATCTGACGCTAGCTCTTTTATTGCTACGGTCTGCCGCACCGTCTCTTCCAGGATCTGGGAGAGAGGCCCCTAGCCCCCCCACCCCACCCCCCTGGATCCGCCCCTGCTCCCGCAGCTAGAGCTGTAAAAGTAACGAGAAATTCTGTACCCGTATGTATTCGTTACAAAACCAGTCAATACCCGTTACTTTCGGTACAATCGAACAATAGCATGACGCATTGTACCGAGTGGCGCCGCTTACGGAATAACCTCGTTACTATCGTATCGTTTCGTTACTCGTTACATTCGGTACAACTGAACACTAGCATGAAACATCGCATCGCATACGGGACGACTTCGTTCGTACTTGGTAAAGTTTAAGTAAATTGTTTATTTAATAAAATAAGTTTAACTTAGTTGTACGTTTGGATAAAACTTAAAGGCAAGTAATTAGTAACACATGGATCTTACGGAAAACCTCTGAATGTACACTTGATTTACTGTAATTAATATTATATACGAAAGAATAATCTAATTTCAAAACAAACACCTGTTTGCATACAAAAAAAACCTGACCTTTCACCTGACAGTGACATATCTAGTGACAATAACTAATGACGGTTATTTTTTAAAGTAGCCTGCTCAAAACCCTGCATAGAAGCCTGATGTGATAATGGGATATGTATAAAATATTATAATCTCATCAAAGTATTTCGTTTTTAAATAGGAGGTTTCACCACTGTCTTCCTTTACGGTTTTCATTTATTTTTGTAAATTCTTCATCTTTTTGTGATAGGTTTGTTAAAATAAATTGTGGACACGCCATCAAATCGGGCCTGCAGGCAAAATACTATTGACTCCCGCGTTAATTGTTTCATTTTAAAACTATCAATATTCAACACTTTTAAATCAATAACAAAGGGTCAGGACAAACTTGCGATTAATTGTTGTTGCATCGCGGTTACAACAAACATTCAACATCAAAGCCAGAACCGCATTGATGATTGATCACATGGATCCTGCGGTAATAACTAACTCCAGGCAAAAGGAATAAAGTCATTGTAACTTGTTCTTTGTTTATGAAATTCTGTAACTGCAAAAAGGGCTGCTAGATTTGTTTCTGGAAATTATCGCAGAACGCAATCAGTAACAGATATGATAAAAGAGCTGGAATGGGATTCATTGGAAGACAGGAGGAGGGTGAAGAGGGTCATGGGAGTGTACAGGTATATTGATGGTGAGGCATGGAAAGATATTGGTGTAAGAATTAAAAGTAATGCTTGGAAGGGAAAAGATGACCATGACCACAATCTTGCACTCGATTTCAGGCACAAGGATTTAGGAAGATTCTCTTTTTAGGTAAGGGTTTCAGGGATTGGAATAAGTTACCAAGAAAATTATGAATAATTTACCAAAAACGTTGAAAGAATTTAAAGTTAAAATTTGTAGAGGGCAAATAGGTGGATGCAGGAAAGGGGGAAGATGAGTGTGTAGGGAAATTCCACCGGAGCGTACGCTCCATTGCAATTTTATTAAATATTATTAGAACATAACAAGTGCAGAGATGTATATCAAAAACTACACAATTCTTTTATATTGTAAATTACACTATAAAATAAAATAGAAGGTATCAATTCTTAAAATAAACAAATTTCACAAATGTTTGAAATCAATAAACCTCACTAATGAACTATCAATGTAAAAACAGTAACTATCTTAAATTATCTATACAAATTTTCTATTTACAAATTATGCACTGTAAATTTTAATGTTAAACAAAATAAAAAGTACAAATTTAGTCTTTAAGTTTGCAAAATTAGTTACATGGGGGAGCTGGAATGTATTCGTATCTATACGACAAATGCGAGTGTCGAAACATGCGAGTAACGAAATGAATTTGTGAGTAACGATTCGGTACTTCGAGTCAGGCGACGAACCCGTTACTCAGTAACGAATACATCGTTACTTTTATAGCTCAACCCGAAACTAATGACCACTTGGTCAAGCATACAAGTGGGAGGATATGTGCTCTACCATGATACTACCGGATTTATCAGACCAGGAGCATTTGCACTAATGGAGTATTGTTGAGTTGGCATCTGTCTGCGAACCGAGCAATATGTTCTGTGTGTAATAAGTGCATTTTTGTTTGTAAAATGCGTAGTTTGCGAGGCGGACATTGGGGAGCGTCACAGCACTCGCCTTGATGATTGCGGAAAACGCCTAAAAACGCGGACCAGGACTCAAAGTCAGATCCAGTGTGGTCACGCAGCCACATTGCGGATGGAACTTTATTTTATTTACTCAGTTTGTTTCATGGGGATTTTTGGCTCGTTGAGATAATTACAGTAGCGGGAGGATTGCAAGAAACGAACTGAGAGTGAATTGGTCGTGACTTGTATGAACGAATTCTACCGTGAAGTCTATCGGAATGACTTCTGTAAATCAATCGAAAACCGTATGTTCGCGAACACCTACTTTACCTCCAAGTGTGCAGTTATTACGCCAATTCAGTGTAATTGGCATAATAGCCTGTCACCCACCGCGCACGCTGGCTGCATTGGGAAGCCCCTAATTAAAATTATGATTTGTACTCGAAATCAATCAGCAACGAATATACTGCTGTTACTCAGATAAGTTTAAGTGTTAAGTTCACTAATTATCCTCTTGAGTGAGAAAGTAGAATTTTTTTTTTTACTTATGGCTTTACACCTCGTCGACGTCGAGGTCATTAGGCGGGATGGAACTGGGGATAAGGAACGGGAAGGAATTCGGCCATGGCCTCTTGAAGAAAGCATCCCGGCATTCGCCTGAAGTGATTTTGGGAAACCATTGAAAACCCAAATCTGGATGCCCGGACGGAAATTCGAACTGGCGTCCTCACGAATGCGAGGCCAGAACGTTAACCGCTCACCCACCACGCTCAGTCTATAAAAGAGTGGATGCTTTCTCAGCGTTGTATATAGATGAAATGTTCTAGGCAAACTAGCACGATGTTTCGGCGGCCATATACTCTGCCGCCATTGTCAAGGGTCACCTGACAATGGCGGCAGAAGATATTACCGTCGAAACGTCGTACGATACAAACGTTCTCACTCGGCTGTGTTCCCGAGAACATTTCATCTGAGTAGAAATTTATGTTACAGTGAAAAGCAAAAACAAAATTAAAGTAAAAAGAGATACCGAGTGATATTTAATGGAAAATAAGTTCAAGAAATAAACATGAGTGTTCGATTTTCTAAAACGGTGATTACACAGCAATAATAATGGAATCTAAGTTATTTCAACAGTAAGTCAGGTAATGGAGTATTACAAACAGATGAAAATATTTTATTTAGAAGAATTTTGTATTAAAACGATTTCAGTACATACATGATTCTTATAAATCTGTGACTAACCCAAAGAAATAAGCGAAGAATTGTGTAACAAGTTTAAAGAATGCAGAGTAATACATATGAAATCGAAAAATAGAAAATAAAAGCTTTGTTAGAATATTAATATATTTAAAGATTGTGTATATGGCAGAAGACCTGGGTAAATAACTTGGGATGGAAAAAACAGATAGCGGGTGAAACAACAAGTAGAGACGAGTACAGTTAGTCCGACTGCTATGAAGGTCTCCGGTGTTGGTTATTTATTTTGACAATATATCAGAGTGGACCAGTCTCTGCAGAGCTCATGCTGAAAACTTCTGAAGAAAACACAGGTTTTTAGAAAAGATGTAAAACGTGGTAATATTGAGACCAAGTTATAAGACTTAGTTAAGAAATGTCGTTTGAGTTAGAGCGTAAATAAAAACCTTCCTCCATCACAAAATCAATCATCGATTGTTAATGATAAAACGGCGAAAATGACTATAGGTAAGAATTCATTGGAAAAGTAATTAAGGAATTAACTATGCAATAAGGATTCTTTAAAACATAATAATTCTATTTATGCATGAATGTGCAGTGTATATATAGAATTTACCAGAAAATAAAAACAAATTTGGTTAACTTTTTTCCTTAGCAACGAAAGTCCAAGGGTTTAATACATATTTTTTTGAATGCCTTTGACAGGATGCACTACAGGCTAAGAGAAATTCACTTTAGGTAGAAGGCAACTTGTTTTTCTAGAGCAGCTGTGTCCACAGTCTTTACATTGAGGATTCTGGATTGGTATCTGCAGTCTTGTTTGCAGCCTCAAAGCTAAAGTTCTTCTCGGAGACACAATCCCTGCATTAAAGGCGTTTTCAAACCTTCATTACTTCTCTTAGCTAGTCGATTCCACTAAAGGAACGCCGGTGAACGCTTTTAAAGACGGGACTTCCGGCTGAATTGTATTAATCGCCCTGCACGAAGTCTGCAGACCCTAATAGGATTTTAGGACTCCTTGAATTCCTTGACACACAGTGTTCTTGAGGCAGGAACTGTCGGAATACGTAATGGATTTTACAAGACTAGAGATCAAAACTAGCACGTAAAGTGTGTATTCAATTTTTAAGCCCGTTTTTTTGGACAAATTAATATACTGAGGTTGATTTATAAATCTAATATTGTAAATTATGTGACTGGAATCTGAACCATATTATAATTATTTGTATTGGCTCATTTCTATTTAAAAAGTATTTTCGCCTCTCCTATGCGATTGAAGGAACCGCATACCGCAGAAAGGAGTAATACCATGCTAAATCGGTTTTCGAACCAAGATCCACCGAAGAAGGTTTACTGAGACTCGTTGATTTAACATTCATCTAATAATGAATTCTAGATTTTCATTATAAATCTCTACTGAATACCGAGTTTATGTCAATGAAACTGCGAAATTTGCTTGTTACAATATCTGTATATGATTTATAAACTTTCAGCGTGGCATCCTTTTTTCGTTTCTATAACTTATCCACGACTTTTTTCGTTTCCTAGGGGTTTTATTCTTTAATGCAAGGTTGTAATATTTAATTGTAAAAAATGTAAAACAATATATGTATTTATTTTTCTTCATTATTTCTTCCAAACAAGGAGTTCAGAAATTACAAAATGAAATATCTTCACGATTTCAATCGTATCATTCGGAGAGGACTAGTAAGCCAAACGAGCCTTTTATAGTATACGTATTTCCGCAGGCAGTATTAACGGATCGTCCATAACTGCGTAGCTCTATTTTGGCCTTCTGTAAAGCCCCCTCCCTCCCCCCCCATGAAGCCCGTCGTGGCTTTTGCCTATAACCACTCCTCCCCCCCCCCCACCCCCCCCCCCGGTGTCCACGTAGCTTTTTTCCCTATTGATTCCAGATAGACTTTTTATAGTTTTCTCTCTTGTCCGACCTACCGTAAATTACATAAGGAGAAAGTTAAATGACTGAAATAAATATTCGCATGCTGTAGTGTGTTCCGTACGTTATTCTAACTGTGACAAATAATATGAATGAAAAGCTACGTGGCCCAACCAAATCGACCGAGCTACGTAGTTTTGTGGACGCGCCTTAAGTATTTAAAACCCACACGTCAAGGCGGCTGTTTAGATGGGTGCAAGTGCAGGCTAATAAGTGAGACGAGTAAAGGATATCACAAATATATTTGTGCACTACTTTTTGTATGTATATAATTACTCATAATTCACAGTAACATGTTTAGCAGAGAGGGGCGTACACCAATACCTAAACCTAGCTTGTTTGATTCATTTACTAGGAGCTCAGAACTACTGAAAGTTGTCGGTTATGATTTTATGACGTCATTCTCTCCTCTTTTGTTTTTATGCTCCATATAAATTGGCGGAAAATGTACTTCCAGAATTATGTGTGCGCAATCACGTGTTAATTGGAAACTTCGTGTGCAAAATTTGTCCTTCGATGTCACACGAGTAATAAAAACAATTAAAAAGGAGAAGTGAGCAATTAATAAAACTATCTGCATGTGATATACACTCGCGGAGGTAAAGAGAGTAGGTAACATCAGATAGCGAACACAAAACCAGATAAAGGCGACATTTTTTCTGAGGCTCCCTGGCTGTACTGTATTCATAAACACACTAATCCAAGCGACCACCACTGCAGGACAGATTGTAACTATCACGGGTGAAGGATTGCTCGGAAGGAGTTTGTTTGGGGAACTTTGAATTGGAGAAAGTAAATACAATTCGTTGCCACTAACAAGTGGCTCGGGTGTTTTCAAAAATTGTGGAAAAATACTGTGACGTCCTATCGCGAGTCTGGGGAAAGAAGCGAATCGGGTGACTGAAATTCTGAGTGAAGTTGCGAGAATTTTTTTATCAAATACTAGCTTACCCGGCAATGCTTCACTATTGCTGGACTTGAGTAGGCACATAGATTAAATGAAAAATATTTACATATAAATTTTAAACTGCTGTTTCATTCATTTTCAGTTGGAAAGGGTGAGAGGGGAAGCGCTTTGGAAAACATATGCAGGCAGTATTTTTCTGTTTGTTTCAAAGTATAAGTGTGCAAATTCCCATTGAAATCTGATGAAATATGTGGTTTTGTCTAAATTATGGGGAGGAGGGGTGGGTTTTTTTATTTTATTTTTTGACAGGAACCTTCTCTGTCATCCCGTCGACAACTGACCAAAGCTTCACAGTAATCGGACGAACGGTTTGCGGGTTTGTTTAAATTATGGGGTGTTATGGGGAAGAGGGGGTAATTAAGGTGGTGGAAAGAGAGAGAGGGATTGGGTTTTTGTGAAATTAATGTGTACAGTATTTCTCTCTCTTTTTTAAAGTATAAGTGTACAAATTCTTATCTAAATCGGATAAAATATGTGGTTTGCCTAAATTATGGGGTGAAAACGTAATGGGGTTGGAAAGGGGGAGAGGGGATGGATATTCGGAAACCATACGTAGGCAGTATTTTTCTGTTTATTTTAAAGTATAAGTGTACAAATTCTTATCTAAATCGGATAAAAAATGTGGTTTGCCTAAATTATGGGGTAAAAACGTAATGGGGTTGGAAAGGCGGAGAGGGGATGAATATTCGGAAACCATACGTAGGCAGTATTTTTCTGTTTGTTTTAAAGTATAAGTGTACAAATTCTTATCTAAATCGGATAAAAAATGTGGTTTGCCTACATTATGGGGTAAAAACGTAATGGGGTTGGAAAGGGGGAAAGGGGATGAATATTCAGAAACCATACGTAGGCGGTATTTTTCTGTTTGTTTTAAAGTATAAGTGTACAAATTCTTATCTAAATCGGATAAAAAATGTGGTTTGCCTAAATTATGGGGTGAAAAAATTATGGTGGTGGAAAGGGGGCGAGGGGATTAATATTCGGAAACCGTATGTAGGCACTATTTTTATGTTTGTTTTAAAGTATAAGTGTACAAATTCCTATCTAAATCGGATAAAAAATGTGGTTTTGCCTAAATTATGGGGTGTTATGGGGAATAGGGGGTGTCTTTTTGGATTTTTTTTTCCACAGGAACCTTCGCAGACGCTCACTCGCAAACTCTCCAAAGTTTCATTGCAATCTGATAAATGGTATAAGAATGCATAGAAGACGAACAAACCCACAAACATTGATTGATTTTTGTATATAAGAAGAGAAGCCTGTGGCTGGAAAGGACACTAATGTTAAACAATTCTGGCCTACTGGATGGCGAGTTCTTTTGGAGGATCGAGCGACTGGATGGCAACTCCTGAGAAATGGGGCCTGAAGTCTTCTTGCAGAACAGAAGAGAGCACCTTTTGCTTTTGACTTAGGTCTGGAGTTGCGGCTCGTCAACACCTGATTATTGCTTGCTGAAGCCTTGCTGCTGGTAGCTGCCAGCATACGACGACGCATTATGGCACCTTATGTCGCTGGACGGTTTGTGTTGCCGGGCTTGAACATCAGACGATTGTTTCTTCGTCAGCTGTCCCAGTGCTCATCACTACTGTACCGAGATCATGCAATGGCCGAGAGCTGTTGTATTACGACGCCTATCGTTACATCACCAATAAATTGCACAATTTGACCATAAAGCAGTAAAAAAAAAAGGTAAATGCGTATGGAATTGTTGGCCGGGAGATCCCGAAGGATTGTTCGGCCGCCGCGTGACAGAGTTTCGATTAGCCGGGGAAAGGGGACCTGCAGCTTTAACACCGAGCGTCATAGCGTGCTTCACATGAACAAAGCAAAGCTCTGCCAGAGGTGAAGGTCAGTATTAGGGCTCGTAAAAATTGCAGCCCAGACCGGGATTCGAATCGTGGACCTTCCTTTCTACAGTCACGCTTTTTTTTTGGTAGAAGTATACCAGCCACCAGACCGCTCTCACAAATCAGTTATCAAAAGACCAATAAAGCTTCTAAGAAATTTCGTGCCCTCCACCGAGCAAAACCAATATGAATTGCTAAAAAAAATTATGTAATGATTAGAGACCGGATTATATGCAACACAAAAAAGAAAAAAAATATGAATGAAAAGTGTAAAAATATGCAACATTATATAATATAAAATAGTAATTTTTAGATTTTTATTTCAAAATCTTCATACAATTAGTAAGTAGTTGAATAACGTCTTTATAAATTCGATAAGTAACAATTATTTAACATTTTTTTGTTGTAAACGTAAACAATCGGGTACTGTTCCAAAAACTCAATAGTAAGATTGCTTCTTTCCGGCCTCGGTAGCGTAGGGGCTAGAGTGATAGGTCGCCGGTTCGAGTCCGGCCGAAGGCATGGGTATTTAATTGTTGTGTGTGTGAATGTCTTGTCCGTGTTGTAGTGTCCATGTGTCAATATTTGGATAGCAACAAATAACATTGAGATGGCTGTATGGCCTCAGTAGCCGAATGCTATTAAAAAAAAAAAGATTGTTTATTCGATCTCTCAAAATATTTTTGTAAGTGGATATGGACTGTTCCACATTCACTATTGTTACTGGGCAGTATATGAATTTGGGTGCTGTGTTAGCAGTCATTGCTTCTGGAAAATTTCATCCGTCCCTTTAATAAAACTATCAATTTAACCTAAAGGTTCAAAACCTGGGTTATTGTTCAAAATATTTTCAAAGTTCACTTTAAATTTAAACAGGAACACCTCTGGCAATGCGGATTTTATTCATTAGCTGAATATATTTAGTCTACGTCAAACCACGAGTTTCAAGCTTTTTAATACTCTAAGGTATGTGCGAAATCGAATGCTAATCACAGCTATGGTTTTAATACTAGTATTGTTAAATGCTTCCTTGTACTGTCAAACTGTAATAGCCTCTCCGCTATCAAAGTCGTTTACTACACCTTTAATGACCTCTAAATGTTCATTGTAAAACAGTACAGTTTCAACATACGTCACTCATCGAGTTACCACTGGTTCCGGAGGTAAAGGCAAATTTGGCATTTTTTTATAGGCATTATTACGAGAACGTGCATTCAGAAACGCTTTCTTTGTTGATGAAATCAGTTTATTTACATTACCAAATGTTGGTCGTAGTTCTTCAGCGAGTCGTCGTAGACTAGGAGCTGTATACTTGACAGAGGGCTGACCTTTCGCCAACAGCCAGCTACGGGGACTTTCCATTAAGATGGAAGCTGGAAGCGGCCGCCAACAAGAGCCGCCCCCACACCACATCAAAGGACCAGACCAACTACGGCCATATCCACCACGCGACCAGAAACATCACTCAATCAGACAAACAGCGATGTAGCAGCTATGAACAAGAACAAGGGAAACAGCTGGAGATGATTGTGCACCTGCTAAAGCAGCTGCTACCAACACTCATCCCCAGGATATACGAAACCTGTCCGAGGTTTTCGTATAAGGACGTCTTTGACGCCGATAGCCCGTTTCTTCCCCAAAATGTGTAAATAAATAGAGTCCCCAAAGAAAACCTAAAAGCGATAAATGTAGTAGAGCCACTTTGGTGGCGAGACTTAAAAAAAAAGAGGTATAGCTATATTACTCAACATGTATCCTATACTAAAAAGAGGGAACATAACCACGGAAACGAAACCATCACTACTGCATGGATGCCAAGTATGGGGCACCGCATCAAAAACAAACATAGAAATCATACAAAGGGTACAGAAAAGATGTTTATAAAAACAATACTCAGCAAGATATGCCCCAACAGAAGAAATCAATGATCAATGCAGTATCGTCCACAAAAAAAAAACAATAATAATAATAATAATAATAATAATATATATATATATATAAAATATGTTGATGAAATCAGAAGAGTAACCCAAGAGATTTACAACAGAATTGACGAACACATACAAAAAGAAAACAGAATCAGTCAGAAAAAGGAGAATGATATTTTTTGGACACATCTTCGCATAGATGACACCAGGCTAACAAAAAAAATATTCAAATATTTTTGGAAGAAAAATCAACTATAACCTGGATTCAAGAGATTAAGAAAGACTTGAAACGAAATAATACCAGTGAACAGGGCGCTATGGAAAGAAAAAATTTTCGAAAGCAGATTTCGAATATGGCAGGATTTCAAGGTAGAGACGAGAAGAAAACGGGTGCAAAATGGTCTGAAGTTAGAAAGAGAAAAAACAGGAATGAAGGAGTACTGGAAAGGAAGAAAGAAAAAACAATAGGAGAGGAAATGAAATTGGCAGGGGGTTCCCAGCTGGCCATAACGAAAACAAGAAGAAAACAGACTAAACCACCTAGGCAGACTACAACCAAATGCATGCCACAGATATAAAGTATCAAGATGCATTCTAACGTAACAGTCTAACAGTGCAGAAGAACCAAGTTTGAGTTTTAAATTAGGTCAAAAGACCACAGCCATTTTAACCCAACTGTGATAATAAAAAAATTATACTGCAAATGCAGCGGTATTTCAAAAATATTACAAAAAAAAAGAAAAAAATACTTCGCTCAATGGCTGGCTTGTAACTTGATACATCTTCAATTAAGTCTGTTATTTATAATATTGTGAATCTGTTCAGATATTCATTCAGAAACAAAGTTTATTCATTATTATTTGACTTCACAGAAAATAAAGATGTTTATGTTTGATTATAAATTTGTGGGTTTATCAATTCAACACGATGACATTAACCAACTTTCCTTACGAATAATTATTTTATGAAACTATGCTAAGGTGTATATGACTGAAACTATTTTGCCACAGTATCATGTTTATTAATTTACTCGGCGTTATAATTAACGCAGAAGAACTAAATACGATAAAACAGTTATTTTGTTAAATCATTTCCTGAATTATAAAATTACATCACAACCAGCTTCTCCTGCTCAACATCTGAATTTAATTTAACACCCACGAGAGAAATCAGTATAAAAAAAGGCGAAGCCCTTGTTTAAATTTTATGACAGATTTCGATGATTTCCTGCGCGGCACACTCTTAAAAAACCAAGGGAAAAATATGTGACAAGATTTTCGCGCTTATTTTAATGTAAAGTTTTCTCATGTTTTAAGTTTGAACCAGCTCTCAGACGAAGCCATTTTTCGATTATTTTTTTTTATTTTTTATTTTTTTTAAAGAATTAAGATAGTAAGATTAATTGTGGATTTGTTTATTTTTCGTGTGATTAATTGTAATTTGTGTATATTCGTCATGTGTATGAACATTGTTTTATGGAGAGAAACTTGTAATGTGACCAAATAAATCCCAGTAATATTCAGTAATAGCGAAATTAATTTGATCGCTACTAACGGCCACAGCTCGCAGCCAGTCAGCCACTACCTAACACTGCGCCTCTGCCTGGAATAAATCTTCAAACGCCATATTTGTCGACATTGAAAAGGCCTATGACAAGGTGTGGCACACCAACCTAATAGACAAGCTATTCCATCACACCGACTGCTATATTGCCCTCATATCAAACTATCTCAAGGACAGGAGGTCCTTCGTCCAAATCGAAGGCCAGAAATCATCTACCTTCACAATTAATGTGGGTTAACCACAGGAATCTGCCTTATCGCCTCATCTGTTCAGCATTGGTGTCAATGATATACGAACGTCGCCCAACGTTTATATTGCAGAATTTGCGGACGACACGGTCATCTACGCAACCGGAGGTAACCACGACAGAAATATTTCTAATGCCCAAGTAGGCCTAGACGCCTTTAGTCTCTGGTGTGGAGAAAATTAGGTGAAGGTGAACCCTACTAAATGTGCCACAGTGTACTTCTCAACTAAACGACCGAACCTACAAAGACAGCTGGAGCTAATGGGGCTAAGTTACCCTGGATTACCGAGCACCGGTACCTGGGGATAACGTTAGACTGTAAATTACTCTTCCGTCAACATGTCCTCGATAGAAGAAAAAAAGCCCTAGACGTGGTTATGAAACTGACACCAATCTTCTTGAGCAACGACTTGAAACTCGAAACAAAAATCTTTATATATAAAGATGAATGTATGGTTGTTAGTTAGTTTGTTTGTTCTTCATACAAATCCACAGTTTTCATTCGATCTCGATGAAACTTTGCCCACTTATCCTTTGAAACAAGGAGAAAAATACTGTCTACATTTGGTTGAAAAATTATCTGTATAAATAACACATGTTGTCTCATAACTTCGAATTACGGCGATAGACAGACACGTTGGATGTGACCGTCAATGTACCGTGTTTCCGTGTAGTGGACTGCCAGCCGAATGGTTAAAGCGCTTGCTTACGAACGTCGTGGTCTCCGATTCAAATCTCCGTGGAGGCTAAGATTTTTTTAAAAAAATTGTTTTTCAATGTAAGAGTCAGGCCTGGGCCGTAGGTTATTCGGATTGAATGTTAAACTGTGGATATCAGAAAGTTATGGGTGCAATGCGAGTCAAATCGTAGGTAGTCTTGCAATGTTGTACGTGTACACTTTTTTACGTTATAATGATCCCTCAGGTGTTGTTCGCAGTCTGTGTGTGAGTGTGAACAAAAGTAATAGTATTATAAATACGGAAGTATGTCTCTGTCTTGTGGTTACGTTTTGACGACTAAATGGCTATATCGTTGTGATGGAGTATTATAAGGAAATCTGAATGAAGGGTACTTGATATTTTTTCCAGTATGATTAACAGTTGGGGATTACTGGAGATCGCGATTCTGCCAGAAGTTGACATCAAAATACTGCAGTGGTCAAACGCAAGACTCCACTAGAAATTCTTTCCCAAGTACATTTAACGGTTTCATGCTGGTCCAGGCTGTATTACAACCTAATTTCTGCTTCAAAATAATGGTCCAGGCTGTATTATATCGTAATTAGTGCTTGAAAACAATACGTCTTGCGATTTACTACAGCAGTTTTCCAACGATATTACTGAATGTTGTTGTAGCGGAATCGCGATCTCTAGTAGACCCAACATTTGTAGACACGAAATTTTGAGACCTTATCGAATGGTGACAGAAATATGTTGGAAATTGATTCCCATAACTTCGAAATACGGCGATAGACAGACACGTTGGATGTGGACGTCAACGTACCGCATTTCAGTGTAGTGGACTGCCAGCTAAGTGGTTAAAGCGCTCGCTTACGAACTTCGTGGTCTCCGGTTCAAAGCTCCGTGGAAGCTAAGATTTTTAAAAATTGTTTTTCATCGTAAGAGCCAGGCCTGGGCCGTAGGTTAATCGGATTGAATATTAAACAGTAGATATTAGAAAGTTAGGGGTGCAATGCGGGGCAAAACGCAGGTAATCTTGCAATTTTGTAGGTGTACACTGTTTTACGTTATAATGATCCATCAGGTGTTGTTCGCAGTAAGTGTGCGAGTGTAAACCACACTAATATTATTATAAATACGGAAGTATGTCTCTGTCTTTTTGTTACGTTTTGACTACTAAATGGCTATATCGTTGTGATGGAATTTTATAAGGAAATCTGTATGAAGGGCACAGGATATTTTTTCCAATATGATTAACAGTTGTAGTCACGAAATTTTGAGACCTTATCGAATGGTGACAGAAATATGTTGGAACTTGATTCTCTTCAAGAGACAGGTTCGACGGTACAATGATATAGTGATAGCTTTCCTGTCATATTATTCCAACTCTACATTGTTTGGGACCAATCCTTCGTTACCAACAACTTTCTATATTTAATTCTGGCAAAAAAATTTTAGTCCACGCGTACCAAGTCACGGGTACGAGCTAGTAAGAATATATAAATCAGTTGTCCTACACTTCATTATGTACGGTTGCCAGGTCTGGGGAATTGCATGCAAATCTACCCTGTTACACTTACAAAGAGTGCAGAAGAGATGCTTAAGAATGATTAGCCATGCAAGTATTTACACGCCAATAGACCTTCTTCACGAGGTCACCAATATGCCTACCATCCATGCAGAAATCTTTAGCCAAGCAGATAAATTTTTCACCAGGCTCGAAACCATCCTCCCAGAAGTTGACAGATTGGAGTCAGTAGGTACATACTATACACCCAATGGAATGGCACAAATTCAAAGTGTCACTTAGTACAATTTATTCGAAACAGTAGATAAAGCTACATGCAGTAGTGGGGCTACAAAACGCCGTTGAGGCAGTGGGAAGAAGAAAAAAAAAAAAAAAAAAGTCAGTGCCTTCCCGCGAGTGCACATGTATTCCTAGATTCAGTCGTCACGTGCAGCCCGTGTAGTAACATACGATATAAGAGCGTGCTACCAATAATATCACCTCAATTTTGATATACAATATCTAGAGAACTAAGCGCGTTGAAACAATTTATATCCTCATTGGTGCCTTCTGTCCATTACTACACATTCTTCTCCATACACTATGTAGTGGAAGGCGGACTAATAGTACCTAATTAACAAATATTTAAAGAAATTGCTTATAGTGATAGATTTAACATATAGAATTCTTATTATAGAGACTCGTAACTTAGCCCCCTATGATACAGGAACCAAAATGGAAACTTTTGGTTTCTTCGTCTGTGACTGAACGCATTGCACAAAAATTAACAAACGGCTTTCAACTTAAAACACACTGTGAGAGCTTAAGTTGTCGGTTGACATTCAGAATTTTTTTTACCCTGATTTGTACTACAAGTATGTTACCACCAAAATAGCAACCGAAATATCACATTTTGGAATTCCCTTGTGTCTGTAAGTGTATTCTGAAAACTAAAGAACAGATTTAAACAAAACCAAAATTGTAATACTTTATGTCATCGATTATTATGGAGCATTCTTTTTACACTGATTAGTACATCCGCATAAATATTACTCTTTTAAATATTGTCATTCTGTGTGCGTTTAATGTAAATCTTAAGAACGCTTTTAAATCAAATAGCACATACTTAACTCATTTGCTTAAATATTACGACAATTCTATTGTCAAAATACCTAGATTTTCCAATAAGCAACGGACCAAAACTGTGACTATTAGAATTTTTTTCTTCTGAACAAGTATCAAGTTAGAACGCGCAAAATTATCACAGCCCTCCAATTATTATCATTACTGAAATGATTTTATTTAGTTTTAATTTAGTATCCTAAAAGATATATAAATGGCTTTAACATGTTAAATGGATTGCGAAATTTGTATGGATGTAATATGAGTGTAAAAAAAGTGATTGAAAGAGCTGTGTTTATTCAATTTGTATTTGAACAGAATTGTGCATTTTCATTTTGACCTCGTAACAAC